>OY744547.1:34082623-34360123 GCA_963556195.1 Sepiola atlantica
TCATAATTTTAGGATTTAAATGTGTGTTGGGGGGGGGGGGGGGGGGGGCGGGGGGGGGGGGGGGGGGGGGGGGGGGGGGGGGGGGGGGGGGGGGGGGGGGGGGGGGGGGGGGGGGGGGGGGGGGGGGGGGGGTTGCATAATGAGATGGGATACAGCAAGAGAGTGGTCTAATCCGAGGGTGAGAGACAAAGGGGGGGGGTCTGCCGGTTCCTCTCTCTCTCTATGCGTGCAAGTTAGTCAGAGTCATCAGAGGAATATGTATAAGGCTGCTATAAAAACTAGATGAAAAAAAATGCCAAGTTAGAATAATGGATACTTATTAATGGGGAGGAGGGAGTAACAGCTATATTTAAATTGGCAGACATTCACAGGAATTTTTATATATAGATTCATCTGACTTTATGAACATATTCTAGCCGCTGTGGGGAAAGTTAAAACATTTTTTTCATTTCAGTAAATGAGTACAATTAAAAAGATATCTTTTGGTTTATATTTGGAGGGATGTTTTTTTTTGTTTTGGGGGTTGGGGTAGGCACTCTAAAAGCTACTTACTTGCAAGTAGAAAGAGGTCAAAAGTAAAAAAAGAAAGAAAAAAAAAACATGTCTGTCAGTGACATTAACTTTCAATAAAAGGTGAACATTATATTTGATGATTATATAGACCACTCAATTTGTTGGACTAATTATTCAGTTGAAGATATCAGGAATTGCAAATTTAAATAGTCACATGACCAATTATATTGATCAGCAAGAAAAAACATAGAACCAGAGAAATGAATAATTAATATTCATCCTGAAATCGAGTATCTTATTTTAAATTCCCAAAGATATGAAGGTGTGAAAAATGAATGGAATGGAGATTTTTTTTTCAGGCTGTCAACTTTAGGCACACTGAGGGGAGGAGGAGGAGGGGATAACAAATGGAGTTGGTAAGAAACATGGGTTATTGTATCACCCATACAGCTGTAGCAGTTTTAGGGGTTTGTCTTTGCGGTTCTCCAACTTTGTTTTTAGTCAACAGGAAGAGACATTGAGAATAAAAGTCATAACAATACCTTCGAAAAGGCTAGAACAGCCTCAGCAACAAGTTCAATAAAATCAGTTTGTTTTTTTTCTTTTTTGGTTGGTTGCTTTTCAAACAGTGGCTACAAACCAGTTGTAGATTCAAGAGAATCCAAGTTTGGTGACCCATAAAAGAGCAGTTGGGATTGTGATTGGGAGAAATGCAAAGCAGAACCCCATTAGAGTTAGGAGCTGCCACACTATAGCCATGCAATACAAGAATTAAAAAAAACAACAACATGGTGTGGGCATAGGAACAGAGCCTGCTGCATATTTTTGACTGACTGATATGCAGTATGGAATATTATCCATTTTGTAGTTTTGTCAAATATAAATTGCCAAGATACAGGAGGAAAAATGGTTAATTGGCATAGATTAAAAAAATAATCTCTTCCTGCACAATATGTACATCATAACTGGCAGAGAATAACTTGTTTTTTTGTTTTTAAATGTTTTTATAGACATTGAAAAAGGTTATGACCATGTCAAAAGCTATGATGAATGGTAATAAGTTTTAATGTTCATTTAATTCATAATGAAAAAGGAAGAGTAACAAATAAAAAAAACAAAAACAAATAAGGCCAAGATTATACAAAAAAAAAAAAAAAAAAAAAAAATTTCTGTCCATGCCAACATCTTTGTATCCCTAATCTCCATTGCTCTACAACCACTGATTTTTTGAGCACACACACTGGTTTTAAAACTAAATAAAAAATAAGAGGGCTTTTTCTCTTAAATATTAAATCATGTATGTATAAAAGCCGGGATTCATTGATCTTAAAAAAAAAAAAAATAAAATAAAAATTAAAAAAAAAGAGGTGGCGAGAGAAAAGGGGAAGAAATGTATCACTTCAATTCAAAGTGAATGAAAAACAAGGAATTATAAAAATCTAATTTTGCACTCTGCAGCAGAACCCATTCAAGACAGCCACCATTGTTGCGAATTACAGTCAAATACTAGCAAATCTGTGCAAATATTTCAATAAAAAAACCTTAGACAAGTGTTCAGGAAAAAAAAAGAGCTGCTATACTGACAAATTAGGCTAGTAAAATAAAAAAATAAAAAAAAATTTAAAAGGAATTATTAAAACGATTTCTAGTAACTATTGTTAAAGCAGAACATTTGTTATGCACTTTTCTTCATGACTAGAAACCACTGCGACAAGAGACAGTGAAAACCAGAGTTTGGATGCATTTAGATAATTGGTAATGGGTGGGGTATGATGAGTTGAGAACTCACAAAACAGGCAAATTAAAGTAAACATTGCTAAAAAAAAAAAAAAAGTTATGCACTGGCTAACCGAATCGAGAATGGATCTTATAGGAACCTTCTCTCAACAATATGTGCAAAAAGCCAGTAAACAGAGACTGCTTTTACAATGTGTGTGTATATATAATATATATATATATATATATATCTTCCCTGTATATCATTATTATAATACAGCTCTTCCCTTTCAAACAAACAATAAAATAGGTATGAAGGCTGAATTGAGTATCTTTCATGTTTTGTTAGAAATTAAAAAAAATAATAATACATTAACATGAATTTTGTTTGCTTTGTTTGTTTTTTTAGTAAAGAAGGAGAATTTGAGTTTGTTATTTTTTTTTTTGATGGAGGAGGAGGGGGGGGGGGGTCATATCAACAAGAGAGAAGAAAAAGTGATTAGGGTAGGAGGTGGGACAAGCAGCAGTGCATGCAACAGGCCCATGGATGAAGGTCACCAAATGTCAGAGGACCCTGTACACATGTATTTTCAATTAAGCACCCAACAGAACTGAGAATACCAAGCATGTCTGGCCAGCGGCCATGCCGCCATCGGGTTGTGTCAGACTGAGTATCAGGTGTGTGTATGTCAGTAAAGATAATAGCTAGATCAGTTCAATCAGCTTTGTCTTCATAATTCAAATGATATTGACCTGAAAAATACAAAAATAGCATTTTAATATTTCAAAGAAATGGATTTTTTAAATGTTAATATTAGATCAAGAGGGAAGTTTTGTTTTAAGAATAATCATGTGAATAAAAGTAAAATATATAATTCAAATACTTGGCTTTAAACTAGGCATCTTAAAATTGAACTAAGAGCTAGTAATTTGAGATATTAACAAAAATAAGGGAATTTCAATAAATATCCCAAACCAACATAAAATAAAATGTTGGTTTGGGATATTTATTGAAATTCCCTTATTTTTGTTATTTTGTTAATATCTCAAATTACTAGCTCTTAGTTCAATTTTAAGATGCCTAGTTTAAAGCCAAGTAGTATATCTAAAAACTTTTCAAGGTTATCACATAGATCTTTGCAAAACATAAATAATGGTACCAAATTTATTTTGGTAGCGCAATTAATAACTGAATTATGGTTGTTCAAAAATTGTCCAGCTTGTGCACCGGTCCAGAAGCTAATCTTCAGTTGATACCTAAAAATGCAGGTTTTGAACAAGTGAAAAATCCTTACAAATGAAAATTAAATCATAATGGAAGCAATAATTATTAAATCAAGCCAACCTAAACATTGGGAAAATCCCATTACCTCTAAAAACATGTACAAAAATGACACTGAAGAACAATTTTGACTGTTCAGATAAGATTCATTCCAACAACTAATATTGTATCTGTAATATGATTAATAGGACAGTAGAAATCAAACTAGATTTTTCTTTTAATAGTAAATCAATAAAAAAACCCTCAGATTTTGACTATGTTAAAACAGACAGAAACAAGTCGAAAATAAAGCAAAAATTTCAGTCACTAAAGTTTTTAACTTAGATTTTTTTTGTGTGAAAAAACCCCCAAAAAACTAAAAAACTTAAAACCCTATATTAAGCCAACCCTATTGATGAGTGGCCTTTTTTCTTTCAGATGAGACTAACTTTATCTATATAATTATACTAATATTATACTATAATAGACTAATTATCTGTATAGAAATACATAATACTGTCTCCATTAAGTTGAAGCATAGTAACCTAACTGGAAGTAGCCTACAAAAAAACTATTAATGACACAAGAGAAAGAATTGTACATTTATAAAGAGAAAAGAGTAAATTTTGTTTACATAAATTTTTTTATAAACTAACCGCCAAAATAAAATAGATCAAAATTTGAAATCAAATGGAATTTCACTATCAGTTTCGCACAGTTAATTGGCTGGTTTGTGAAATCTAATTTTAAGGAAATTTTCACTAATAAATCCTTATATTTAATAAACTTATTAGACAATGTCACATGTGTGTGTATCTTGCATCAACATAACTTTGGTAATATAAAAGAATAGTATTACCATTTTCTTCCTAACATCATCATCATCATATCTTATGCCCATACTGGATCCATCGTTGAGCAGCAATACCCACCGACCATAAAACAATTGGGATAATCAAATTTCAAGGTAGTTCTACTAAAATAGTCATATTTTAATACCCAAAGCACTTTAAGTCGTCAAAATACCACCATTTTGTTCGGTAATACATGCATTAATAAATAATAATCTACATGATATATTTGAAGAGTTTTCAGCAAATAAAGTCATAAAAATGTTAACACCATTTTCTGCCATTTACGTCACTTTTAAAAAAAATTATAATTGTATGTTTTGTCTTTCGGTAATAGTAATTTCGAATTACCCTATCCGAAAAAATATTGTCCCGTTTTCAGCAAATGTAACTATTATGTTGATATAGCAGCTGGTTATAAGACGTTATAAGCAGTTATATTTGTAAAATTCGTTTATAGACTTATTTTTGAAAAAAAAAAAAAAAAGACAAAGACAAAAATACTTTTTGTGCTTAAAAAGTTAATGCGGTTTGGTTCTTTTATAAAACAGTTTCTCCTTCAAGAAATACTGGTTTTCAAATATACTTTCGAACTTTAATTCTAGTAATAATGATGTCACTTGTGCAGTTTTGTAAACAGTGACAGATAATCCACAGGAAGTAACGACTAATAGATTAAAACATTTTTTTAATAATATAGTTTTTGAAAGAAATACATTGTAATAAAATAAAGTTTATTTTCAATAAACATTTTAGTCAAAACATTGTAATAAAATATAGTTTTATTATTGTTTGTTTAATAACATTTTAATTAAAAAATAAAAATAAAAAAATCAGTCAATTTCAGAAACTTTATTTTATTACAATGTTTTTTTTTTTTTCAGAAACAATATTTTATTAAATAAATTAATTAAAATGTTTTAATCTATTGGTCATTAATTCCTGTGGATTATCTGACGCTGTTTACGTAACTGCACAAGTGCCATAATGACTTTCTAGTCACCAATTCAAAAAAAAAAAAATTTAAAAAAAAATAAAATAGGATTTTTTTTTTTTTTTCTTTTTTTTTTTAGGCGATTACGTGGGAATACCCTAAAAGTATTGGCGGGAAGAGAAAAAAAAAAAAAAAAAAATTTAGAGGGGTGATCAGTTTTGCATATAACTAATGTAAATGATCTATTTCCTGGCCATTCATGCCTTTTAGTGCAATTTTAAAAATATTTTTTCAAGCTGAAAACTTAATATAAAGTAAATAATTACTCTACCACTTACTCTAGGTTTGAGTGACAAGCCCACCCCCTAAAAATGCTTTCTCTTGAAAGTGTTGTGCCATTAACCTTAAATCTGAGTGACAAGCCACCCCTAAAAAAATTCTCTTAACCCTAACACTGTCCGAATGGCAACCTCCATCCAAAATAAAAACCCTTCCACAACCTTATCACTAACCCTAAGTCCGAGTGGCAACCCCCCATCATACAAAAAGCCCATTAAAACCACACATAATAGTCTAAAAAAAAAAAAAAAGAAAAAAGCAGACCCCCCCCCCCCCGAAAAATGCACAGTATTTATCTACCATAGGGAAAAAAATGAACTGCCCTAAAACGCTAGAATGGCTCGGAAATGGTGAATTGGTTTACATTAAATTTATGTGAAACTAATCCCTCACTTTAAATTCTAAATTAATTGTTATTTTTTCTCTTTGCTAAGTGTTCACATAATTGCCCCTAGCCCTTCCATTAACCCGAAGCCTGAGTAGCAAGCCTCCTATCCCAATCCTCCCACAAAAGACCCTTTTAAAACCACACATAATCGTCTATAAAAAAATAATTTTTTTAAAAAGGGAGAGTCCCACCAAAAAAACAAGAAATATGCACAGGATTTATCTCCCATAGAAACAAAATTGGTTAATGCCCTAAAACGCTAAAATAGGGGATTATTTTACATTAAATTTATATGTGAAACTAATCCCTACTCTAAATTCTACAATAATTGTTTTGTCAAGATTTTCAGGGTGCTCACACGTAATTGTCTAAAAAAAAAAGGTAGAATCTCATATTTTGGAGAGGCAAGGGAGCGATTTAACGGAAGCTGTTAATCTACAATAATACAAAAGAAATCTTGCAATACATTCATTTTTAAACAATCCTAGTATTTGATTTCAGTTTCTTGTACATAAAATGTATTACAATTTAACTTTGATTTCTCTAACTAGGTATCCCAAACCAAAATTAGAAAATTTGGCGTCTTGTGTGCTATTGGTCGCAAAGCCAATTTTAACAGTGTATAACTGAAAATGCATGCTTCAAACAGATGAAAAATCCATACAAATGTAATGTAATGTAATCTTGTGCTAAATTAAAATTAAGACTAATGGAAGCAATAATTATCAGATCAAACCAGCCTAAACATTGGGCAAAATATCATTACCCCCTCCGAAAAAAGTGCAAAGATTACACGGAAGGGCAAGTTTGACTGTTCATGGAAGTTTCAGTTCAACAGTTAACGCATTGAATCTTCTTAATATGATTCATAGCACATAAGAAACCAAGCTAAATTATTCTTTTAATAGTAAATCAATAAAAAAAACTCATATCTGGATCTTGTAAAAACAGACGGAAACACAATTTGATTATAGGGGAAAAAAATAAAAAATAAATAAAAAAAAAAACAGTAAAAAGTATATCCTGCTGAACTTGCTGTAAAAAAGTATCCATTGGAGGTACAAGCTTGAAAATTAGCAAGTTTACTGATTTTTGGATGAGGAATTCAAAAGAATACTTGTTTTCTCTACAATATCAATACTTTTTGTCATAGATATATTTTAACTTGAGTGAATTCATGCAGTTTTCAACTCACTAAAAAAAAAAAAAGAAAAAAAGACTCACAGCAAAATTTGGAAAAGTTTTTTTTCCTTCTTTTTTCAAGCAAATCTTATTGTAAAGCTTTAAACTTAAAAAAAAAAAATTAGTATGCATTTTTGTGTCTTTTTTTTTTTTGGGGGGGGGTCTCTTTTTTATTTAAACGATTATGTGTAGTTTTAAGAAAGTCTTTGTGGGAGGAGGTGGGGGGCTTGCCACTTGGACTTCAGGTTAGTGATAGGGATAGGTGCAATTACGTGTGAACGCCCTGAAAACTTCACGGAAAGAAAAAAAAACAATTATTTTAGAATTTGGAGTGGGGGGGGGGGATTGGTTTCATGTGAATTTCATGTGAAATGGTTCACCATTTCCTGGCCATTCTAGCGTTTTAGGGCATTAATAAATTTTTTTCCATGTGAAATAAATCCTGTGCGTTTTTCTTTATAGAGGTTTTCTTTTTTTCTTCTTTTCTATTTTAAACAATTATGCCTGGTTTTAATGGGCTTTTTGTAGGATGGGGGTTTGCTGCTTGGACTTAGGGTTAGTTATAAGGTGAAGGAAGGGGGGGGGGTTGTTTTGAATGGAGGTTGCCATTCAGACTTAGGGTTACGGTGTGGCCATGATAATAGTAAACTAGTTTACTATATTATGTAGGCCACGGTTAAGGGAGTTTTTCTTGAGGGGTGGCTTGTCACTCAGATTTAAAGTTAATGGTACGACACGTTCAAGAGAAGGCATTTTTAGGAGGTGGGCTTGTCACTCGAACCTAGAGTTAGTGGTACAGTAATTATTTATTTTATATCATGTTTTCAGCTTGAAAAAATATTTTTTAAATTGCACTAAAGGGGCAAGAATGGCCGGGAAGGGGGGTGGGTGTCGTTTTGCGTTGAATTTATGTGTGAAACTGATCCCCCCTCTAAATTTTATATTATTTTTTCGTCTTCTTTCTGCCAAAACTTTTAGGGTGTTCCCACGTAATTGCCTAAAAAAGGATAATCTTATTTTTTAATTGGCAAATTATTATTATTACTAGAATTAAAGTTTGAAAGTTGAGTATATTTGACAACCAGTATTTCTTGAAATATTTTTTTATAAAAAAAACAAACAGCATTAACTTTTTTAAGCACAATGTCTTTTTTTTTTTTTTTTTTTACAAAACTCTGTAAACGAAATTTACAAAGATTACTGTTTAAACTAGCTGCTGCTGCTGATTGGTTGCTATATCAGCAACACTAGTTAAATTGTTGACTTTCGCTCAAAAAGGGACAATATTTTTTCGGATAGCGTAATTCAAAATTACTACTACTGAAAGACAAAACAACATACAATTATAAATTTAATGAATAAAAAAAGTTAACAGATTGATTTATTTACTAGTTGGGGTACGGAAATTTTTTTTTTTTTTTTAAATGTTCGATACACGTTATGTTTAAGTTTTATTTTTAAGATTACAAAAAAAATAATGGATCAGTCGTTTTGTTGATGTTTTCGATTTTTCAATAGCAGTCTTGATGTGCGGAGCTCATAGATGATTGAAGACTTTTCATTTGCGCAGACGTACCTCCAGTTGTATACGTGGCGCGTCTAGAGTTATGGGCATAAGTAATATGACACTAACAGATTATTAAAGACGGGATATTTCTCTACAAAATGGTGTAAATTTCGGAATTTTTTTATATTGAATTTCTTTCAGATTTTATTAACTAAAGTTTTAAACTTGGATTTTTTTTATGAAATGCAACTTAAAACCCTATGGGTCAGTAGTTCTTTGGATGTGTTGGTTCCTTTCCAGGTTTTAGGAGTGCTACAACTTTTGCTCTTCTCCATAATTTGGGGATGTTGCATGTTGGGGATGTTGCATGTGGCAGTTGAAGAACTTCAAGATCCAATCTTGGGCATTAGGGCCAAAATACTTGATTATTTTTATTGTGATGGCCGGCTACCTTCCCTGTTTAAAGGTGATTCACTGCTTCTTTCAACTATTTTATGGCAAAGTGTTCAAACTGTTGATTTCTCTTTTGCATGACATGTTTGATTTCTAGCTTTGTCTTTAGTCGGCCCTTTCTTTGTTCAGGGGCTTCTCCATTGACTTGGTTGGGTGTTACTGCGGCTGCTCTGCTTCGTCCACTGTTCTCTGTGTTGAGTTTCCGCATGATTGACCATGCTGTTGCTTGTCATATCAACACTGCTCATCAGTTCCATCCATCTTTCAGCTCTACCTCTGCCAATGGTTGGTAGTAGGTTTTCACCAAGTTGAAGGGCATCCTCTGAAAGAGCATCTTGGTCGTATGCTTCAGCATAGTCTTTGTACAACTGTTTGCACCGGTCGCTCAAGAAAGGGATGTAAGACTTCCAGCAACCTTTTATTATGTGAGTGGTGGCCATCTTTCAAACCAGTTTCCGGAAAGGGGGATAGTCTCAAGATCCGCAATTTTTCCATCAAGATCAGAAGTGAAGCTATTCCAGTTTGCTGTCTGAAAATTAAATCTGGGCTGTGTCTTCGTAATAAAGGGCTGTATTACTGGCTGCACTTTCAGTGTGATTAGGTAATGTTCAGATTTTGGTATAGTTTTTCCTATAATCTTCTGAAAGTTCTGGATGTGACGAGAGGAAACAAATTCTAAGTCAGGGTTGTATCCTCTTCCATCTGACACTCATGAACAAAGTCCTGTCTTTGGCCCTGAGGAGAAGTGTAAGTCCCTTAGTAAAGGCCCACTCTTCGACTGACTCGCCATCAGTATTGTTCTGACTATCCCCAGTGTGTTGTGGCTCTTAAAGTTAACAATTGCAATTAAGGGTTTGGGGCTTTGGTTGTTTAACTAACCTAAAAAATAAGTATATCATTTTCTTCCTAAACTAAAAAATAAGTATATCATTTTCTTCCTAAACTAAAAAATAAGTATATCATTTTCTTCCTAACCTAAAAAAATAAGTATATCATTTTATTCCTAACATAAAAAAATAAGTATATCATTTTCTGCCTAACCTAAAAAAATAAGTATATCATTTTATTCCTAACATAAAAAAATAAGTATATCATTTTCTGCCTAACCTAAAAAAATAAGTATATCATTTTCTTCCTAACATAAAAAATAAGTATATCATTTTCTTCCTAACCTAAAAAAATAAGTATATCATTTTATTCCTAACATAAAAAATAAGTATATCATTTTCTTCCTAACCTAAACAAAAATAAGTATATCATTTTATTCCTAACCTAAAAAAATAAGTATATCATTTTCTTCCTAACCTAAAAAAATAAGTATATCATTTTCTGCCTAACCTAAAAAATAAGTATATCATTTTCTGCCTAATCTAAAAAATAAGTATATCATTTTCTTCCTAACATAAAAAAATAAATATATCATTTTCTTCCTAACATAAAAAAATAAATATATCATTTTCTTCCTAACATAAAAAAATAAATATATCATTTTCTTCCTTACATAAAAAATAAATATACCATTTTCTTCCTTACATAAAAAAATAAATATACCATTTTCTTCCTTACATGATAGAATTACCATTTTCTTCCTAATATAAAATGTTAAATATTTATTATCATGGTTTAACTAACATACTTCCTTCTGAGCTGTGCGCATGAAAATGTTTCTAATTTTATGCTCCAAAATAGGATGGTTTTGGTCACTACACATTTGCCTTCAAATTAGACTCAAATGTATTGATTATTTTCTATTTTTGAATCTTGAGAGGCTTCACCATTTAGATAAACATTGTGTTAAGTTTACACATGTTTAAATTCTGTCAGTCTCGCTTATCCAGAAAACTAAGATTATTTAAATCATTCTATTTATGTTAGTTTTGTTCAAAAATGATAGCGTACCAGCAGGGTTACTTGGTGTTGCCCGATAAAAATGATCTAATTGTTGACATTAGAAAACTTAGCTGAACAAATACAAATGTAATGGGAAATTCTTTGTGATTTCATTTTCTTTACTTTTATGTAAATATATTTCATATTTATTATATTAAAAATATAATTTTGTTTATTTCTATTGGCATTATTACATTATTAATTTGCAAACTCACTCACTCAAAATTTACAAATAATTTTTTCACCAAAACCATGTTACAAAGATTGAATATATATAATAAAGTCAACGTTTCCCCTATTTCATTGACCATTATAGCCTTCAAACCAAAACCGTCATATGCTAATTTATCAGCCACTTAGACCACTGAACTTTACATTTTTACCACTTGAACTCTATGGATTACAACTCTATGTTCAACCTATATTTGCTTCCTCTATCCGATCCCTTGGATATTTACATGGACACATATCCATAATATTTTTCATTAAAGATGTTTTTTTCGCTCACAATTATTTATATTTTCAAATATATGCTAACCAGTAATACAATTTTTTTTCGATTTTTATGATGAAAAGAGCTTTTGAAAATCTATGGATTAAGGGAAAGAAAAGTTTTTTCATATTCTTTGTTTGAATACTTCATGAATTAATAAATGTTGTATTTTATCCAATTTTTATTTTCATCATTCATTTTCTTATGTTATTGCTCTATCTTGTATATCACGATAGAATATAATATAATTTATCTTTGTTGTTTCATTTGTGTATATATAAGTTAGGTATATGCATGTGATCAAATTTAATTCAACAAATCTAAAATATTTGAATCTTCAATTGAAAAGTTGTGCCCATATTATTTCCTTTATAACCCTTTAAAATACTCCAAAGAAACTGAAATATTGGGAATACTTATTAATGTCTAATACTTATCGTTAAAATTAAAAAAAAAAAAGAAAAAAAAAAAAAGGTATCTGAATTTTCACAAAGGGCTTCCCCCCTCCCCCCTCTTACAAAACTAAATTTCGCCCACATTATTTTCCCTTACGCCTAACAGTTGTTTGAAAATTCATAATGATCGGTTAATTAGCTTAAGAATGAATCCTGTACATAGAAAGATATAAACATACCTAACTTTATATAAATAGAGATTACCAATAATTCTGGTTGAGAGAAGTTTTAAAAGTAAAAAGAAAATGTTCCTTTTGGCTATAAACCTACTTCAGGTTAGTAATCCCGAATTCAATCATTTTGGTAAACGTTATTAATACCTTCAAACATCTATCCATTGTGTAGATATCAGTATAATTAGTTTCATGTAGTGATTTTTAAATATTTAACTTTAATCTACATACTTTAATTAAGTTTTTTTATTTTTCATTTATCAGATCTGATGATATAGCATTGACTAATATTTAAAAGCAATTCTTCCAAATTGCTTCTGCTGTAAAATCTTTACCTTGTAAGGTCAAAATCAATGGATTTGGTGAGAACATAGTTTATTAGTATGGCATATTGATTGGTGTTTTAGTATGAAGGCTAAATCCTTGTAACCTATGCAAAGTATGGATAATGGTTACTTCCTTGAATCATTTAGATTATTCAGACGACTATTCTCATCTTGGTTGCTATATTTACAACGTTTTGGACGATGTAAACTTAGACCTTCTTCAGGTCTATCTTTTCAAAGTTTGAGTCGCTCAAGAATTTGTATGGAATTTTGAACAGAACCATTTGTCTAATTCATAGAGGTAGATTGTTATCACTGCATCAGTTATGACCTACTTAAAGTGTTAATTGGTGTTAATTATAGTTAATACCGCCTGTAGTAAGAATTGAACCATAAATCTTCAGAAGACTCATTTTTAACCATTAGGTAACAACATTAAACCTAGTCTTGCTTAGATATATAGTACTACTACTACTACTACTTATTACTATAGAATTAAATTGTTTTTTTTACTGTTACTCATATTGCAATTTTCTTAATGATGTTTTAATCTACCATTTATAATTTTTGGTTCCCATATTGTATTTAATTCTATACAAGATCTACTTAGGAGGTCATTGTCGCCCAACATATGTGCTGTTTCTTTAACATGTCTTACTCTCCACCATTCTGTCTATGATTAGCCCTAACCCTGACAGTCTTCTTAAGAGCGCAAGTTAAATCCTTATGACAAATGACAATAATTAAGAATATAAAATGAACATTTCTAGCCAGTAACAGCTGATGGAATGAGAACAATCTACCCTTATGAATTAAAAAAGAGTTCAGTTCAAAATTCCATACAAGTTCCGGAAGTTTGACTGGAAGGTTCCCAAGTCGGAAAAGATATACCTGAAGAAGGTTGACGAATAAATCAACCAAAACATTAATAACCAAGATGAGAATAGTAATTTGCATAATATAAATTAGCAATCTCAAATTCCAAAATAATTATACTTATTTTCAAGATTTTCTGGAGTTTAGTTTTCATTCTCCTAATGTCCAAAGTTTGTTTTATTGATTACTGGGAAAAAAATCGAGATGTGCGGGATAAACAATTTGCCATACATAAAAAAAAAAATTTAAAAAAAAAAAAAAAAAAAAAAAAAAATCAAAAAAAAAATAAAATCGATGCAATATATGCACATTTTTTTTATTTTTATTTTTTATTTAATCATTTCACAAATGTAAATATTACAATATTATTTGAAACTTTAGTGGAGTCGTTCTCGGTTAATTTTTGACCAATAAAAAGAAATGTCAAAATGGTCTTAATCTCACAGAATCAACTAATTATTACATTAAATTTTGAGATAATTAGATTTGAAGAATAAAAAATGACAGCATCTCAAAGCTTTCTTGGATGCATCTTAAACAAGCTCAGTTTGATACCAAGATTGACATAATTGCTTGGCAATCTTGAGTTATAGAATTTTAACTGATTGTACCAGTGATATCTAGCAAAAGTGATCTTTATAACTGGAAGCTTCTGCTATGTATTGTAATTTTTAATAAAAACTATATTAGTTGTGTCTGTGTGGAGGGGACGGGGTGCATCAAAGGCAATGGCAGAACGGGGCCAAAAATGGACGTTCACATTTAATGCTATAGAGATGCTTCTTTCTTTTAGTCACTACAAGAAACCGTTCCAACCACCGATTGTCATGGTTGATAACGTCCTTCCCAAGAGTCCAACGGTCAAACCCCTCAGCCTAATATTCTCATGCAACATGAATTGGAATAAATACATAAAAGATACTGCCAAGTCTACTGCAATTATTAAATATAATAAAAAAAACAAACATTTTTGTACATCAGTTTTCGTGTTGCAATAAATAATAATGATCAAGATCTGGCCATGAAGTTGATCTCCATCAAGGTATGGTTTGGTAGTTTTGTTTTACGGCATATCAACCCTTTTTGGGTTATTTAATGCCGAATCTGGTCATTATAGTAAAAGTTTTTATGCTTCAAGTTCTTTATATCTTCAAATGTTTAATCATCGTTTTTGGTTTGGTAGTTTTGTTTTACGGCATATCAACCCTTTTTGGGTTATTTAATGCCGAATCTGGTCATTATAGTAAAAGATTTATGCTTCAAGTTCTAAAAATAAAATAAAAAAGGGGAGGGAGAAAGGGAGAGGGGCTGTTGTTTTTGTTTTTGGTTTTGTAGAACATAATTAAGTTTTACAAAAAAAAAAAAAAAAGAAGAAAAACAAAAAACGTCAATGTAGGTGAATTTCGTCTCAGGGAGCCACAGGGCAGCCTGATCTGGTATCACCAGGATCTCCATCAAGAAGTCATCCAAAGAAAAAAGTCTCAACCAGTGACCAAGAGAAAAGTAATCCCAAATAATCAATCCCATCATATGTATATTAGAATAAATTGTAATTAACTAATTTTATAATATTCTGTATTATTTACATTAAAACTGAACTTATGATTGTTATATTCCATTTCATTAACATGTATACCTTCTGAAGAAGCATTAGTGGCAATATACGACCAGCTTAAAAGCCGAGCTCCGTAATTGAATGCGATATACATATGCTATTTTAGTTAGTTTTTCCTAAAGAAAGCTTACAGCTAAGGAGATTAGGAAAAGCATCTTTATTAGAATAATACCTTTGTCGTTAGTCACTTACCTAAGCTATTATGATACCTTGACCCCCTTCCCCAAATGAATTTATCATGTTGCATCATCAATAGTAGTAACAGCAACAGTTAAAACTTGGGGTAGAAAAAAAATGTAATTTTCATCTCACTTGGTTCAAATAAATACTTCAGTTGGGTAAGGTTCTAGTTGTTATATATACTAGAAAGAAAATAAGCACGTTGGGACACCTGTTGAGCTTCGGGTAAATTGTTTGAATCAGGAAAAGTGAGTTTGCAAAGTCAGTTAAATAAAAAATAAAAGACAAAATCGAAAATTAGTCTTTCTACTCATAACTACTGTTTAAATAGTATTATTACTTGTGGCTATTTCCTTTTGTTGATATAAGTAATGGACTATTTCGTATCGTTAGTTTTATAGTTAGAAAAAAAAAAACATGAAAAAAAAATAGAAATCCTTATTATCATTCATAAGTGTAACTTGTCAGAGGGTCATGATCAACCGAGGCTATATCCTGATTATTTTCCCTCTGATGAATTGGACAATCACTCGATTATCAATGGAAAGTGGAATTCCGAAGTTTGTTACAATTTAACATTAAGTTCACACTCGGAGTGATCTATAATATGACTCGACTGAAACTGGCATTTTTAATGCTTCGTTGGCCTGTCCTACTTATCATAGATATGTTGACATCTGAAACAAAAAAATGTCAATTACTATAAAATATGGATGTTTCAACTTTTCCTGCTGCTTTGTATTGCTCAGAGTGCTGGCTGTCTATGAACGAAGAAGAAAGACACAGATGTTACATGGATTTCCGGTCTGACCATATCCGAAGTTACGTCGATCTCATACAAAACGAGAGAAAATCATGTGCACTGGACGTGTAATGAACACAAACGACAACACCATTGGAAAAATGAGTTTCAGGATAGAACCTACTTGAAAAAGGCCAAGAAAATGTTTGAAACAAAGATAGTTGGATAAAATCTCAAGACGGTCAGACTTCATCCTGACAACGCCTTTGACCTTGTATGGTGAAGGGAGAAATCCAGTGTGGATCCCACTGTGTGAGATAAACACAAGAAAATGATGATCAATGTGTTTCAACCATGTATGAATCATTTTTGTGGAGTGTCATATATATATATATATATTTATCGATAAAATAGTTATCAACAGACACGTGTTTTGCCGTTACTATGGCTGATATACGTGGCTGACTGTGGCTGTGACCGAAAATTCTTGGTCTGATGAGGTTGACTTTCTGGGAAAAGTGCAACCGAAACATGTATGCACATATGTAACCAATAATGTTTCTATAAATAAAAATTTATATATATATATATATATATATATATATATTAATAAGATAGATAGAGATAGATAGATAGAGAGATATAGAGATAGATAGAGAGATATAGAGATAGATAGATAGATAGAGATAGAGAGATAGATAGAGATAGAGAGATAGATAGAGATAGAGAGATAGATAGAGATAGAGAGATAGATAGAGATAGAGAGATAGATAGAGATAGAGAGATAGATAGAGATAGAGAGATAGATAGAGAGATAGATAGAGATAGAGAGATAGAGAGATAGATAGAGAGATAGATAGAGATAGAGAGATAGATAGAGATAGAGAGATAGATAGAGATAGAGAGATAGATAGAGATAGAGAGATAGATAGAGATAGAGAGATAGATAGAGATAGAGAGATAGATAGAGATAGAGAGATAGATAGAGATAGAGAGATAGATAGAGATAGAGAGATAGATAGATAGATAGATAGAGATAGAGAGATAGATAGATAGAGATAGAGAGATAGATAGATAGAGATAGAGAGATAGATAGAGAGAGAGATATAGATAGATAGAGAGATATAGATAGAGAGATAGATATAGATAGAGAGATAGATATAGATAGAGAGATAGATATAGATAGAGAGATAGATATAGATAGAGAGATAGATATAGATAGAGAGATAGATATAGATAGAGAGATAGATATAGATAGAGAGATAGATATAGATAGAGAGATAGATATAGATAGAGAGATAGATATAGATAGAGAGATAGATATAGATAGAGAGATAGATAGATATAGATAGAGAGATAGATAGATATAGATAGAGAGATAGATAGAGAGATAGATAGATATAGATAGAGAGATAGATAGATATAGATAGAGAGATAGATAGATATAGATAGAGAGATAGATAGATATAGATAGAGAGATAGATAGATATAGATAGAGAGATAGATAGATATAGAGAGATATAGATAGAGAGATAGATATAGATAGAGAGATAGATATAGATAGAGAGATAGATATAGATAGAGAGATAGATAGAGAGATAGATATAGATAGAGAGATAGATATAGATAGAGAGATAGATATAGATAGAGAGATATAGATAGATATAGATAGATATATAGATATAGATAGAGAGATAGATATAGATAGAGAGATAGATATAGATAGAGAGATAGATATAGATAGAGATAGAG
This sequence comes from Sepiola atlantica, assembly GCA_963556195.1. NCBI lineage: Eukaryota > Metazoa > Mollusca > Cephalopoda > Sepiida > Sepiolidae > Sepiola > Sepiola atlantica. Next base: position 34,100,270 of record OY744547.1, read on the forward strand.
ATATAGATAGAGAGATAGATATAGATAGAGATAGAGATAGAATCTGTAGAGTCAATGTTGGTATACTGTAACACATCAATCAATAAGTCCCGGGCCTAACTTATAAAACAACTTTTAAGCAAAATTAGACTTTATTCATGAACATAGAAGGAAACCGATTGCAACTTTTTTTTTAACAATTCAATGCCTTTTTTGTAGAATGATTCGTTTATCGCCTCAAAATATTCAGTTACCAATATCACTTATTTATTGGAACCAAATCTCTTTCCTTGGAACATTCTTTTGAAGTCTGTAATCAGCCAGTAGTTGTTTTGGGCCAGATCTGGTAAATAGGGTGGGTGTTGAAGCAATTTGAAGTACAATTCATGTAGTTTTGCCATCGTTGCGATCGACTTTGTGAAACAGCACTTTTTTCTTCTCATTTGTGGAGTTTTTTGGTGATTTCTTCCTTCAAACACATCAAAAATGAATGATACATAATCTTCGTTATTGATGGTTCTATCTTTCTCAAAGTAATTGATGAACAAAATACGTTGCCTATCACAAAAACAGAGGCCAAAACCTTGCCTGCTGATGTTTGCGTCTTTGATCGCTTTGGATGGCTTTCACCTGCTACTGTCCACTCAGCTGACTGCCGATTTGACTCTCGAGTGAAGTAGTGGATCCACGTTTCACTCATTGTCATAAATTGATGTAAAAACACCTTTTTGTTGTGTTGAAACAGTTACACACAACGCTCTGAATTGTTGATGCATTGTTGTTTTTGATAGCCTGAGCAAATGTGGCACCAACTTTGAACACCACTTTCTTGCAAAAATATTGAATACACTTCTGATATCTTTAATTCCTCGGCTCTTGCACGCTCCTTTAATTTAGGATCGTCCAAAACGAGTTTATGAATATTTTTGATGTTTTCCGGGACAATTGCTCAATTTGGATGACCTGAGTGTGCAGCATCAGTTGTGTCTGTACGACGGCATTTAAAGTCAGCATACCACCCCTTAACAGTTGTTTCCGATGAGAGTCCAAATAACACGTATCAAGCTTTGCTTGAACAGTATTTTGTCCCTCAATCAGAAAGTAACGCCATAGTCAATATAAGAACAGGCGGGAATACCCATTCCAGGATAGGTTCATAGTACAGAGGCAGGCTCTGATTTTATACATACGAAGGGGTCACACCTCAAAATATGTTGCTGCTAGGCTTAAAAGAATGACGAACAATTATGTGTAAAAATATAACTGCATATCTTTCTGTAGTTTGAGAATATATCTGGTTATGTGCGCCTATCTCCAAAACCCTTGGGAGAGTTTGTGACATATGCATTCTATGGAGGTCCGGTGTGAATGCAGACTCCATGATATTGTACCATCTTTGGACAAAACAGATACTACACTTTGATTCTAGCCTGAAGTGTATTTTAGTTAGAGTTTCATGTTCAACATAACAGTGGAAACAGATGAAAATTACTTTTTTGCATTGCATTTTCGGTGATAGGGCTCCCATCTTTTAGAAAAGGAGTGGCGAGTGATAACATACACATGGACATTAAATTGCCTTAGCGTATTATTATACAGGTGAGTCACCACTTACCAAGGGCAAAAGCCACTTGAGGATAAGTGTTAATAAGATAGTGTGTTGAATCATGAATAATACTATGAAAGGATTGGAAACGATGGGTGAAATTAGAAGAAACAATTTAAATCCATATACGCACTAATATCTCTCTCTCTCTCTCATATATATATATATATATATATATATATATATATATATATATAGCCTCCTTTTGGGTTAAGCACTGTCGTTAATGATATCACCTGCTACTATTTAGAATAATGCAAAGTTTTTTGCAAATAAACAAATGGAGCACTGTTATAAAACATTGTACATATCATTTCCCAACAGCACCTGTCCTGTGGTCAGAGCTGCTGACTATCAACTAGATGGTTGTAGGTTTGATCCTTGGCTTGGAATGGGTGCTAGTCTAGCTGCACTAAAGAACTATGATACAGCGAAACAAGCCTGTCTGTGCATGACTAATATATATTTTATCACTAACAGCTGAATCATCATAAAAGCCAGTCATTGAATCATTTGTACTTTTTAACCGATAGATGAGGGGACATTGAGGGTTCATACCTTTCTCAATTGTATTAATAATGTGCAAATGGAACGTGACATAGTTAATTCCATAGGCCACGACAGTATCCACTAAGTCAATCCTATAAACGAGAGAGAGAGAGAAAGAGAGAGAGAGAAAGAGAGAGAGAGAAAGAGAGAGAGAGAAAGAGAGAGAGAGAAAGAGAGAGAGAGAGAGAAAGAGAGAGAGAAAGAGAGAGAGAGAAAGAGAGAGAGAGAGAGAGAGAGAGAGAGAGAGAGAGAGAGAGAGAGAGAAGAGAGAGAGAGAAAAAGAGAGAGAGAGAAAAAGAGAGAGAGAGAAAAAGAGAGAGAGAGAAAAAGAGAGAGAGAGAGAGAAAAAGAGAGAGAGAGAGAGAAAAAGAGAGAGAGAGAGAGAGAAAAGAGAGAGAGAGAGAGAGAAAAAGAGAGAGAGAGAGAGAGAGAGAGAAAAAGAGAGAGAGAGAGAGAAAAAGAGAGAGAGAGAAAAAGAGAGAGAGAGAGAGAAAAAGAGAGAGAGAGAGAGAAAAAGAGAGAGAGAGAAAAAGAGAGAGAGAGAGAGAGAAAAAGAGAGAGAGAGAAAAAGAGAGAGAGAGAAAAAGAGAGAGAGAAAAAGAGAGAGAGAAAAAGAGAGAGAGAGAGAAAAAGAGAGAGAGAGAGAAAGAGAGAGAGAAAAAGAGAGAGAGAGAAAAGAAAAGAAAGAGAAATCGATAAATATAAGCATGCCAACTTGCGGAGGTAAATCCTTTCTATGAAATTTCACATTCGTAGGTCTATGAGCCTAAAAGTAATCAGTGGGAAGAAATTATTATTATTATAGATAAAGAAATGTATAACGTACCTGTCATTGATTCCATTGTGCTCTCTTTACATTCAACAGCCAAGTGGTTTGCACCACCGCAGTTATAACACGTTTGTATTGATGGCTTGTGTTTGTTACTGATAGCTGTCAGGGCGTGATGGGTCAGGAGTGGATGCTGCTGGTGTGGAGGCGGAGGAGGCGGCCCACCATTACCAAGTCCTCCATAGCTGCACATCGGGTTTAGTACACAGTGTGGATTCGGGGCGGACGACGATGGTGGCGGTGGTGCGGCTGTCACTTGAGAAGAAGAGTTCAAATGCATAAGGCCGACATTCGGATGGTTGTAGATCAAGTCAGGATTAGGGCCGTTGGGCATGTATGGAGCAATATTTGGAAATTGTATCATTCCGTTGGCATTGGGAAACATGTAAGCTGGTAAGTGCTGCCACTGATGAGGGGGTGGGGTGTTGGCCGGAGCAGTCATTGGAGAGGTCAGCATGCTCCCAAAATGGTACGAGCCAGAAGTACAATGGCCTTCGCAGCCACATGAATTGCATCTCCGTGACCGACCCATAGATGCAGGACTGGGTGAGTTCATGGAGTATGCCTGTGACGAGTAAGTGATGGTTGTGGTCGTGACACTGCCTGGGTTTGTGCATGGGCCATGATAATTCATAGGTGATGGTTGACCGCCTGTCTGGTCTGACGAGCAGGACAACACAGAGATACTGCAAGGATCGCCGGAAGTACCAGCAGGATGAAGTGACTGAGAGACCACTGAATTCGGACACAAGGGGCCACTGCCATTTTTTACATTACTCATGTGTCTGGGTGGCGGACTGGAAGCAGAAGAACATGAAGACATTGTGTTACTTGTGCAAACACCTGATGGTACTGTTCGGGTGCATGACGGATGCACTGCACCAGTCCTAGTCCGTACTCCCGAAGAAGTTAAGTGTGGAGAAAACAGCGGGCCCCCACTTCCAACTGCACTATCCCCAGGACCTGCAGTATTAGAATTGACCATCACAGACACCACGGTGGTGTTACAGTCTACAGAGTTAGGCAGCCCAGGATGTAATAAAGGCACCATTGGACTACTTGACTTGCCATCTAGGGGCATGTTGATCATATTTTTGGGATGAATTCCTATATTTGTATGTGCTGGTTGAGCATTATAGGCTGACCGGCTCGGGATCATCTGTTGACGATGAGGTGGTAACAAATCAGGGGCAGCACCATAGCTTCCCATGGGAAGTTGCTGTTGAAGCTCCATATAATGATGGGAGACAGGTAAATGGATGTTTCCACCTTTAGACGGGTCTTCAGGTTGACCTCGCATCACTGATGTCTTTGAACCCATTTGCTGAGACAATTTTAGATTAGGTTTTTGAGATTCTTTTTTCCTAAAGTCTGGTTCCAATGAAGGATCTCCATCTTTGCCATTTTTCACTAAAAAAGAAAACAAAAAAAAAATATAGTCATTCAAAATTATATAGTTAAGACAGAGATTTCATCGTAAGACCTCCACGTATGCTTAGTGTATGAATATGAAAAATAAGCCTACAAGAAAATAAAAATACATAGAAAACAGTAATCTATGACTCATCATTTTGTTGATTAGTCTTGGTCCGCTCTTGATTGAACATCCCAGTGAAAGTTTAGGTATATCTGTTATTTTTTTTCATACTCGCTTCTGAATGTCAACCAGGAGCCAGTCCAAGACGAATCAACAAAATTTTGGTATTCTATTGTTTATTTTGCCATACACCAATTATTTACTATAGATATTTTGGTATTCTATTGTTGCTTTTGTCATATTGCTGTATTATGTGGGGCTCTATGTTTATTTCGGCTAGTACGAATTGGGACTGAGGTTGGAATTGGTATAACTCAGTGCGGGTCAGGCTGACACAAACTTTGAGGAAATGAATCTTTTTTTCCCACGAGTGAGTAACAGATAGGTGAACTTAAGATCAAAAGAACAGGTTATTCGGGTCAGTGAACAGTTAGAGACAAAGCAGACAAATCAAGTAAACGATGATTCCACTTGTTTTTTTCGCTGACGAGAAACAAGTTTCAAAAAGCTTCAGTTCATGGATTTGAAGCGAGACGGACGTTGCAAAGTATGCTCTGAAACTTTGAGTTGAGTCTCGGTACAAGTCCTAAGGCAAAAAGCCCCATCTGTTCATCCAGTCGCCCGTATTTGATTATCTAGTAAGTTAGGATGAACCCAACAGTTAGAACAAGTGCCTGTTTTATTCAGAGAAAATAAAAACCCTGAGATCTCTCTCGAAGAAAATGTTTTCAGAATTCTTTTGTTCGATAGAAACAGTTTTTCTATGAGACGACACGCAGTAGAGGAAGAGGAAATAATAGAGACGATCACGGCATGAAGGAAGAGAAGACGAATCACGGCAGCAATGAAGGCGAAAACGAAGAAAGAAAAGTAAATTCTGCTAATATTAAATGAACAGTTTAGAAATTTTGTCGCTTTAAAAAGAAAAAAGAAAGAGTAAGAGACAAGAGGGCTGCACGCGCGCCCACTCACATACGTGAAAACAGTAGCTAACCCCCACATCCACACATGTTAAGAGCAATTAACGATTGCACACACTCACCCCACATGATAGAGAAAATGTTCCCACTTCCACACATTATAAACAACCCACTCCCACATCTGTGAAAGAAGTTAAAGACGCAAAAAAGGCGTCTGAAAAAGAACGTATAAAACAGTTAGAAGAACTTTTTGGTAATGTTTTAAATGTGTTGCAACGTTACAATACACCAATTATTTACTATACAAATTTTTGTATTCTATTTTTGATTTTGTCATACGCCAATTATTTACTATGCAAAAAAAAAAATTAACAAATTTCATCATCTGTTTCATGTAACACACAAGTTTCATACAATGATTTAATTTATGTTTAGAGAAATTTTTTTTTTAGAATAATTAGATATGAGAACAACAATATTAAATCAGCGCAGCAAAATAGAATTGCACAGAATCAAATTGAAAATCATGGAAAATTCATTAACAAAAATACATGTCCCTTTTTACTTGTCCACAAGAACAAAGTTGGAAATGAAAGCTTTTTATATTCGAAATATTCATATTCACCACTGTTACGATGTCACGCCGATCTCAGTCAAAATCTCTGTGAAAATTGTTTGTGCTTGTATAGACATGTACTGCATGCTAGTGACGTCTTGAACACAGGATTCAAGATGGAGGCCACTGGGAAATGCAGAGAGGACGGATGAAACAAAATACGGTTGGATACCCTACACAAAGATCCCAAGACGGTGAGACTACCTCCTGACCAAGACTTTGACCATGTAGGTATTTACCTCTTTTCCACTACGAAAAAATGTGACACGTTGCCAGAAAGGGTTAGGGTTGGATTGATAAGCCAATGCTCAAGAGGAGGTGCACTCTGGACCACAAAAAACAAACAAAAAAAAAAAAATGCCCAAGCAGCTCTCGGTATTCCTCCTTAAGGGTGCCGCAAGCGAGAACTGCATAGAACCATTCCTCAGCCCAACAGACGCAAGACCATGATCAAATGCGGAATCTGCTGTTCAGGGTTACAGAAGGTTCAAAATTGACATTTTGTTTTTAGCGTAGGCCAATTAACAGATGCACCGTAGATATATAAGATAAAAATGTGAAATAGAAACAAGAATTCCTACCTCTATCACTGTCATCTGATGCTACTGAAGAAGAAGATGCAGCTACCATAGCAACATTAGCATTGCCTGGAGGTCCTGGACTGGGTGGTTGACTACAATAGTCAGACCCACCTGGTGAACTATCAGCATTGTTTGGTGTTCCTGGCGTTGCTGTGATGGGCTGTGAATAGCAGCAATGAGCTGTTGGGAGATTGCCTAGGGGTAAAGACGAAGGTGCCATTCCAGGACGCGGCGGAGGACCTTGCTGATGGTGGCCGGCATAAGGTATGGAATACTGATGCTTATATGCTGCCGGATGTTGATGCCAGGTTAAGCCATGATGTGGAATGCTGCCACCAGGGGAAGATATTCCAATTATACTATAATCGATCATTCCATTTGGAGGACGTTTGTCTCTGAAAGAAAAACAGAATTTGTTTTAAGCATGAATTAAGTCAAAGTAAATTTCAGTATTTCAAACCATTTCAAAATAATGGAATTTCTAAATATGAACCATTCTTCAAAAGTCCCAAAACTTCTGAAGAGTCGCACTTATGGAAGATCCAGGAAATACAACTAACTATATTATTGGTTGTTCATGTGTCGACAAAACGGTCAGTCAAATATTTTTTGTTCTTTGAAAGGTGAATAAAGACACGGTCATTGGAATTTCACTTTCTATTGTTTATACAGGCTCTGGTGTTAAAAATAAAAAAAATTAACATCCATTGAGCTTTAACCTGGAAAGTCTGACATATATATATATATATATATATTCAGTGATATATATTTAATTTTTTTTACAGTTAACTATCAATTAAAATAAACTACCTTGGCCCCTAAAAATAAAATAAAATAAAACTGACTGCTTATCTATCACTGCCATCATGCAAAAGACGTGGGCAAGAACCCGAGGCAAACTTTTCAGTGAGCTTATACTTGAAGAATCTTTCAAAAAGCAGATGTTTAGGTTTTTTGCCACTGAGAAAAAACACCCAAATAAGATAACTATCAGAAAACGTGTATTTGAAAACATGTGCCACCACTTTCTGCCCTAACAAGAAAAACCTGGATACGCCTAACTCAAAACTAGCATGTGAAATGTTTCTTCTCCTGCATCATTTTGTTAAGCAAGTTCTTTTGTTTTTTTTCCCCCCAAAACACACATGCAACTCTGGACCTCATTTGAAATTCTAAGCTTCTGCCACACTTTATTTCATGGGACATTTTCATATAAAAACAAAACGATAAAAAGCAAGAGAACTTACCGTCCATTCTTGTGGTGATCTGGCACATGAATCTTTTCCTCATCTACTTTAAGCTGAAAAATAAAGCACAATAGAAATAAAAATTATAATAAATACATTTTCATCTTGTCTATCAGATGGCTTGAAAATAATAGGACTCGTGTTTCTACAGGTAAAAAACAAGAATACATTACATCCTTGTAATAAAAGGGAGTGTGCGAGTGTCCACACATCAGTTTTTGGTGGTTGATCTAACAAACCCAATGATATTTGTAATCGGGGGATGTTTTAGCTTAAGTTTTCATATATTTTTAAAATTCAAATATTTCAGATTTTCATGAAATGTGAATGGTAGATATTATAAATCAATTAAGATTCCCAAAATTTCAATTTCATCAGAGTATTTTAAATGGTTGTAACGTCACACAAGTCTTTGTATTTAAAAATTGAAACATTTCCAATTTGTATGAAATTTGAATAGATATTAGACACAAGTTAAACAAAAATCTTAAAATTTCAATTTCTTTCAAGAATTCCGAAACTTTAAATACAACAAATGTTAAAAAGCTATCGAGACTGAGGCTATATTAACAAAAAGGCAATTTGAAATTTAGTACGCTCCTGTTTATTGGCCATTTTCTTTTCCCACGTGTACTTTAATTAATGTTTTATTTCAGCTATATATGTTATGCACACTTATAAAAAATTTTTTTTTAAACTCTCATTTTGTTATCTATGTTCCCAGGCAATGGTGGGTAACCCTGCTAGTGTATAATACATATGTTGTTCAGCGATCAATAAGCAAATATTTTGTAGCAAAAAAGTACCTTATTATCCATTAAAATCTCAATGTCATATTTCACTGAAATATTAAATTTTTCACGATATTAAAGAAAATATATGCATCTGATGTTTAGTCATTGCATTTCTTCTAATTTCAGCTTCAAAAATAATTTTTGGTGAAAAGTGTTAAGAAAATAGACAATACATTTGACAATGTTAATTAATAAAATGACAACATCATCATCAAAATAGGATTCAAGATGGAGGCTTTTGAGAAAAGGTTAAAATAAAGGTGATCTGATATTCTACAGCAAACTACTGGAGTTCATCCTGACCAAACATTTATCCATGTATGAAGGGAAAAATATAATGTGAACAGGTTAAATGTAGAAGAAAATGATAAATTAATCATACTTCTTGATATTACTGTATTTCTCCTGATCTCTATAAAGTTTGTATGTTTATATATTCGTATGTATAGAATTCACTCCTAAACTAATTAACTGATCATTATCAATTTTGAAACACAGCAGCTAGGTGTAAGTTAGTTTAATTTAGTTTTATGCCAAAGGAGTAAAAAGGATGTGGAAGCCCTTTGTGAAAATTCTGATATGTGAAATTTTAACAATAGGTATTAGACATCAATTAATAAATATTTCCAAAATTTTAGTTTCCTTAGAGTATTTAAAAAGGTTTTTAGGGGGCATAATATGGATCCAACTTCCTATTTTAAAATTTAAATATATAAGATTTGCATTGAATGAAGCAAGATTCCCTGAATTTAAATTTCTTCTTAAGATATCTTAAGCATAAGCCTTAAATTTGAGATCTTTTCTAGAATCAAAATCATGTAATAGATTTTGATAAAAATTAGAATAAAGATTCTATTCTAGACATAAGGTTTAGTATCATTACATTTTTATTTTAATCTTCATAAAAGTGGTGCAAAACTTCTCTGCGGGAATTCATTTTACCCGTCCTGAAACGGATATTCTTCTAGTTAAACTATGAAAATAAAACAAATATCATCTATAATTAAGAGTAAAATTTAGAAAGAAAGAAAAATATCAAATACATTTTCTAAGCAATTGTTATCAATAGTCGTCATCGTCGTCTGTTATCTTTTGTGCTGAGTGTATTTGTAATTTTGACGTTTCATAAAAAAAATTCTGAAATTTCAAAATTTCTCGTATTATACAAACAATATGGTAAATGGAAATGGATATTTTTTTTTTTTATCACTGACTGAATGGTGAAAAAATAAGGTAGAACTTACCAAGTGGTCTAGCTTATTGTTGGTGAAACAATTGCTATCAACACTGCCAGGTGATGCTGACCGGCTATTGGACTGCTGGAGTGATGAAAGCGCAGCTTGTGGGTGTGGTGGTGGTGGTGATGAAGTTGGAGAATAGAGAGGAGAGATACTCTGGTTCAGATGAAGATTGGCCACTTGTCGGTTGCTGCAAGGGCTACACAAGCAAAAAAAAAAATAATAATTTTTTAATTAAATTAAACATTTTATAGTAAACAAATCACAAATGGTGTTTAATATAACTTTGGCGTCATATACTTTTAAAGTTAGGTGTAGATATGATTTGACAAACGCAGCAGGTATGATTGACACGTCTGCATAAAATAAAATTAGAATCATATTTACTGTAGTTACTTAAGATTGTTATCTCAAGAAGCACCACTTAAAATCATTAGGTAGTTTGCTTACCCGCATCTCACAGCGTCAAAGTTCGACAAGGTGTAGTGGAGCCGATACAAACAATGAATTGCTTACTGACCCCGACAATAGTGGCCACTCATGCTAGTCGAAGTGCTGTCAACTTCTGGTCATGCAAAAGATTTGTTTTATCGACCATTCAAAGACATTTCGGGATCAATATCAGCAGGCATATTTCGCTTATTGAGTTTGGCAACTAGCCTGACGTTCAGTTCTAGTCAGTTTCTAGTGTAAGCTTGCTCTCCATGGCAATTACCAATTTGTTGAATACTTGTAACCCTTGGTCCGTTCTTTTGCAGTTTAAGTCAGTTAAAATCTGGTCCACCTCTGGAATTCTGTGGATCCCGTTCAATGTTCTGTGGGAATCAGTAAACAAGCATTAGCCAGATTCAGTCTTACTTACAACACAAGATTAATTTGTGGGAATTCAGCCGTCTCAAAAAGGGGGCACTTTGGATGGCTGAAAAAAATAGTCAACTTGGTTCTCTGATGAGAGGTAATAAAGCCACCCTCCTTTCAAAAGAGGTAATCCCTGAAAAGATGGCCTCCTCAAATAACAAATACACCTCATGGACACGGGGTTACAAGTGAAATTACAACTGGTACACAGATCCTGACTTTCAAGTTTCCTCTGGCAACTTCTATTATACGTTGATGACTTCATGAATAAAGATATAATTTCAAGATCATAAGAAAGAATACAACTTGCTCCAAGTAATAACTTGTTTATTCTCATATATAGAGATGAAAGCGATCCGTAGAAATGTTAGTAGCTGAGGTTAAATATATGGATATTAATGATTCAAGATTGTATTAATTTAAACGAATATTGCAAAGTCAGTACAATGACTTAGACAAGTTCATTAAAAAAAAAGATTCTCAGAGAACTATAAATGTCTCCCCACTCATTCACCTCAAAAACAAACATTAATGAATGATATGCACATGGTCGGTTCCATCATGCCAATTCTGGTCAACTATCTGACCTTTGGCAACCTTCAAAGTTCAGAGAATCTACCTCATGTGAAGATATATCAATATCAGCTTTCACTAGTATTCGTTGCTTTCCACCGAACTTATTAACGATTCATAAAATCAGTATTTATTTATAAGTTATGAGGCAATCGACTGTCTAAATGAAAAATCATTTGCCAATAATGTTGTAATTAGAGATTCAGATGTCACCTGGTCATACTGAGACCAATGAAACAGATATTACACACTGAATTATTTATTTGCCAAAAGAATAGGATACAATTTTATCAAATTAGGCACAAGGCCCTCAAAAGTGTGGAGAGGGCCATCCCCGGCCCAGTCTATCCTACTCTTAATTGGATGCATTGGTCGTCACTGCAATACCAAATTTACTCTATGAGGCCACCCTACTTAAAATATCCCCAATCGTTTGAATTTAATTTAATTTATAAATCCATGTGTCTATTGACATGTTATGATCCTTTAAGTCAGTTGTATTCCCATATACAGGAAGTGGTTAGGTTACATAGTACAGCATTTACTCTGGGCGAGTTGAGTTGGCTTCCTCCATAGGAGACAGTTTCTAGATAACATTAAATTGATAAGCATTCCCCAGTCGCATGTATATCATGGTCAGCACAAATGTTATTTTTTACAATTTTATTTGTAGGGAGGTGTCATCGACCTCCCACATACATCGCCTGGTATTCCGAAATGGTCACCCATCTTGTACTGACCAGGCTCAATGTCGCTTAACTTTGGTGATCTAATGAGAACCGGAGTGTCAACTTGATTATGGCGTATGATTAGTTAGTTTGATCATGTGACATAAAAAGGATTTGAAGTTGAAACTAGCGGAGATGCACACAATAATGTAAGGTTGAGATAGAGGTGTCCGGACAGAAGCAATTCTCAGTTAAAAAAAATGGATATCTGTATACTTAAGATATTATCTTTATCATCTGATAGGACATGTTCCAGCTACTAGCCTTAAGGATCAGTATAAGATTTGTTAGTTTTACAGCAAATCAACCCTATAGGTCATTTTGTGTCATACGATGTATTTATAGAAAAGTCATTTGATAACTTCTGAAAAGCTATTATTTAATTCTATCTGATTTCTCTTATAGGAGCTGGAAGTGATTTATTTTTTCAGGTAGTCTAAATTGCGATGGAGACCTTTTCGTATAGCATGGTAAGGTTAGGTGCATGATAGTATCTATTGTGGGTATACCTGTATTTCGTACAATCAATTAAAATATGTTTAACTGCAAGTAATTTATTGTGCAGCTTCCACTTTCAATATTAATTATGTTAGATATGTCCAATTCTGCTCAATACCATGTCTTGCTTTTTTGATCAGAAATCTAAAATTATATTCAACTCTAATCCATTAGGTGAAAAGGAATTGAATAAGAGACGTCTTCGAAGGCTTCCCAATTAGATGACAAATTGTTACGGAAATATATGGAGACCATTTTACTTTTAGTCTGTTACTTAAAATATTTACATATTTCCACAGAGATTTTTCTCTTTGTCTATTTGCTTTTCTTGTTTTTAGTCCTTTCCTGCTGGTGTCAGCTTGGCTAGTTTAATCATGTTACACAAAGTATTTGAAGTTGAACAAGCCGCGCGTGCGTGGTCCCCCTTTGTATATGACGAGTGTAAAATGCAATAAATTTGGGCAATTTGGGGCATTTTTTACCCCCCTTTGACCCCCTGGGGTCGCGAACCAGAATTTTTCTGGGGTCAAGGATGCTCATTTTATATCCAGAACAATTGCCTCTACATTTTGGCCAAGTTTCAGAAGAATGGATGGATCAAACGTTATGGGAGAAAAGGGTCATTTTTTTTTGCCATTTTGGAGGCTTTTGGGGGCGCGAACCAGATTTTTTCCAAGGTCAGCGATACTTATTTTCTATTAGGAACAATTGCCTCCACATTTTGGCCAAGTTTCAGAGAAATTGAATGGATGGATGAAAAGTTATGGGGCAAAAAATGTCATTTTTTGCCATTTCGGGGCCTGTTGACCCCCTGGGGGGGGGGGGGGTAACCAGATTTTTTTCAAAAGTCGGTGAATGTCACTTTCTAACTTGACCAAAGTTAGAACTTCATGCAAAATTTCAGAGAAATTCAATAGATGGTTGCGGAGAAAAATCCGGATGGACGGACGGACATGCCTCAAAACATAAGTCCCCCGATTTTATAAATAAACCAATAATTAATAATTGGTTGCCAAATAGATTTTGATGAGGAAAGATAATATGAAGTGTGGATCAATATGGGTGCTAAATCCCTCTTGTGGATACGAGAATTAACCCTCGTCTAAGTCCATAATTTACAGTTGTGTAAACTATTTTGTACAGTTTCCAACATTGCACTAGGTTTTTGTTGGTTTTCAAGTATTGTACTAGTGTACTCCGGCTAATCTAATATATAAAATAAGGTTAGCCGAATTTTAAAAGTTGGACCTAAATAACATCTAAGTTGACAAATCAAGCTTTGATTTCATTTGTTATTGTTGTACCATGTTATTTGCAATAGACTAACATACTTTGCTACAATGTATTTAAAATGCTTAATCCGATAGTTTTAGAAAGATAGTTAAAGAAATTCTTAAATAGTCACTATTTTATTTTTTTTATTAAGAGTTATCGTTTCTTACTTGCTCATTTTGTTTTCATTCAAGGTTAGATTTTCCTATTCTTTCTTTATAAACAAAAGCAAAGGTTCATTTGTAATTCAGACACTGATGGATTATTGACCGATTCATTTCTTTGTCTTACTTACGACTTGTTGCTTCGTTCTAATTAAATGAAAACCAGGTTCACTTTTAGCATAGATACTTAACATAGAAATATTTATAAAAGAAATTTGAACTTAACGGATCTAGGGCAACGCCATAGTCGGTACAGCTAATCTCAATCTATATAAAGTTAGGTATGTGTATATGTTTATATATTTCTTGGAATAAAGCTGCTAGGCATAAGGGTGGGTAATGTGGGCTACATTTAGTTTAATTTAGGTTTATGCAAAAGGGGCAAAGAGAGTGTGTATGTAAATTCATATACCTCCGATTTTTTGTTAAATTTTAATAGATATTAGGCATCAATTAATAAATATTCCGAATTTCAGTTTTTTTTTTTAGTGTTTTAAGGGGGTTTAGGGGGTATAATATGGGCACAATCATCCGTTAAAAAACTCAAATTTGCATTAAATTTGATCCATAGTGATACCAATGAAGAAAGATTTCCTGAATTTCTGGTAAACTTATAAGCCTTAAATTTTAGGCATTTTCTGGATTAAGGATTCTAGACGTAAGGTTTAGTAACATTATATCTTGATTTTAATCTTTATAAAGGGACATAAAAGTGGTGCAAAACTTCTGTTTGGAGAATTAATTTTACCCATTTCTGGATTCTTCTAGCTTATAAAATAACAGTAAAATAATTGTAGTTTAATAAAAAAAAAAAAAAGAAAATGCAATAAGGAAAGAAAAAATAACCAGAAAACATAAAAAATAATAAAATAAAATACTTACTTGTGATTATTCGATAACTGAGAGTAATGTGGGGTCGTGTAAAATTGTGAGTGATGGGGCTGTCGATTGTTGAGGTCACCTGAAAAGTTAACAAAAATATAAAATAAACATGTTTTAATTAAGCGGGGTAGAAAAGGCAACACACAGACAACTAAATACAAACAAAATTTTAATTGCTGAAAAAATAAACTACAAAGGATTATTCTAAGTTAAAAATTATTTTTAAAAAATTAAAAAAAAAAAAAATTAAAAAAAAAATCACTAAATGAATAAGGTATGTCTGTGTGTGTGTGTGTGTGTGAATGCATCTTACCATTGACAATGGAAGATGAATGGGATGAGATTTTAAGTTTAATCCCTACACAGGCAGTACATTTATTTATTTTAAATAACATCCAAAAATAAATTTCACTAAATATCTAAGAAACTGGTGATTTAAATAGTTCATTGTTTAAATGTAAATGTTATTACAATAAAAAAAATTTTTTTTATTTTTTAATTTTCATTTTTTGTTGAAATGAGTACTTCAAGAATTCTATTATATAATAAAGCTAATGTTTGTATCCACCCACATGTACAGTGTTGGGGGTCGAACCATAAAACCCATACTTTCAAACTGAACGCCCTAACTGACTGCGCCACAAAGTACTAAAACTGAAGTCGTTTTTAAACTATTGAAATAAATATCTGGTGTTAGGTTTTATTCTTTGATAAAGAAATAAAAACGATTTTCTTTAATTTTATTAAAAAAAAAAAAAAAAAAAAAAATTAAAAATAATTAATGTGCATTTTAATTTATTTTACATACTCATTCAATTTAAATAATTTTACTGAATTAAAATATAAATTAATTTCTGACAAAAAATTTACGAACAATAAAAAGTCTAACGTGTTTACAAATTCATAGGGATGCAAAATAAGTAGCAAAAATATAGCAAATTTCAAGAGGAAAATCTAAGAAATAAATTCGAAAAAAGTAATTTTAATTCAATAACACAATTTTGCTGTCTTATTCTTTTTAATTACTTAAAAAAAAAAATTATTACGAGGAAAATCTAAGAAATAATAAATAGATTCGAAAAAAGTAATTTTAACACAATTTTGCTGTCTTATTCTTTTTAATTACTTAAAAAAAAAAATTATTACGAGGACATTTTCGGGAATTATCAGATGTATTAGCAAACAGAATTTGATCGGTATTTTGATATATTAATAGCGTAAATGTTCTATACCTGGTTATATATTTTTTACAGGTTGAATGGAGAAGATAGTTAAAAAGAGAAAAGGCCCCAAAAACAAACAGTTTATGAAATAATTTGGGACTTTTAATCTATCTAAATGCAAATTGTATTGTTATTTTTAGGATAAAAATAGTTGGGTGTTTCCACAATTTTAAAGGAAAAAGAAATGAAAGTAAATAACTAGTAGCATATCAACTTATTGACTCTTTCTTTAAAATAATTCTAACACGTTTAAAAAAAATTAAATACAAAAACCATTATATAGATTTTTGATTAGAGCAAATATGATTATATATTTTTAGTTTTAAATATATAATATATATATATATATTCCATGAAAGAAATGCCAGTATACTGAAATCATATGCCCTTAATAGGGTTAAGATGAAAATTCATATACACTAAATGTACAAAAGCAAGGAAATTCCCAAATTTTTACACTTTTATTGTCATTAAGGGTATGCGAGCACAACAGGGCTATGTATTTTACTGGTAGGAATTTTTCTTCAGTGCACCTCACACACTTCATCCACTCATGCATAGAGATTTATACTGTAGTGATGTGATAATGAAATGGTTTGGTTGATATGTAGTCATACCCTTAATGACAATAAAAGTGTAAAAATTTGGGAATTTCCTTGCTTTTGTACATTTAGTGTATATGAATTTTCATCTTAACCCTATTAAGGGCATATGATTTCAGTATACTGGCATTTTTCATGGAATGTCACTACTTTTGTAAAGGCTATGCCTCAATTAAATGCCTTCTCATAAGGTTTTTTGGAATTTTCTGAAAAACTAAGGTTATATGGTAAACTGAAATTAAAATGCCATCAACTAGACCCTAGAACCTCTACCTCTGCCAAAAATCAGCTGAATCCATCAAATAGTTGATGATACAGGGTGGCACATACGTACGTACACACAGATAACATGATTTCATGATTGAACTTTCTGGATCTCTGGATTGCCTTGACTAATGATGCTGAAATTCTACACACTTATAGAACCTATCAAATAAAAATTTTGTGCAAAGTTTTAACTAATTTGGTTTATTGGTTTTTGAGTTATGATTGATCAAAGAAATGAGATTTCCAGCATATGTCATTCTTGAAGTCTATTAAGGGATAGAGCGCTCTCGCGTTTCCCTTGATATATATATATATATATATATTTATACCAGCTGTTATGCATATGTATTTTACAAATTTTATAATTAAGTTTAAGTTATACAAATGGTACTTTATATGGAGATTAAATAAAGAACTTAATGAAACATGCAACCGTAACTTGTGATTGACAAAGTTTCTCACCTGAGGGTGATGCAGTGTTGAAAGACTTTTGATGTAATTGTGATATCACAGGTTGTTCATTATCTACAAATAGAAGATTTTAAATGACATTACGAGGCAGCTCAGAGGTATACCAGAATTGTTAAAACAGAAAATATGTTCACTAAACTTGCAGAAATATAATTTCCAAGTTTTTAAAAACACAACACATTGACTTTCTTCCAATGTTGGAAAGTCAACACAACAAATTTTGCTCTAGAAGTTTGATTAATAATAATAAACTTTGGAATCAGACCCCAACCTTTGAGGTGGGATGTCAGGGTTGGCATGTTTTGCATGAATCAGAAGTCGAGTATATTAAAACAGATTCCGGTGCAGGATTTTTTTCAGTCAACCTCTGACCTCCACATATTGTTAAATGTTTATCTTGAAATATTTTCACAAATTCTATTTCAAGAAATCTGTAATTGTATCATTGTTTTGCTGGAATTATTTTTTAAAAAATATTTTAAATGAATAAAAATACTAATATAATGGTAAAATATAAGAATTTTTTTTTAATTTTTTTTTTTTTTTAACTTTTAAATTAAATTCTTTAAATTTAATAAAAAAGGATAATTTTAGTGCCTATCTGATGAAATATTTAAAATTTTATCTATCTGTCTACTATATATTCTGAGATTTAAAAAAAAATTATTAAAAGGTAAAATGAAGTTATTGAATAAAATAAACTTCAGCGTTATGGTATTGGTGGTGAGGTTCTTGACATTATAAGGTCTTTTCTTTCTGATCGAAGCTTGCGAGTAACTTTGGATTGTGTCTCTTCATTCTCTTTTCCTATCAATCCTGGTGTTCCTCAGGGCTCTATTCTAGGCCCAACACTGTTTCTTCTCTATATAAATGATCTTCCAGAGAATACTGTTGAGAAAATTAACATCTATGCTGATGATACCGCTCTCTATTCTGGTGTTGCTTCTCGCCCATCTCCCTTGGATCAGTTGAAATATGCAGCTGATCTAGAAGTTGACCTGGGTTCAGTTGTAGATTGGAGTACGAAATGGCTTGTTTCGTTTAATCCAGTTAAGACTCAGCTCATGTCTTTCAATTATAGGCGTGTCCCTTTTCTTAAGATTCTCATGAATGGCCCTGCTCTTGAGAAATCCACTCTGAAACTTCTTGGTCTTTCTTTCTCATCAAATCTTTCTTGGAGTTCATACATTAGATCCATTGCTCTTTCTGCTTCTTGTAAAGTCGGTTCTTTATCGCTCCAAACAATTTCTAACACCTGAGGCTATTCTCTACAGATTTACTATCAAACCATGTATGGAGTACTGTTATCATGGTGAATCTGTCCCATTTGAGGGTTCTTGATAAGGTGCAGAAACGTGTCTGTAATTTGATTGGCCCAACCCTTTCTTCTCTATACCCTCTCTCTCTCACAGATGTGATGTTGCTTGTCTCAGTACTATTATGACATGTGTTCTTCAGAATTGTATGATCTATTCACTGCTCCTTTTGTTCCAGCTCGTTTGATTCATTGGATTAGTGGTCTCCATTAATTCACTGTTTTGTCATTGTAATACATTTCCAAGAACTGCAAGCTTGTGGAACTCTCTTCCTGCTGACTGTTTTCCTCCTACCTATAGCCTTGGTCTTTTCAAGACTAAGGCCAATAGGTATCTCCTGCCTTTGCGATAGTAATATTTTGTTCTTTTTAGCTAATTTCATTAAGTGGCTTCATGCCTGTCTGGAGCGATTTCCATAAAAAATAAAAATAAATAAATAATTTAAAAAATGTTCACAAAATAAATCAGCAGAAGTGCTGATCCATACAAAAGCAATCTTATCATTTTTTATGGGTACTATGCTAGTAAATAAATGTTACTTACTTGGGATATAATTTGTTGACCGGGAAGGAGAAGAACGACTGGACTCTGATGCAGTGAAAAAATTTACTAAATGATCACATTCTAAAAACCTTTGAGGAAGCTTTTCCAATTGTCTGAAGAAAAAAAAGAAAAAAGAAATTTTAAAAAATTTACTAAATGATCACATTCTAAAAACCTTTGAGGAAGCTTTTCCAATTGTCTGAAGAAAAAAAAGAAAAAATAAATTTTTAAAAATTTACTAAATGATCACATTCTAAAAACCTTTGAGGAAGCTTTTCCAATTGTCTGAAGAAAAAAAATAAAAATAAATTGTAAATAATTTACTAAATGATCACATTCTAAAAACCTTTAAGGAAGCTTTTCCAATTGTCTGAAGGAAAAAAATAATAAATTGTAAATAATTTACTAAATGATCACATTCTAAAAATATTTAAGGAAGCGTTTCCAATTGTCTGAAGAAAAAAAAGAAAAGAAATTAAAAAAATAAATACATTAAGTAGATGCAATAAAGAGAAGAAACAATCAAGATAAAATACACTAATTTTAAACGGTTTTGTAATCTGTACGAATAACAATTACAAGATTAACTTGTAACTAATCATTCTTATATCAATAGAACTAGTAGTAAGCAAACACCCGAAATAGAATTTAAGTCAGGGAAATATTTAAAAAATTTTTTTTTTTTTTTTTTTACACGTGTTCTTGTATCTCCATGAGAAGCTTGTCTATCATTCTTTAGTTTGAAAATCAGAATTTTATCGCTAAACTGTCAGATTGAGTGGACACATCCTAAGAATCTCTTTTCAACAATATCAGTATTCGATATTGTCATCGACATCAGTTAGGAGGAAAATTAACATAACCATCAAATAGAACTCATTCAGAGGAAGATAAAAGCATTGTTAAAACCGGTTTGTTTTTAGCTTTGGTTTCTTTATATTAGCAAAATTGTGTGATCACTTCTGATTTTTTTTCTTCAATTTTCTTATCTTTGTTTTGCTGTGGATGGGATATCCTACCGGATGTCAGACATTCACCCGCTATTTCAGAGACTCAAACCGAGAGATCTTCTTTTTTAGGATTTTAACATCCCTTTTAGCGCAATTATTTGGATCTCTTGCACTTAGGGTTGCAGAGAAAAGTAAAACGTTGTCAGCAGACACCAAGAACTACCGACACAGAGAAGAGTATTTAAGCTCCAGTATGGCAGACGAGAGAACCTCATCGATAACCATTTCATGCATGAACTGCTGTTCCACAACAACAAATAGAAAAGTTGTCATTTATTTTGGTTTGACCAATTATATTTGTTTTTGTGAGAGTCAGGGACATCGGGGGAATATGTTTTGCCCCCATTAGTCATTACGGGCCTTTTCGAAAGTCAGCTCAACTTGAAAGCATGTGGTTCAAGAACAAGGTAGATCAGGCACCTTGAATTTCTATAAAAATCATGCATGAAAGGGTTAAAAAGCAAGGGTGACAGGATCACTGAGGGACACCATGAGAAGTGAAAAACCTGGTCACCAAGGGCACTGGACACTACGTCATAACTTGTGTGGGTTTAACTAGTGAAGGGCGAGCTTTAGAAAGGCAGCTATCGTTGTGCACCGACAAATTTAAGAGCACAACATCAGCTGATGACACTATTCCACTTCTCACTATTTAGCTTAATTCTTTAAACAAAGAAAATTTAATCTTATTAAAAGATATTGAATACACTTACCCGGTATAATGGCAAATAGTCTGGAAATTGACATCCTCTAAAAGTTCTTCTCGATATTGACCTGCAAATAAAGATAAAGGAATTTAAAAAGATAAAAAATTAAAGCATGAGGTGTTTCCCCCCTGCAATCACTACTCTTTGAATAATCACAACTTTTGGATTCGTGTGTGTGTGGGTGGGGTGGGGAGATGAATGTATTTTTTTTAAAGATATTTGTGAAAGGGCACCATTTTTGCCAATTTGGGGGTGCAGGTTTCAATCCTCTTATGGGGCACACCAGTTTTCTTAGAGCCATCAGTACTTATTTCATGCAAATAACCATTAATCATCAGTTTTGATTGATTTTGAACAACAAATAAAATAAAGTCAAGCTCTTTGGCCTTCTGGTCTATTCTGTCATCGGTCAGTGAAATAGAAGTTCTTTCTAGATTGAGGAAATATTAAGTTTTGTTCCAATCCAGAGTGACCCCTTTTTGGGTAGCTGGATTTCCCCACATTAAAACCGACCTTGTGTCTAACTGCCCTCGTGGGGAGACAAGTAAATAGGAATAATATAATCTGCTTGTAAAATCAGACTTTCCTTTATATAATAGATTAGTATAAAATCTATCACTATTTTACCCTTACCAGACAGGAAATTGGGGGTTCATGACTTTTCCAAGAGTATTAGTTAGTAATTAGACAATACATGTGATAAAATCAGAACAGTGTCCATTAGGTTAACCTTGTTAAATCCAATTTTATCTTATAGAGACTTGAACTGACCTCCTTACTTCCTTTTAGCCCCCCCCCCCTCCATTTTGTAAGGAATTTTTTTTAGCCAATCATCATTTTTTGGCCTTTCTGTTTGACTCTATAGACTGCTATATGCAGTGATAAACATGCTTTCTCTCAATCCGACAATATCTTGGCCTTAAGGATAACATCAATGCTATGTTATTTATCTATTTAGGATTTAGACTTAAATTTCAAATACTTATTTTTATAGTTATGTAATGTGACATTTTATATATTAAAATTTATTACTTGTAATCCTTTTGCTCTTATATCTCTTCACACTAAATTGCTACAGGTTTCCTGTTCGTAAACTTCCTGCAATTTTATTCTCCTCTTTACCTTATTTGTTATTGAAACTCTTTACAACTTGTTTATTCTTCCTTTTTAGTTTAATCTTTTTTATAGTGAATAAAACCTGTGTACAAAAATGAACCAACATTGTCTTCAAAGTTTGTATTATTAGATGTTTATCTGACTGCTGTAGGTGTGTACGAGTGTTTACAGATGCACATACACCAAGATAGCAGTATATACTTATTGAATAACTTTTACCACTCAATTTTTAAAAATTATTTTCAATTCATTTTCCATATTGTCTCCCTTTAAATATATTGTTGAATACATATACATAAATCAATGAATCTGACTTAAAAAGGATATTTTTTACTCATAGAATAGGATTTAGATTTAACGGTTTTAGTTTTTTCTTGAATGAAAGATTTCTAAGCATTGCAACTTACCTTGTAGGGATGGGAGTTTTCTTTCTGCTTTATGCATATTCATATCTTCAAACATTCTCACAAACTAAAAAAAAAGAAAGTCCAATTAAATTCTGGTAGCAGTTGAAGATTCAAGAAAATAATTGGCACGATTTGAATTAAGAAAAAATAAACAGATAAATAAAAAAAATAATCACTCCCAATATTATTCATGCAGCCAATTTAAAAAAAAATTTTTTTACCATACATAATTTAAGTAAAAACTTATTGGCATGTTGAGATTCTCTGTCAGAGTAGGACAGTGTTTCTCAACTTTATTCTGGTTGTGGTTCACATGACCTGATTTTGTTTATACCCAAAATCAGATGCAAGAACAAAAAATAATTAAAATTGGAAATTAAATTTCAGGTGGATGGTTCAATAATGCTTAAAGACCAATGCAATGAGTTGGATACAAAATTTTTCGGAGAAGTGAATTTTCATAGATTTTTTTTTTATTATATTACCTTGCTGGAGAACTCCTGCACTTCTTGGAAAGTTTTGTACACTTCAGTAACTTCCCCATTTGACCAGGACACCTAGAATGAAGATAATCAATTAATATTATACACGTTGATTAATGATACTAACAATAGTCCGAATAATCTAAATCCAAATTATTAAGTCTCAGCTAAAAAATTCTCCCCCCCAAATTCAAATATAAACTCAAATTTTCAGCATCATCATATTCGGTTTAACATTCATTTTACATGTTGGCCTGCTTTAAGAAATTTACATCCAAACTAACCTATCTCTGGACAGGTCTTTATTGATCCCTCTTTCTCTGAAGTCCATTCTTATCAGTTCCTCACATGTTTTCCTTGAACGGCTTTTAGAAATTGACTTCCGAACTAACCTATCTCTGGCCAGGTCTTTATCCTTCTTTCTTTATCTTTCCTTATCACTTCCTCCAATGTTTTTCTTGGTCTTTCCCTATCAACTTATCTTGCAACTTTAACTGTTCTACACCTAACTCCTGTTCTGCACACATCTTCCTATACTATCCAGATTTAATCTTCCTCTGAGGTCATCAGAACTAAGACTGTATTAAAAATTCACATTACACATTCATTGTATCATTCTCAGCATTTCTTTCCATACAACGCATGTCCTCAACCCTCACTGGCAAGGATTCACTTCCATACATCACACTGCGTACACATGCCTGATAGACTCTTCCTTTGGTCGACAGTGGTAATACCCTGCTGGTTAGTAAAAGAGAAATTCCCTGAATTTATTCCATCTACTCCTAATTTTTGCAATCATACTAGCACCTGCTCCATCCTGTGCTCTAGTGGTATCACCAAAGTAAAACTGACAAACTCCATAGCTTCGCCATTCAAATATACTTGTCTACATCAGAGTTCTCATCCATCTTCATGGTTTTACACTTCTTACATATAAACTGGTTATCCTCTCTCAACCTATTAGTAATTCCACTGCACTTGTGTAATCAATGCTTACAAGTACCACAAAAAATTAAGTTGCATCCAACTCCCTTTCCACAAACTGAGCAGGGGAACTTTGGTGTTGGTAACATTCACTTTCAGACCTTTATTTCCATAGCATTCCTCCAAGTCTGTAACTTAACAAGTAGGTTGTCTATTCTTTCACAAGCAAGTATTAAATCATCAGAATACAGCATCTCTTCTGGACAACCCATATGAAACTCTCTGGACAATGCTTCTAAGACACAAATGCAAAGCAACAAACCCAGTACAGAACCCTGATGAACGACTACTTTAGCATTAAAGCCATTACTTAAACAACTTTCACCCAACACTCATTTTCTTCTAGTTTACTCAAAGACCACCAGACAACCCCTTGGCACTGTCAAAAGCTTTCTCTAGATCCACAAAAACAAAATACAGATTCTTCTTCTTACCAAGGTACTTCTCTTGCATTTGCCACAGAATAAATATAGCACGAGTGGTACTTTGCCCAAACTGCATTTCATCTATGTTTATCTGACTTATTTGCTGCTCAATTATTCTCTCACAATCACTTTCAGGATCTGATCCATCAACTTTGTAATAACCTCTATTGAATGGGTTCTTTTACCCTTGTAACAATTCACAATTGTACTAAGTTCCCAGTCTTTCGGGATAACCTCTCATGATTCGATTGGCAAAATTTGTGATCATCTCAATACCTGTTTCACCGGCAGCCTTTACCATTTCTACAACAATGCTCGAGGATCCTACAGCCTTACCCTTCTTCATCTTATATGTTCCCGTACCATTTCTTTCTCAATTCTTATAGCTGAACCGGATCCTACAACTTTTAGATTTTCACGGTTCCATGAAAACTCAGAATTCACAAATGTTTCATAGTGGCATTTCGAAGCATCCCTCTTATCCTGTTTATTTGTTGCTAACACTCCATTGTCATTTCGAATGCACTTCTCTCCAACAATATTCATATCTGTTTAACTATCTTGAATATTTTGTTCTTTTGGTCATCCTTTCTGAAAATCTGGCTTTCTCATCCTCGGCTTTATATATTCTTCTTGCTTCCTTCTTTGCCTCCAGATATACACCCTTATTCTCCTTTTAACGGCTGACTCCTTCGTTTTCGCTTTTCTTTGATACACTTCTATACTTCCTCATTCCATCACCATATCACTCCAATCGTTGTCACTGTATAAATTTTAATTATTTATGAAGACAATTTAAGAAATTTAAATTTTGATGAACCGAGATTGATTTTCAAACGATAAACATCTGAGAAAAATGCAAATAGTTTAAAAACATTTGATTTATTTTCACTAAAGAAAAAAAAAAAAAAAAAAGGAAAAAACAAAGTAATTCTTTGCCACATCGGAAAACATACTTACTTGCAGAATAAATTCCCTTGGTTTGTCCACTAATTTGCGAGTCCCTTTGACATTAATTTTCGTAACGTGAGCTATATAAAGAAAGAAAATAAATTAGTAAACGCTCATGAACATATTTTTGTAATTTTGAGAAACAAATAATAAAATTGAAGTAAATATATAAGTTAAAAATAAACTAAAATTTGTTAGTAAGGGCATCAATATTAACAACCAAAGAAATTTAAGACTAATTCTAAAATAAAGAAGGTTTTTTTAAAAAATATTCCTAAGAATCTCATGGCGATTTTATCGCCAAAATCGCCATGAGATGCTTAAGAATACTAAGTATGTTTAGTATATTTAAATAAAATTTAAAAAAAAAAAAAATTTTAAGATGACTGCGACTGTTCAAAGTCAGTGTGGTTTTCGAGTCAGTGTAACTTTGATAACATTGAATTATATTTTTAAATTTAGTATTAATTGAATATTTATTAAAATAAAAAAACAATAGCATAAAAAGAAATTTAAATGATCCTATTTAAAAAAAATTCCTTAAAAATCCACCAGAATACTACAGAGGTGTGGTTAAGATGATTTTGTTGAATGGAGAAGGAATTTTAATTACAACAATACAATAACATGGAATTCAGTACCGAGAACAGATTTACTCATTTATTCCTGGGTATTTCTGCTACTAATATATATATATAATTATTTGTAATAATTATTTTTAAAAGTCACATCAGTGACTCATCAGTGTGGCTAGATATAACTATAGTACCGGTCGGAGGATTTGAACCCCGGACGAAAGTCACATTTGATTTCTATCTGATGCCTTTACCCACATGGCCACTGAGACAACTATACGACAAAGAAAGACAAATATTCTTATTCATTTAATGAACATAGTAACCCCCCATAGAGTTAATTCAATATGCACTTTACAGAATTAAACCAGACGTTCCAATCTCCATTGAGCTAAATTTAGTAACTTGAGATTTCCAATAAACACAATTGGACAATATTTACTTAAATATATGAGCACAGAACATGATGTAATAGATGACAATGAAGGCTGAATGGGATGAAAAGTCTTAATCTGAAAACATTTTCTTTTCAATCACAATTAAAAATAAATTTCAAACTTTTTGCAAAGAATTTTGCTACAAATTCCACCCTCTGCAATCAGGGCCACCAACTATGACTGCAAATACTCTTAGTGATATATTGGTCAGAGAAGTTACCAAACTTATTTGGAACCTCGATGCTAGCAAGGCAGCTGGTCCTGATAACATTCAAGTCATTGCCCTTAAGCTGCTACTAGAACTTGTCTTTATTCTAACAAAATTGAACAATCGTTGCTTAAAGGAGAAATGCTTTCCATCTCTTTGGAAAACCTCGTTGGTCTGTCCGGTAGAGTTTGGTGGTTTTGAAATTTTGGTTTCGGTATCGTTTTTTTTCCCTTAAAACCTCGGTTTACGGTTCGGTTTTTCGTTTTTTTTTTTTTTAATTTTTTACTATGGAAGCTATTTATTCTCTTGTGATGATTAGTTATTATTCAACGTTTAGTTGAATTATGCCACTGTTTCGATAATTTTGTGACTGAATCATTCTCCATATGAATCATATAAGTTTTAAGGTGTTGACTGTTGTAATCAAAGTTCTGATACCTTTTCAACAGTTAACTCGTTAAAACAGTGACCAAAGATTCATGAAAGATTTCTGAAGAATAAAACTGAGTTTGAATATACATTCTATCTAATTCTTTAACCCATCAGAAGCTAAAATATAACTCAGAAATGCAAGAAATTAAAAAACAAAAATTTATTTAAACAAACAAAATAATTTTACAAATAAAATTAAGCAAAAATGATGAAAATGAAATATTGTCAAAATTATTTGACAGATAAAAATTTTAATTTTTTAATAGGTGAAAATGTTTTTACTCATTTTCTTAGGTTGTGATTGAGAAAAACTAGTTTCTCAGCATGGTTAGGTTTCAGCCTACATCTCCGGTCACTAATGACAAGTCCAGCCTTACTAAATATCCGTTCACTCGCTACAGAGGTAGCTGGAATACTCAAAAGTTCTCTTGCCAGAATACAAAGATTCGGGTAGAGCCTCCCATTTTTCTTCCACCAGACAAAAGGACAGACTGATGGGTCGATGGCTTTTCCATACAGAAATTGATCTACCTCGTTTTTAATCCGAGATATTTTTTTACCGCTGGTATCAATTTCTTTTGTTCTTGCCTGACCTTTCTTTCGGAGAAAACCCCAAAAGTCTTTTTCCCCTTTTGGTTCACTACTTTGCTGTACTTCTGCTGGAATGTTTTCGTCCGTGTCATCGGATAGAGTCGATTGTACAGATTCATGCGTTAATAATTTTTGCATAGTCTACTTTTTGAATAACCCATTTTTGGGAGAGAAAACGGAATAGTTGAGAGATAGTTCTCTAGAAATGACAATTTATGTATGAAGTGGCTTTTCAAAAGTAAACAATGAAATGCCTAATGTTTAAAATAATTTTTAAAATCCGAATAAAGTGATACTAGCATTGGCAACTACTTTTTTTCTTTTTAAATGTTTATACTCGCTCGCTACTTTTCGTTTATTTACTTTTACAACAAGTATTTTTTTTAAATTTCATTTTAATAACTTATTTTTTTTAGATAACTCTGAAACAAACATAAATAATTATTTTACAATTTTGAGTTGAATCAAATAGATTTGACATCATACGGAATGCGTTTGATTTTTTTCTTTTTCATTTGAAAATAGTTTATGCTAAAAATACGATGTCATGTTGTCTGTCGTATTTCTCTTTTTTTCATTTGAAAATTCAAAATGTTAATGATAAACAAACTGCAAACAAAGATTTCTTCCTACAAGTCAATTAAATGTTTTTTATCATATATTTGTTCAATCTGTCCTCTTACTAATATAACATTTTTTGGTAATATTCAATTTTATTAAAATCGGAAAATCTTTTCAACCGTGTTTCCTTGTATATGGTGGCTTACTGTAGTAAAAACACAATACCGAACGGTTACGGTTTAAAAAAAACAAAAAACGATTCGGTATTCGGTATGGAGACGAAACCGAAAAACCGCGGTTTTTCGGTAAAACCGCCCATCTCTACTGTCCGGTATTTAAAAATACTGGTAATCAATGCTCCGCATCTCAGTAAAGACCTATCAGTCTCCTATGCATTATGAGCAAGTTGTTTGAATCTGTAATAAATCAAAAAATTGTTAAGCACTTGAGCAAAAATAATCTACTTAGTGGCAAGCAATACGGATTTCGTCCTGCAAGATCAACTGCTGATGTAGAAACTGTATAGGATCAGTGAATCCCTTGACGGGGGCTTTGTTTCTAGAGTGATAGCTCTAGACATATCAAAGACCTTTGATAGGGTCAGATACAAAGGGTTGCTTCACAAACTTACTTGCTATGGAATATTTGGTAGTGTTCTTGCAACCATTGAATCCTTTCTCTCTGATATGTCTAAAAGTAGCTGTTAATGGGCAGATGTCTGAAGCACATAGTATCAATGCCGGCGTGCCTCAAGGATCTATCCTCTTCTAATCTACATTAATGATCTTCCTAGTCACGTTCCAAGATCATTTGTTGACATCTATGCAAACAACACAACTGTCTATGGCAGCACATCAAAGAGCATTGGTGATCAAGCTCTCGTTGATTCTCTCTCTTCTGATCTGGAGGATATGGTGACACAAGTGGCTCGTTACTTTCAACATGTCTAAAACTAAGCTTCTCTCCTTCCATCACCAATGCCTGGATACTTGTTTTGCTCCAGTCAAAATGAATGGCGCTCTCATTGAAGCTCCTTACTTTGATAAGCTCATAGGACAGACCTTGACTCCAGACTTAAAATTGAAGACTTACATTCAATCTTTCACTGGAAAAATGGTTGGCTCATTCTACCACTCCGAAAAAGTACCCGACTCCTGATGATATCTATCAATGTAAGAGTCAGATACATCCCAAGGTGGAGCGTTACTGCCACATCTGAAAAGATGCCACTCAGAGAACTCTTTGTAGCCATAACAGAATTCAGAATCGACTTTGAAATTTAGTGGGGTATGATCTCTTCTATTCCTTACAGCCCCTTTCTCACAGAAGGGACGTTGCTAGCCTCTCTCTATTGTTATTTCCATGGAAGGTGCTCGACTGAGCTCAAATCTCTGGTTCCTCCTTGTAGTAGAAAAGACGAGTTCTTGCTGTGAATGTCTTACAACTGCAAAGAACTTTCCTTTCTTCCTCTGTGTGCTTAGCATCTGACGTCTGTGGAACACATTACCATGGGACTGCTTCACCGAAGATTACAACTGGGTTGTCTTCAAATTCAATGTCAACAGATTCCTATTTTAGTATTCAAACTTGGTCCTGGCAATCATTCCATCTCATCAACCCTTATCCTCGAGTCGCATCTCATAACCATTTAATGTAAAAAAAAAAAATAATTAAAAAAATCTGAGAAGAAACTGGTGATGTAAATAGTTGATTGTTCAAATGTTAATTTTATTTTGATATGAAAAATGTTGGCATCTTTTTTTCTTTTAACGCTTGATTGATTGGTTTGAAAAATGTAACACGTAGAGAGAAATATTACATTTTCCAAACACACATGAAACTAGCTTAAAATAATTGTTAACACCAAATTGGGATAATGTTAAGAGTGAAGTGATGGTGGTGAGAGGGGGTGGGTGGCTGAGAAATAAAACGCTTGGATTGGTTAGACAAGATCACATGGCAAGTTAGAAACGAGGAATTTCAAAATAGTTTAGTCAGAAAGCCAGTCAGTGATCAACACAAAACACACAGCCAATTGTATAGGGGGTTCTTCCCCACAACCATCTGGATAAAGGAATAATAAGGAAAGATCCTAGGAAATTAGGAAACAACCAACGATCCATGGATGGTTTATAGAATTAAAAATAAAATTTTAAATATTCTCTCCGTCTGGTTAGTGATCATCCGTGTATTTGAGTCAGGACAAAGATGAAATCAAATTAAAGCTACTAAACTCATCAGAGAAAGGAATTCCAAAAATAGAAATCTATCCTAGAATTAAACTATCTACTGAAATACAGGATTATACAGAATGAATCTTCATGGAATGCATCAGTGACCATTTGAAAGAGGAATTGTCCAAGTTATGAATGACTGCTACTGGGGGGGGGGGGTCAACGGTTGTTTGTTTACCCTGGAAATACAGTCCTCAGCAAAAGGGGTTAATTTTTGAGTTTACAAAAACAAATTGTCACAGTGCAGCATGCTTTTTGCAAGCAATTCAATATTAATTCACCCTCTTCTAAAAGGATTTTGACAGTGGTTTAAACACTTTCAAGAAAGTGAATGTCTGTAAATGAAAAGGTCAAGAACGACCACAACTTCCAGAGGAACAGATAGTGAGAATTCATACTGTGCTTGAGCTGGGTTTGCAAGATACCTAGACCTCATTGGGTGTGATTTTCTTGTGAGGATAAGTAAAAGATTGCATTTATGTTCCACTGCTTTTTACTAATCTCAATGATCTTAAACATTGAATAATGGTGGCCAACTCATTGGATCATGATATGCGTTTGGGAGGAATTCTCTTATTGCATTAACATTGCCCGGGCTGAAGGTAGTGGCCATGTTGAATACTTGAAAGACATGAAATAAAAGTTGGTTGTGAGTAAAACACTTGAGACTTGGCCGAAATTTTCTATTGCTTTTCCTTAGTGAAATATTGCATCATGAAACCGGTTCATTCTTTTTTAATAACCCTGCACAAGCCTTTTTGATAATTAATCAAATTTATTCACGAAACTGGTTACTTCAAGTCAGAGTGGACCTGGAAGTAATGCTAACCAAATTGGGATCTCACTACCAAATGCACTTAAAACCTATACTGTTCGATATATATACATGTATGTATACATATACCCCCCATCACTCAACAAAAAACAAATTCATACTATGTCTATATATTGTACTAGCTGTACCTACCACCCTCAGCAAAAACTAAATTCATACTATGTCTATATATTGTACTAGCTGTACCTACCACCCTCAGCAAAAACTAAATTCATACTATGTCTATATATTGTACTAGCTGTACCTACCACCCTCAACAAAAACCAAATTCATACCATGTCTATATATTGTACTAGCTGTACCTACCACCTTCAACAAAAACCAAATTCATACTATGTCTATATATTGTACTAGCTGTACCTACCACCCTCAACAAAAACCAAATTCATACTATGTCTATATATTGTACTAGCTGTACCTACCACCCTCAGCAAAAACTAAATTCATACTATGTCTATATATTGTACTAGCTGTACCTACCACCCTCAACAAAAACCAAATTCATACTATGTCTATATATTGTACTAGCTGTACCTACCACCTTCAACAAAACCAAATTCATACTATGTCTATATATTGTACTAGCTGTACCTACCACCCTTAACAAAAACCAAATTCATACTATGTCTATATATTGTACTAGCTGTACCTACCACCTTCAACAAAACCAAATTCATACTATGTCTATATATTGTACTAGCTGTACCTACCACCCTCAACAAAAACCAAATTCATACTATGTCTATATATTGTACTTGCTGTACCTACCACCCTCAGCAAAAACTAAATTCATACTATTTCTATATATTGTACTAGCTGTACCTACCACCTTCAACAAAAAACAAATTCATACTATGTCTATATATTGTACTAGCTGTACCTACCACCTTCAACAAAAACCAAATTCATACTATGTCTATATATTGTACTAGCTGTACCTACCACCTTCAACAAAAAACAAATTCATACTATGTCTATATATTGTACTAGCTGTACCTACCACCCTCAACAAAAACCAAATTCATACTATGTCTATATATTGTACTAGCTGTACCTACCACCCTCAACAAAAACCAAATTCATACTATGTCTATATATTGTACTAGCTGTACCTACCACCCTCAGCAAAAACTAAATTCATACTATGTCTATATATTGTACTAGCTGTACCTACCACCCTCAACAAAAACCAAATTCATACTATGTCTATATATTGTACTAGCTGTTCCTACCACCTTCAACAAAACCAAATTCATACTATGTCTATATATTGTACTAGCTGTACCTACCACCCTCAACAAAAACCAAATTCATACTATGTCTATATATTGTACTAGCTGTACCTACCACCCTCAACAAAAACCAAATTCATACCATGTCTATATATTGTACTAGCTGTACCTACCACCTTCAACAAAAACCAAATTCATACTATGTCTATATATTGTACTAGCTGTACCTACCACCCTCAACAAAAACCAAATTCATACTATGTCTATATATTGTACTAGCTGTACCTACCACCCTCAGCAAAAACTAAATTCATACTATGTCTATATATTGTACTAGCTGTACCTACCACCCTCAACAAAAACCAAATTCATACTATGTCTATATATTGTACTAGCTGTACCTACCACCTTCAACAAAACCAAATTCATACTATGTCTATATATTGTACTAGCTGTACCTACCACCCTTAACAAAAACCAAATTCATACTATGTCTATATATTGTACTAGCTGTACCTACCACCTTCAACAAAACCAAATTCATACTATGTCTATATATTGTACTAGCTGTACCTACCACCCTCAACAAAAACCAAATTCATACTATGTCTATATATTGTACTTGCTGTACCTACCACCCTCAGCAAAAACTAAATTCATACTATTTCTATATATTGTACTAGCTGTACCTACCACCTTCAACAAAAAACAAATTCATACTATGTCTATATATTGTACTAGCTGTACCTACCACCTTCAACAAAAACCAAATTCATACTATGTCTATATATTGTACTAGCTGTACCTACCACCTTCAACAAAAAACAAATTCATACTATGTCTATATATTGTACTAGCTGTACCTACCACCCTCAACAAAAACCAAATTCATACTATGTCTATATATTGTACTAGCTGTACCTACCACCCTCAACAAAAACCAAATTCATACTATGTCTATATATTGTACTAGCTGTACCTACCACCCTCAGCAAAAACTAAATTCATACTATGTCTATATATTGTACTAGCTGTACCTACCACCCTCAACAAAAACCAAATTCATACTATGTCTATATATTGTACTAGCTGTTCCTACCACCTTCAACAAAACCAAATTCATACTATGTCTATATATTGTACTAGCTGTACCTACCACCCTCAACAAAAACCAAATTCATACTATGTCTATATATTGTACTTGCTGTACCTACCACCCTCAGCAAAAACTAAATTCATACTATGTCTATATATTGTACTAGCTGTACCTACCACCTTCAACAAAAAACAAATTCATACTATGTCTATATATTGTACTAGCTGTACCTACCACCTTCAACAAAAACCAAATTCATACTATGTCTATATATTGTACTAGCTGTACCTACCACCTTCAACAAAAAACAAATTCATACTATGTCTATATATTGTACTAGCTGTACCTACCACCCTCAACAAAAACCAAATTCATACTATGTCTATATATTGTACTAGCTGTACCTACCACCCTCAGCAAAAACTAAATTCATACTATGTCTATATATTGTACTAGCTGTACCTACCACCCTCAACAAAAACCAAATTCATACTATGTCTATATATTGTACTAGCTGTACCTACCACCTTCAACAAAAACCAAATTCATACTATGTCTATATATTGTACTAGCTGTACCTACCACCTTCAACAAAAACCAAATTCATACTATGTCTATATATTGTACTAGCTGTACCTACCACCCTCAACAAAAACCAAATTCATACTATGTCTATATATTGTACTAGCTGTACCTACCACCCTCAACAAAAACCAAATTCATACTATGTCTATATATTGTACTAGCTGTACCTACCACCCTCAACAAAAACCAAATTCATACTATGTCTATATATTGTACTAGCTGTACCTACCACCTTCAACAAAAACCAAATTCATACTATGTCTATATATTGTACTAGCTGTACCTACCACCCTCAACAAAAACCAAATTCATACTATGTCTATATATTGTACTAGCTGTACCTACCACCCTCAACAAAAACCAAATTCATACTATGTCTATATATTGTACTAGCTGTACCTACCACCTTCAACAAAAACCAAATTCATACTATGTCTATATATTGTACTAGCTGTACCTACTACCCTCAGCAAAAATTAAATTCATACTATGTCTATGTGGTTGAGTGCCATTTGAGTTATCCCCCCTTTGCAAATTGGCTGTTTTGAGTCTCTAACCACTAGATGGCTCTGGTGGGGAGTCAATTTGCATAAGGGTGGATTTAACAGTATAAAAACTGTATTCTTTTGTGAAGAGTGTCAATGCTCAGCTCTCTTTCGGATACTTTGTCATTGGTTTGTCTATATTGCGCGCTTGATTGTTATTTCCTATTATTACTCTTGTTATTATTGTTACTTGTTGGACATTACCGTTTTTTTTTTCCTTGTTATTGTTGAAATTCGTTATTTGGAATTACGTTTTTTTTCTCCCCACTTTTTTTGGGGGTTTTTTTTTTCCCCCCACTTTTTTTTTCTACTCTCAATAGTCTCTAGTTTTATTTCTAGATGGCTACTGAAATGACATCGTCCGAAGGAACTGAGTGGTCAAAACCACCCAAGATTCAAATTAATGTGGAACAGTTCGTCGAAGAGGCAAAAAAATGTGTACACATGGTCACGGAGACCGGTTTACTGGTGGACTTACCTAAATTGGAGGAGATCCAGAAAAGAACTGTCTCCCTTTTTGTCATGGACAAAAAAATAAAGAAGTCGATCAGAGCAACACCAGAACTAATCCTAAAGCTACTACACTCTGTTGGATTTAAGCCTCAACGTCTGATCAAATCCAAAGGCTTCAACACATGGTCGGCTTTGTTCCCAGACGAGGACACATGTAACAAACTGTCCTTAACGCCAATAATTACCCCGGATTATATTCTACGCACGGAATACATGGGAAGAAGACGCTCCTCAGTTTCTTTTTTTAATGTGCCCTTCCATGTGAAGGGGGAGCACATAGGAGCCTACCTCTTAAAATATGGTGAAATCACGGATGTAAACCACGAAGAATTTTCAGGAGTTTGGTCCTTCGAAATTTTCGTCGACAAGAAGGCTTACGATAGCATCCCTTACTACATGCTCATTGGGGAGGAAAAATTGCCTATCATACTGATAGGACGTCGACCTATTTGTTGGTATTGCGAAGGAATAGGGCATCTAACGATGGATTGCCCTCTAAAGAAGAAGGATCCAACTCCTAAGGCGACTACCAGTAAGTCAAGAGCAGGAGCTCATATTAATGCACCGCCACGCATTGGAGTACCAATATTATCGTCAAGTGAGGAGTCCGACGAAGAATTTCCGGCACTACCCACAGCCAAAAAAAATGATGACGTTGAAACAGAAAATAAAAGAGAAGGCTGGGTCATTGTACCAGGGAAAAAAACCCCGGGACGACACACTTTGGACGAAATAAGAGAAAAAGAGATGTTGAAACATGACCCCGGAAAGGACTCATACGTGAAAGCCAAAAATTTACTTAAAAAAGTTAATAATAACCCCAAGCCCACTCCCGACTCTGCCCCTAAAAAAACCCCTAAACCGCAGACCCCCAAATCAATGCCCCCTCCTATAACTGGTCCCATTGTCGATAAGCCCTATAAATTAATCCCCCTGAGTCCTCAAAAAGTTCCCAAAAAATCCCCTAGACCTTCTCCTTTTGTGTCCCCTGCCCAGACCCCCAGAAGCTCCCCACCTGCATCCCCCTCAAAGCATCCCTTTCCCGCACCTTCTCCAGCGTCTCCCTTAGAGCCTAGCTCCCCCTCCCCTTCCCCCATGGAAGAAATGCCTCCACCCACTCCTAAAAGACATAGGAGTCCTTCCCTAGAAAAAAGAAACTTTAAAAAATCTACTTTTCTTTCCGGAAAGGATATTTGCAAATGTACGCAAATACAAATAGACACAGTAAAGAATATGCGTAACTCCAGCCTCACCGGACTATTAAAATTCGAGGAGGTTGGAGGCTTTTCGATAGAAGACCCCAATAATTTCCCCAACGCCACAAGAGTGGTAACAGTTATAAGGAGAAGAGCTGAAGCAAAGGCTCTATGGGAGATGTTGGAGGAGGCGAACTCAGCCTTCAATTTTGACCTCCCCCTTGCCATATTAAAAAGCAGTGAACTAAGAGAAATGAAAAATAACTGTTTCGGAAGGCTACCCATTAGAGTTCACCCCTCCCTGTATAGGATAGCCAAACTAACATATCCTCGTGATATCGGCGGCATCTCCTATGATGGTCTGATTAACGACCAAATGGGCCAAGAGTCCATTGGGAGAGCCGTTGGTATCCTGACCTCATCTATGTTCGTTTCTCAAACTCAACCCTAAGGCATCTTTATGGCTCTCTATCTAGCTACTTTAAATGTGCGGGGCCTGAGGGCAAATGACCGTAAATTTCGGGTCGCTACCGACCTTCAGCGCCTCGGAGTGGATGTATGTTGCTTGCAGGAGACCCACCTGATTTCAGGGGACCATTTGGGTGCGTTGGGTAAGCGTTTTCACGTTTATTCAGCGTACTTTAATTCTTCCGCAAGGGGGGTTTCATGGCTGGTAAGCAAGACTTTAGATGCGTCGTGTGACCCTTTCTACATGGATCCGGAAGGGAGACTATGTATTTTGGATATTACCATAAAGGGGAAAGCATTTCGACTCGTTGGGGTTTATGCTCCCAATATCCATACTGAGCGTTCTTCCTTTTTTCGGCGAATCGAGCAGTTCTTGAATACTACTCGGACGGTTATTTTAGCGGGAGACTGGAACGCGGTCCTGGATCCCGATTTAGATCGTAATCGGCCTAGGGGTACTAACACTGATCGGGACGCTAAAATATTCCGGGACTTTCTCGATAAGTTTGATCTTATCGATAAGTTCCGGAATGAAAAGCCCCGTGATAGGGTATGGACTTGGACAAATAGGCGCGGCTCCGATTTGGTACAACTTTCGAGTTATATCGATCGGTTCTTAATTAGGGGAGTCAACGTAGGGGTAGTTGAATGTCCAAGTCTTCATAATATAGTTTACTCGGACCATAGACTTGTTCGGGTCCGTGTGAACTTAGATAGACCTAAGCCTAGATTAGATGGTCACTGGAAGCTCAACACTTCGTTGTTCGATGTGAAGGGCTACCGGGACCAGCTTCTACTAACCTTACAGCGGGAATTGACGGGGGCTGTAATTGGGAATAGGAAGTGGGGCCATTTTAAGAAAGTAATTAGGTCCTTTACTGCCGATTTTAGCAGACGGCTCAACCTATCAACTAGGGCAGTTAAAGTGG
Source organism: Sepiola atlantica (assembly GCA_963556195.1). Taxonomy (NCBI): domain Eukaryota; kingdom Metazoa; phylum Mollusca; class Cephalopoda; order Sepiida; family Sepiolidae; genus Sepiola; species Sepiola atlantica. The sequence continues at coordinate 34,138,085 of OY744547.1, forward strand.
CACTAGAGTCTAGATTAGATCGGGCGATTGAGGTGGGGAGTAGCTCTAGTGTTACTATAATTAAGGCTAAGCTGAATTCTTTGGCTTTCAAAGAACATCAAGCTTTAGTAATTAGGAATAGGTTAAATAGAATGTCTGCGTAAGCAACAAACATGGCCGCTGAACTGCGTGCAGAGGAGTTTCGCCATGCAACTGATCGACATATCGCTCGTGTCTCATTACCGGATGGGCGGCTCGTGACTACAAACGAAGGTATTCTGGAGGCCTTTTGCTCTCATTTTCAAGAGCTTTTTACTCGGGAACCTGGTCTGTCTTTAGCACAATTCGACCCCTATTTGGCTGACTTTTCTCGCCTTGAGGCGACCGAAGCGGCTAGGTGCGAAGGTTGCATAACAGAGGATGAAGTACAGGAAGCGTTGAAGCAGGTCGGCCTTAACAAGTCTCCGGGGATTGATGGTTTGCCCTATGAAGTGTATTTGAGGATGTCGCCCATTTTTGTTCCCTTGCTTACAGTTTTGTTTAATTCATGGTTTAGGAACGGGAATATTCCCCAGTACTTGACCATGGGTTTACTCAAGCTGATACGCAAAAGCAAAAATGGTGGGGATGGGTTAGATAACTTTCGGCCCTTAACAATGCTTAATGCGGAGTTAAAGATTTTGGCCAAGATCTTAGCTAATCGTCTGCAACTTGTTTTGCCTGGTCTTATTAGCCCTGAACAGACTTGTGCTGTAAAGGGCCGGACCATTCAGGATAACTTGCATTCGATACGCTTGATCATTGAGAAAGTCGACACTGAAGCCGCGCTGATCAATTTAGATCAGTCCAAAGCATTTGATAGGGTGGACCATCGGTATTTGGAGGCTGTTTTATCGGCGGCCGGCCTTGGTCCTCAGTTTCGCTCTTGGATTCGCCTCTTGTATGCGAACCCCAGTGTTAGGGTAGAAGTGAATGGGGTGAGGTCGGAGGCTTTCAGGTTATCCAGATCTCTTCGTCAAGGGTGCCCTCTTTCACCGATGCTTTATGTGCTTGTTTTGGAACCCTTCCTTAACAGGCTAAGGGTGAATCCGGTCCTACGTGGAATTACTTTGCCAGGTGCTTGCACCACGTTAAAGTATTCTGCCTATGCCGACGATGTAACAGTGCTTGTAACGAGCAATGCCGAGATTAGTGTCGTCGGCAGAGAAATCAGAACATATGAAACGGTGACAGGGGCCAAAATCAACTGCGTTAAGTCTGTTGGCTTGCGCATCGGTGCCTGGAAGGGTGTTTCCTTACAGGGACCCTTTGGCTGGACAGATGGACCTTGCAAGCTACTCGGCGTCTGGTTTGGTCCTGATCTTCAGCTGGAGAAAAATTGGTCGGAAGTCCTGAAATCGATAAGGGCCACAGCTGGCCTGTGGACCCGTAGAAATCTTTCATTAAAGGGGAGAGCGGACGTATGTGCTTCTCACATTTACCCGATTATCCTATATCGTCTTTCAGTACTTCCACTCCCGTTGGATACACTGCTTGAGTTGCAGAGGGCTCTTTTCAATTTTTTATGGGTTGGAAAGGCCCATATGGTCCGTCGCGAGGTTTGTTGCCTTCATCCTTCTGAGGGCGGTTTGGGTATGCCGAGCATCGATATTCGATGTCACACACTTCGGCTCTTTTATCTAATCCGAATGAGTACACAAAGTGAGGGAAACGGTGTCTTCTGGAAGGAAGACGCTAAGAAAGCCTTCCCGGCTTTGAGAAGTGTGCACTTGGACGAGGGGGAGGCACATAGGTTACCCCGAGGTGAGTGCTCCTTCTATCGCGAATGTAGACACGCATTGAAATTTCTTTTAAGAGCGACAGATGGCCTCTCTGACACTCTGCTGTTGTCCCGTAAGGCATTATATCGGGTAATGGTGAGGGGGACCGTTCGTGGAGATAGGATTGAGGGGCTCGATTTGACGAGGGGGGAGCTTCGCTCAGTCTGGCCTTGGGCGCCTGGGTTAAGGTGTCTTGATAACGACGAGGCATCGCTGACCTGGCTGACGATTAGAAATGCACTCTGGGTCGGTAAGAGGCTTCATTCAGCGCGCTTGAGTAATTCTCCGACTTGTGTTAGATGTGACGACGAGGACGAGACTGTAAGTCACGCCTTCGTTTATTGTCGCATTGTCGTGCCGCTGATTAAGCTTGTTTCAGGCTTCATGGTTCGTATTCTTAATGTGTCGTCTTTCCAACTGGAACCCATTAATGTATGTAGCAACTGGGCTCCGACAACTGATAGTCAAAAGCGTTCAACCTTTTTGAGCTTACTAGTCGCTATGAGAGTTACGATTTGGAAGACGAGATGCCAGACAGTCTACGGAGCTGAGACCTTCACTCCTCGCGACCTTATTGCGATTTTCAAATATTATCTGAAAGCTCGCATTAGGGCCGAGAGGGTGAAACTCTCTTCGGCAGATTTTGGTGAAAGGTGGGTGACTGGTGCGCGACTGTGTAGAACGGCTGGGGCTAGATTAGAGTGGTATTTAGACGTGCCTTAGGCGAATATTGGGTCAGAAAAACGAACATATATTTCAATTAAGTTAGGTTAAGACATTTAATTTTATTTTTTAGATTTTTTGTTGAATTTTAAGTTCAACAACTTAGCTAGGGTGTGATTGTATTCATTACTCCCCCTTTTATTTTGTCCTCTTCCCACCCCCCTTTTTTATTTTCTACCCCTTAAATCCCCCTTCCCTCCCCAATTAGGTGACAGATTGCCGATTTGTCGGGATGCGGGTCACCCTTCAATATTTTCGAAGGAGGTGTATTTAAATAAAGCGTTGGGGCCCGCATCAAATCTTTATTTTTCGAGTTTTTGATTTCGACCGGCAAACCGGCACCTCTGCCACATTGTGATATCGGGGGCTTTTTACTAACAAAAATATTTTTTTTTTCATGTAAATATTCTTATTTTATTTTTGTATATATATATTTTTAGTCCCTGCCCCCCGTTGCATATTTTTATATGGGTTTTAAGTAGGTTCATAGTATGGCTTATTATGGTGATAGTGATGGATGTATAGCATGAATGTGGTATTTTGGTAAATGATGGTCGCGATTGAAACTAGCTAAGTTGAGTCGGTTTTTAAGTTAGAAGTTGACCTATCCGTCCCCTCCCCCTTTTTGGCCTTGTGCCACATTTTATATATGTTTGCATTTTTGTAAATTTATATAAATAAATAAAAATGCTCAGTGAGCAAAGTGAAGTGGAGAGAGAAAGAGGTGCAGAAGGCAGAAGGCAGTTGGTGGAGAATTAATAGATTTTTATTTTTCAAGAACTTTTTTACGGATAGACCAGAAGCCATTTCGGCGAAAATGGGCGAACAAGTAAAATTAAGCTGTGACATTTTGAGGCCATTCAAAGGAGAAGGCGATGTGGTCGTGTGGCTTAATAAGCTGAAGCTGGTTGCGAAGCTGCAAAAAATTGATGACGTAGCATTGAGAGGTGGATCGACGAAGGAATTTTAATACCATGGTCAGGGAAGGTTGAAGGAATTCTGCCACTCATGGCAGTGGTTCAGCCTACTAAGAAGAAAGTCAGGCCAGTATTGGACTTTCGAGAGTTGAACAAGCACGTGGCCTGCCACACTAAAGATGGAATCGATGTATGTGAAGAAGTCATGAGGAAGTAGAGGAAAAGAGAGCGAGCAACCAAAATTGTGGACTTAAAATCGGCCTACCTTCAAATCCATGTGGACAAGAAGCTATGGCGGTATCAATTGGTCGAATATAAAGGTCAGATCTATTGCTTGACCAGACTTGGATTTGGACTGAATTCTGCACCGAAAATTATAACAGCAGTGCTTAAGACCGTGTTATCCAAAGACGATGCAGTGAAAAGAGCCAGCTGTTCTTATATCGATGATGTACTGGGTGACGAGACATGTGACTGCGGAAAAGGTGAGAGACCATGTCAAAACATATGGACTGACAGCTAAACCATCGGAGTCATTAGAAAATGGAATGGCTCTTGGATTAAAATTACAGCGGAATAAGGCAGGAACATTGATGTTTGGAAGAGGGAACGAAGTCCCTGAAGTCAAGGACGGCCTAACTAAGCGAGAACTTTTCTCTGTGTGCGGGAAGTTGGTTGGTCATTATCCCATAGTCGGATGGCTGCGGACTGCATGCAGCTTTATTAAAAGGCAGACCGGTATGGACCGATGGGAGAATGAAATTGACCCAGAGGTGTTGCACATGATAAAGGAAGTGATCGATGAAGTAAAAAAGGTGGACCCTGTAAAGGGAGAATGGCATGTAAAAAGGAGCCCGGAAGGGGTGATATGGAGCGATGCTAGCAGCCTGGCATTAGGAGCATTATTGGAAATAGAAGGTGTAACTGTTGAAGATGCTGCCTGGCTACGAAAGAAGAATGATAGCGCCCACATCAATGTTGCGGAGCTCGAAGCCACAATGAAGGGTATCAACCTGGCTTTGAAATAGGGGCTAAAAGCAGTGGACATTAGAACGGACTCGGCAACAGTGACATCGTGGATTAAGTCAGAAGGGTCGGGAAATAAACGGATCAGGACCAAAGGAGCAGCTGAGATGCTTATCAAGCGTCGACTCGGGGCACTTGGAGACTTGATCAGAGAATTCAAACTGAGAGTAATCGTCACATTGGTTCCATCACAGAAAAATAAGGCAGACGTGCTGACCAGAGTGAAGAAGGCTTCGTTACGAGAGAAGAAAGATGTGGCTCCGGTGTGCTGTATCGTAGATGAAATAAAGCACCTGCATAATATGCATCATTTTGGTAAGGAGAGGACGTTATATCTGGCAAGAAAAGTGAATCCAAACATCGCAATGGAATATGTTCAGGATGTAGTTAAACACTGTAGGGAGTGTCAGTCAATTGACCTTGCGCCATCCAGGCATGAAAAAGGAGAACTGCATGTAACAGACAATTGGAGGCGACTGGCCATTGATATCACGCATTATAGCCATGAACTGTATTTAACTATGATTGACTGTGGACCTGGGAGAGTAGCAATATGGCGATAAATTAGAACAGAAACAGCAGAAGATATAAAGAGAGTTGTTGAGGAGGTGTTTATGGCGAGGGGGCCAGTAGAAGAGGTCCTGATGGACAACGGGATGTCCTTCTGCTCAGAGGTCTTTAGAGAGCTATGTGATAAGTGGGGTGTTAGGCAATATTTTAGAGCAGCATACCGCCCAAGCGGCAATGGAATCATAGAGAGACACCATCGAACTATAAAAGCTATGGCAGCAAGAAGCCAAATTTCGCCCCAAGAAGCGGTCTTTTGGTATAACATAGCACCGAAGGCTGGCCAAGACGAAACGTCAGTGCCATATTGATCTGTCTTCACGTATGAATGGCGACATCCACTGGCAATGACGGAGAGAGTTGAACAGGGGCGAGCGAAAATCACTGTGGGTGAGGAGGTGTGGGTGAAACCGCCCAACGTTAGATGTACAACCCGCTGGGGAAGAGGAACAGTAACTGATGTACTATCTGAAAACAACGTGTCAGTTAACGGAGTGCCTCGTCACATATTAGATATACGGAGAGTTACTTTACCATCAGATGAAGACGTTGAAGAAGTCCCCCAAGAAGAACCCGTACAAAGGTCGCAACGTGAACGAAGACAGCCGACGTGGATGGCGGATTATAAAACCACTTATTGATCTTGAAGATCAAGGAGGCGTGTGGTTAAGTGCCATTTGAGTTATACCCCCTTTGCAAATTGGCTCTGGTGGGGAGTCAATTTGCATAGGGGTGGATTTAACAGTATAAAAACTGTACTCTTTTTTGAAGAGTTGTGGATGCTCAGTGAGCTAAGTGAAGTGGAGAGAGAAAGAGGTGCAGAAGGCAGTTGGCAGTTGGTGGAGAATTAATAGATTTTTATTTTTCAAGAACTTTCCTTTTACGGATAGACCAGAGTCTATATATTGTACTAGCTGTACCTACCACCTTCTACAAAAACCAAATTCATACTATGTCTATATATTGTACTAGCTGTACCTAACACCTTCAACAAAAACCAAATTCATACTATGTCTACAGGGTGTCTCAAAAAAATGTACTCACTCGTAGAATGACGAGAAAACTTTTATTTATGAACATAGAGTGAAATGAAATAGCATCGAATACATGAGACAGATGTAATTGAAGAATCATGTTCGCAAATGTTCAAACTGATGACCATTATTGTTCAAACAAAGCTGATAACGCGCACCAAGGGATTCGCAAACGTCTCGTGATTCTAAGAGTGAGTACATTTTTTTGAGACACCCTGTATATATTGTACTAGCTGTACCTACCACCCTCAGCAAAAACCAAATTCATACTATGTCTATATATTGTACTAGCTGTACCTACCACCCTTAGCAAAAACCAAATTCATACTATGTCTATATATTGTACTAGCTGTACCTACCACCTTCAACAAAACCAAATTCATACTATGTCTATATATTGTACTAGCTGTACCTACCACCCTTAGCAAAAACCAAATTCATACTATGTCTATATATTGTACTAGCTGTACCTACCACCTTCAGCAAAAACCAAATTCATACTATGTCTATATATTGTACTAGCTGTACCTACCACCTTCAACAAAAACCAAATTCATACTATGTCTATATATTGTACTAGCTGTACCTACCACCCTCAGCAAATACCAAATTCATACTATGTCTATATATTGTACTAGCTGTACCTACCACCTTCAACAAAACCAAATTCATACTATGTCTATATATTGTACTAGCTGTACCTACCACCCTTAGCAAAAACCAAATTCATACTATGTCTATATATTGTACTAGCTGTACCCACAACCCTTAGCAAAAACCAAATTCATACTATGTCTATATATTGTACTAGCTGTACCTACCACCCTCAGCAAAAACCAAATTCATACTATGTCTATATATTGTACTAGCTGTACCTACCACCCTTAGCAAAAACCAAATTCATACTATGTCTATATATTGTACTAGCTGTACCTACCACCCTCAGCAAAAACCAAATTCATACTATGTCTATATATTGTACTAGCTGTACCTACCACCTTCAGCAAAAACCAAATTCATACTATGTCTATATATTGTACTAGCTGTACCTACCACCTTCAACAAAAACCAAATTCATACTATGTCTATATATTGTACTAGCTGTACCTACCACCCTCAGCAAAAACCAAATTCATACTATGTCTATATATTGTACTAGCTGTACCTACCACCTTCAACAAAACCAAATTCATACTATGTCTATATATTGTACTAGCTGTACCTACCACCCTCAACAAAACCAAATTCATACTATGTCTATATATTGTACTAGCTTTACCTACCACCCTCAGCAAAAACCAAATTCATACTATGTCTATATATTGTACTAGCTGTACCTACCACCCTCAACAAAACCAAATTCATACTATGTCTATATATTGTACTAGCTTTACCTACCACCCTCAGCAAAAACCAAATTCATACTATGTCTATATATTGTACTAGCTGTACCTACCACCCTCAGCAAAAACCAAATTCATACTATGTCTATATATTGTACTAGCTGTACCTACAACCTTCAACAAAACCAAATTCATACTATGTCTATATATTGTACTAGCTTTACCTACCACCCTCAGCAAAAACCAAATTCATACTATGTCTATATATTGTACTAGCTGTACCTACCACCTTCAACAAAACCAAATTCATACTATGTCTATATATTGTACTAGCTGTACCTACCACCTTCAACAAAAACCAAATTCATACTATGTCTATATATTGTACTAGCTGTACCTACCACCCTCAGCAAAAACCAAATTCATACTATGTCTATATATTGTACTAGCTGTACCTACCACCTTCAACAAAACCAAATTCATACTATGTCTATATATTGTACTAGCTGTACCTACCACACTTAGCAAAAACCAAATTCATACTATGTCTATATATTGTACTAGCTGTACCTACCACCCTCAGCAAAAACCAAATTCATACTGTGTCTATATATTGTACTAGCTGTACCTACCACCCTCAGCAAAAACCAAATTCATACTATGTCTATATATTGTACTAGCTGTACCTACCAACTTCAACAAAACCAAATTCATACTATGTCTATATATTGTACTAGCTGTACCTACCACCCTTAGCAAAAACCAAATTCATACTATGTCTATATATTGTACTAGCTGTACCTACCACCTTCAACAAAAACCAAATTCATACTATGTCTATATATTGTACTAGCTGTACCTACCACCCTCAGCAAAAACCAAATTCATACAATGTCTATATATTGTACTAGCTGTACCTACCACCCTCAGCAAAAACCAAATTCATACTATGTCTATATATTGTACTAGCTGTACCTACCACCTTCAACAAAACCAAATTCATACTATGTCTATATATTGTACTAGCTTTACCTACCACCCTCAGCAAAAACCAAATTCATACTATGTCTATATATTGTACTAGCTGTACCTACTACCTTCAACAAAACCAAATTCATACTATGTCTATATATTGTACTAGCTGTACCTACCACCCTCAGCAAAAACCAAATTCATACTATGTCTATATATAATACTAGCTGTACCTACCACCCTCAACAAAACCAAATTCATACTATGTCTATATATTGTACTAGCTTTACCTACCACCCTCAGCAAAAACCAAATTCATACTATGTCTATATATTGTACTAGCTGTACCTACCACCCTCAGCAAAAACCAAATTCATACTATGTCTATATATTGTACTAGCTGTACCTACCATCTTCAACAAAACCAAATTCATACTATTTCTATATATTGTACTAGCTGTACCTACCACCTTCAACAAAACCAAATTCATACTATGTCTATATATTGTACTAGCTTTACCTACCACCTTCAGCAAAAACCAAATTCATACTATGTCTATATATTGTACTAGCTGTACCTACCATCTTCAACAAAACCAAATTCATACTATGTCTATATATTGTACTAGCTGTACCTACCACCCTCAGCAAAAACCAAATTCATACTATGTCTATATATTGTACTAGCTGTACCTACCACCCTCAGCAAAAACAAAATTCATACTATGTCTATATATTGTACTAGCTGTACCTACCACCCTCAGCAAAAACCAAATTCATACTATGTCTATATATTGTACTAGCTGTACCTACCACCTTCAACAAAAACCAAATTCATACTATGTCTATATATTGTACTTGCTGTACCTACCACCCTCAGCAAAAACCAAATTCATACTATGTCTATATATTGTACTAGCTGTACCTACCACCTTCAACAAAAACCAAATTCATACTATGTCTATATATTGTACTAGCTGTACCTACCACCTTCAACAAAACCAAATTCATACTATGTCTATATATTGTACTAGCTGTACCTACCACCTTCAACAAAACCAAATTCATACTATGTCTATATATTGTACTAGCTGTACCTACCACACTTAGCAAAAACCAAATTCATACTATGTCTATATATTGTACTAGCTGTACCTACCACCCTCAGCAAAAACCAAATTCATACTGTGTCTATATATTGTACTAGCTGTACCTACCACCCTCAGCAAAAACCAAATTCATACTATGTCTATATATTGTACTAGCTGTACCTACCAACTTCAACAAAACCAAATTCATACTATGTCTATATATTGTACTAGCTGTACCTACCACCCTTAGCAAAAACCAAATTCATACTATGTCTATATATTGTACTAGCTGTACCTACCACCTTCAACAAAAACCAAATTCATACTATGTCTATATATTGTACTAGCTGTACCTACCACCCTCAGCAAAAACCAAATTCATACAATGTCTATATATTGTACTAGCTGTACCTACCACCCTCAGCAAAAACCAAATTCATACTATGTCTATATATTGTACTAGCTGTACCTACCACCTTCAACAAAACCAAATTCATACTATGTCTATATATTGTACTAGCTTTACCTACCACCCTCAGCAAAAACCAAATTCATACTATGTCTATATATTGTACTAGCTGTACCTACTACCTTCAACAAAACCAAATTCATACTATGTCTATATATTGTACTAGCTGTACCTACCACCCTCAGCAAAAACCAAATTCATACTATGTCTATATATTGTACTAGCTGTACCTACCACCCTCAGCAAAAACCAAATTCATACTATGTCTATATATTGTACTAGCTTTACCTACCACCTTCAACAAAACCAAATTCATACTATGTCTATATATTGTACTAGCTGTACCTACCACCTTCAACAAAACCAAATTCATACTATGTCTATATATAATACTAGCTGTACCTACCACCCTCAACAAAACCAAATTCATACTATGTCTATATATTGTACTAGCTTTACCTACCACCCTCAGCAAAAACCAAATTCATACTATGTCTATATATTGTACTAGCTGTACCTACCACCCTCAGCAAAAACCAAATTCATACTATGTCTATATATTGTACTAGCTGTACCTACCATCTTCAACAAAACCAAATTCATACTATTTCTATATATTGTACTAGCTGTACCTACCACCTTCAACAAAACCAAATTCATACTATGTCTATATATTGTACTAGCTTTACCTACCACCTTCAGCAAAAACCAAATTCATACTATGTCTATATATTGTACTAGCTGTACCTACCATCTTCAACAAAACCAAATTCATACTATGTCTATATATTGTACTAGCTGTACCTACCACCCTCAGCAAAAACCAAATTCATACTATGTCTATATATTGTACTAGCTGTACCTACCACCCTCAGCAAAAACAAAATTCATACTATGTCTATATATTGTACTAGCTGTACCTACCACCCTCAGCAAAAACCAAATTCATACTATGTCTATATATTGTACTAGCTGTACCTACCACCTTCAACAAAAACCAAATTCATACTATGTCTATATATTGTACTTGCTGTACCTACCACCCTCAGCAAAAACCAAATTCATACTATGTCTATATATTGTACTAGCTGTACCTACCACCTTCAACAAAAACCAAATTCATACTATGTCTATATATTGTACTAGCTGTACCTACCACCTTCAACAAAACCAAATTCATACTATGTCTATATATTGTACTAGCTGTACCTACCACCTTCAACAAAACCAAATTCATACTATGTCTATATATTGTACTAGCTGTACCTACCACCTTCAACAAAAACCAAATTCATACTATGTCTATATATTGTACTAGCTGTACCTACCACCCTCAGCAAAAACCAAATTCATACTATGTCTCTATATTGTACTAGCTGTACCTACCACCCTCAGCAAAAACCAAATTCATACTATGTCTATATATTGTACTAGCTGTACCTACCACCTTCAACAAAACCAAATTCATACTATGTCTATATATTGTACTAGCTGTACCTACCACCCTTAGCAAAAACCAAATTCATACTATGTCTATATATTGTACTAGCTGTACCTACCACCCTCAGCAAAAACCAAATTCATACTATGTCTATATATTGTACTAGCTGTACCTACCACCCTCAGCAAAAACAAAATTCATACTATGTCTATATATTGTACTAGCTGTACCTACCACCCTCAGCAAAAACCAAATTCATACTATGTCTATATATTGTACTAGCTGTACCTACCACCTTCAACAAAAACCAAATTCATACTATGTCTATATATTGTACTTGCTGTACCTACCACCCTTAGCAAAAACCAAATTCATACTATGTCTATATATTGTACTAGCTGTACCTACCACCCTCAGCAAAAACAAAATTCATACTATGTCTATATATTGTACTAGCTGTACCTACCACCCTCAGCAAAAACCAAATTCATACTATGTCTATATATTGTACTAGCTGTACCTACCACCTTCAACAAAAACCTAATTCATACTATGTCTATATATTGTACTTGCTGTACCTACCACCCTCAGCAAAAACCAAATTCATACTATGTCTATATATTGTACTAGCTGTACCTACCACCTTCAACAAAACCAAATTCATACTATGTCTATATATTGTACTAGCTGTACCTACCACCTTCAACAAAACCAAATTCATACTATGTCTATATATTGTACTAGCTGTACCTACCACCTTCAACAAAACCAAATTCATACTATGTCTATATATTGTACTAGCTGTACCTACCACCCTCAGCAAAAACCAAATTCATACTATGTCTATATATTGTACTAGCTGTACCTACCACCTTCAACAAAACCAAATTCATACTATGTCTATATATTGTACTAGCTGTACCTACCACCCTCAGCAAAAACCAAATTCATACTATGTCTATATATTGTACTAGCTGTACCTACTACTCTCAGCAAAAACTAAATTCATACTATTTCTATATATTGTACTAGCAATGCCAAGTAATCTCCATTACCCCCCCCCCTCCATTAGCATTACAAGCCGATAACGTCTTTTCGTTGGACAACGGCAAAATTTCACACCTAATGTGTTTTAAGCAAGTCATATCTCTTATTTGTGGTCCAATATTTAAAACAATAATTATATGGAAAGAATAAAATAAACATTCCAATGATATTAATTCCATGTGCCTTTATAGATTAAATTTTACTCTAGTAAAAAAAATTTGGGAGGGAGGGGGAGGAATTTTTCTTTTTTTAACTAAAAATATTTCTTTGGGTGGGGGTAAGTAAAATGTTTGGGGGTGGGGGGTGGAGAGTAATTTTTTTTGGTGGGGGTTTAATTAACAAACAATATTTCTTTGGGTGGGGGAGAGTAAAAAAAAAATTTTTTTTGGGGGGGGGGGGGGGGGGTGTCGTTAAAAAAAGAATTTTTTTCTGTTGTCATGATATCATCCTCCCAGACATTGCATCCTCCTTTTTTGAGGTGTAGAGGTAATTATGTATTTGTTCTGCTCCCAACTAGCAAAAATATGCAACTGGAAGCTTGTGCAGTGTACCACCCCTATGGAATATGTTTTTCGAGGGCTTGCTCAGTATTGCGCCCCTATTGAATATGTCTACTTCTTCCTCATGAACAGGGGCACAATGGCACCATATGGGTTCTTTGATACGACAGGGGCGCATTAATATGAGTTCTTATGTATGTGCACCGGGGGGGGTGGATAGGTACGTATATAGTATGCGCACCGCGGCGTAGATAGGTACGTATATAGTATGCGCAGACAGAGGTTGTACTTTTAATAGAAATATGTCATACTTTTGCCCTGAGTAATGGAAGAGGAGTGGTGGGGAAGAGACAGCTTTTGCCAAAGGCAACACGGAGAAGGTGGCAATAGGAAGAGGGGGCGGTGAAATGGAGCGACTAGGAAAGAGAAAGGAAGAAAGATAAAGAGATGGCAATAGAGAGAGGGAGAGGAATAGAAGTTTGAATATCAAGATGTTACACACTATTTTTCTTCTATTTTGTGTTTTTATGATCCCGAGCAACGCTGGGTAGCCCTGCTAGTTCTACATAAGAATAAGACTTATTTTTAGTTATGCAAGAAGAATATCTTAAAAGAAATGACAATATATGAATTTTCAAGTTAAATCAAAATAGAATAAATAAATAGTGGTTGTGACCGACCGACCGACTGACCGACCCACCCACACGTTGCACATTTTTTTTTTTCAGTAAATATAAAATTTACTTGAAATCTAAATAAATTTAAAAAAAAAAAAAATTACATTCATAAAACGTAAAAACTAAAAGTGCATAACATATTCTATCAACTTGAACTTTAAAGCAACTGAACCGGCAAAACGTCTGTTTTTTTTTTTTGTGTTTTTTTTTTTTTTACTAGGCAAAAATAAAAAAAAAATAAAAAAAGAATCAGCAGCTTAAGTTTAATTTACATAATTTTTTCCCCATCGATTTTTGTTAACTACTTAATGAATTAGATCAAAAGTATTTAAATAAACACTTATTAAATTAGTCTTATTAAAATAATAGCTCTACCTAACGGGTGTAACCAGAGAGTCTTTCATTTTGTTTTTTAAATTATTTTTATAGAATTTTGAAAGTTTAATTTCATTATGGTATCATCCAATTATTAATTGAACCAAATTGTTATAAAACTATTACTAATTTTAATAAGGTAATGTTTTAATCGCTATTTGTAAAATTATTAGATGTAAATAACTTTTTAAAAGAATTTTAAAGCCAGAAATTACTTTCTAGTCAGTTTAAATTCCTTTCAAATTTCAAAGTGTCATTCATTCATAAAGAAATGGAAATGCATTCTGGTGGATTCCAATTTTTCCCCCAAATAGGATGTTTTAAAATTGTTTTATTTTACACTATTGCATTTTTAAAATCTAAAATATTGAATTTTCAAAATAAATTTAAAAAATACAATGTGTTATCAAAGTTATGCTGATGCAAAGAAACAATTGTCTCATTTTTATTTTCATAAAGATTAAATTACATAACGTTAAAACAGTTGTTTTATTTACTGGGAAAATAAAATAAAGAGAAAAAAAAAAAACACCAAGAAAAGATATTCTATAGATTTAGAGAAATAAAATGTATAATTTAGTATAAATAACAAAAAACACGTTATCAGAAAAAAAAAGAAATTGTCCTATTTTAGCCGGTCAATAAGTAATACAAACAAGACATTGTCAGAATTAATACGTTTTTTTCTCTCTCTCAATACATACTTTTATTTCTATTTTATTGATATTTCAGGTCTTCAAAAGTTAATATTTTTGCCATTACATTTGCGGTCAAATATAAACAAACTGAACATACTTTTCATGGTTTGTAAATCTTCTGTGTTGGAAATTTGATTTTGATTTTCAGTAAAAAAATATTGAATGAATAAATGTGAAATCTCCTGTAATTAAGTGATTATGGCAGACATATCACAAAGTCTATGTATACGCTCATGATTTGAGAAGATCTACATCATAATTGTTTTATATCAAAGAACAAATAAACTAGGGTCATATAAAGTGGAAATTCAACTGGTGCCCAACTCAGAGACAATATAATTTTGCACACTCAAACTCTAGTGTTGTTACAACGGTATTCACCAGTGTCTGCTTGAGCCAGCTTCTTTCCTGAACTGCACCATATCCGGAACCATGACAGACCACGCATGTCTGTCTTGAACAAGATCGCATGAAATGGTTAACCAATAGAAATTCCACTGTCGAAGACCAACCTCTTGTGGACCTAAAAGCTCAGCCAAGTCTTCCCTGATGGAACCATCCAAGACACCATTACAACAAGACAGACGGCAGAGACTTCAGACTGAGACGTTGGTGAAGAATAGCAGTTGAAACACGCTCAGCTCGCCGGCAACACATGATGTGGCTGAGGCAGTCATTGTCAAAGACTTTCAACTTTTGTTGGTCAACTCTTGTGACCCCTAAACTGCTTTCAACTCACACTCCACAGCCCTAATTTATACAGTATGCATGGGCAGATAACTTGTAAATTGTATAAGAAAAAAAAAAAGAAAAAAAAAAAAGAAAAGTAATTTATGCTTAATTCAATAATGTCACTGCTTAAACTAGAGCAATAAAAGAAAGCAATAATACATACCTTTATCTTTATGTGTTGGTGAGGTGTTTGATACACACCTGCTACAGCAGTAAGGTCCAGTTCCCGGCTTTGGAGGTGATGGACTTGAAGTACAGTTATGACAACACAGGCATTTATCCTGGTAAAAGTAAAACAATTTTATATATTAAACTAATATAAATTATCATTTATATAATCATATAATATTGATAGACTGCAGTTTCCTCAAACTTTGGACTGACAATGTTAACAATTATTTAAGATATATTTTAAAAAAAGAAAAAAGGGCATCCTGTATAGACGAAAAAAATTACTATCACAAAATGGGTTATTAGATTAATTAAATATTTAAATGAGTTAATTACAAAATACACCAGTTCTAAATTTTGTGTCCCCTTATTTTTCAAATTTGATTCTGTGGCTCCTAAAAATATTTCATGGCTCCCAAAGGGGCCAAATGAGTGTTGAGAAACCTTGCCCTAAAGAACAACGTTCAGTATAGTATGTTTATGCTAAGAGGTAAAATAAAAAAAAAAGTCGGTTTTAAAATAGCCATATCTGATATATCATGATGAAATTTTTTAAATTGTTAGTTATCTGGAGGGATAACAAAATATGCTCTAACATGAATGTTGTGTCAGATTTTTGTGATACGGTTTGGTGATGTAAATATGCACTTCGGCAGTTGCATGTTTAATGAGTTGCATGCATGTGAATAGCAGACTTGCTGCAAGTGAGTAATATTCAATAAGGAGAAAAAGGGGCACACAAAGAATTAAAAATATATCTGATTGTGAGTTAGGCCACCCAAGAAATGTTTTCTATTTGAAATAAAATATAAGTGCCTCATTACACGGGGATTCATACTGAGAGCAACCTACTTGAAAAAAGTAATCTCCTAGATTGTCTGCAGATAAGCCCTTTTGACTGGACACTTGCTGGCCGTTATCTCTGGTGGATATTTCGGGTAGTCATTCTCATGGTGGTCAAATTGGGATGACTGTGAAAGACCGGAATCTAAGATTTCCAGTCAAAAACTTTGGAGGGAGAATTTTTTTGTTGCACATTGACTGAATCAAACAACAACTTTATGACCGACACAGCGAGCGGGACGATCACAGCTTATGCAGTGGGGGGGGGGGGGGGGGGGGAACAAACACACACACACACATACACGTATGTTTATAACGTGTAAATGTCGAATAAGTTGTCAAAAATATTATTAATGGTTCATTATTTTTCAATACTAGATCTTTTAAGACGATAGATTTATACATTTGATACGAAAGCCGTAACTATTGATGCTAGAAGTTTTTGTTTTTTCAAATGTGACATTGATTTTGCAGTTTCATATTTTACAGTTAAAATTTTCTCCTCCCTACTTTCGATTGTGTTTTGTATTTTTATTTCAGTTATCTACTCAATCCTTTGATCTCCCTCTCCACTTCTCCTGACCAACTGTTACACTGGGTTTTCACTTTTGATTCTGTCTTTCTGCTTCTCTCTTGTTTAAAGGTCTGTGACATGCACAGTATCAGGCTATTTAGCAATAATGCATACAAAACCTGTCTCATTTTGTTCTCTTTATTTCACGGTTATGGAATTTAATTGTTTGTTCTCAATGAAACTCATTGATTATCGTATTTACTGTGTGACTTGTTCCGGTCGTAGTCATCATTTTCTTATATAAAACTAAGAGATCATGCCCGAGCCAAATTATTTCTTATCTCAGATTAAAATGACTGGCCATGACAAAACACGTTACAGTGATTTACAATAGTTTAATTAAAAAAAAAATTAACTTGTTTTTTTTTAAAGCATTCAATTTTCTTAATATCAAGTTCAAACATATTTTTAGCCATTACAAAATTTCTGATATCAACGCACTCATTTCTTTATCTTGATATTAATAAAATTATGAAATAAGTTCATGCAAGTCTTGCACCAATGAAATTTATTTTTATTATTAATAGAATATTTATTCAATAAAAAAAATGCAATAACGTAAAATACTTTTTAAAAAATAAAAATTTTTAAAACATAAAAATAAATCACAAAATTAAATAGACCCGAATGCATTTTGGTTTCTTAAATGTCTGCTTTACTGGCATACCAGACCGACAGCCAGTTTCCCTACTCCTTGTACTCGATACAAATCTTCATTTACTCTATAGGAGCATGCAAGCTGATATTGTAAACAACTTTGTTTTAGCTTCACTCGATCTTTCTAGAACAGAAAGATGTTTTCGATTTTAATTATAATTTTATATCAATCTGGTTCCAATAAGAATTTAATGACCAAACGATATCATAAATAAATGTAACTTCCAAAATATAAAAAAAATAATTTTAATTAAAAAAAATAAGCCCTTTCATAGTGGTGCGAGTGTAAAGAAGCACCAAAGAATTGAAAATAACTTTTTCACTTAACGACATTAATTGTAAATATTTATTGAACAAAAAAGAAAGCATCTGTGTATGCTTGTACATTCGTATGTACTTCCGTGATAAACTTTCACACCTATTTTTAAAATGGAGATTGTCCAATCACCAAATATGAAATTCAAAAAAGTAATTAGTGATTATCTGATGTCACTGTGTCAAAAAATTAGACCTCTCCTATCTTACCATGGTTTGGTTTGGTAGTTTTGTTTTACGGCATATCAACCCTTTTTGGGTTATTTAATGCCGAATCTGGTCATTATAGTAAAAGTTTTTATGCTTCAAGTTCTTTATATCTTCAAATGTTTAATCATCGTTTTTGGTTTGGTAGTTTTGTTTTACGGCATATCAACCCTTTTTGGGTTATTTAATGCCGAATCTGGTCATTATAGTAAAAGATTTATGCTTCAAGTTCTAAAAATAAAATAAAAAAGGGGAGGGAGAAAGGGAGGGGGGCTGTTGTTTTTGTTTTTGGTTTTGTAGAACATAATTAAGTTTTACAAAAAACAAAAAACAAAAAAAAAAAAAAAAAAAAAAAACGTCAATGTAGGTGAATTTCGTCTCAGGGAGCCACAGGGCAGCCTGATCTGGTATCACCAGCTATCTTACCATGAATTTTTCGAAAATTGAATACCGTTTCTTAACTTCTGTACATGGTGAGAACGGGTGTAAACAAGAATATAAAATTATAGAATAAGCTTAAGAAAAAAGGTATGGTTAACTCAATCAGCAAATTAAATGGCCTAATGAGATTCGAGATCAAAACAAGATTGCATTTGTGTAGCTGTACTATCTTCCATTTTTATAATCTTTTTTTATTATATATACGTTATCTGGGAGTCTTTAGTTTCATTTTTGTTTTGCTTTATTATTTTTAATCATGTTTTTCTCTTTTTTGTTGAAATAGGATTTTGAAAGTGAAATTTCATTATTACAATATCGTTGGGTCATTAAATTATCAATTCAACCAAATTGTTATAAAACTAGAAATAATTTTGCAAGGTAATGCTTTAATCTTTATGAAATTATTGGATGTAAACAGCTTCCAAAACTTTCAATACTTTTTTTTGAGAATTTCAAAGCCAGTTTAAATGCCTTTATATTCAACAGTTTAAATGCTTCAAAATTCTTTTCAAATTTAGAAGGGTCATGAAGTAGGGATTAAAATGGCTCGCATGTTTACAAAGAAATGAAATGCATTTTGGTGGATTTAATTTTGCAATTTAAAAAAAAAATTTTTTTTACTATTGCATTTTTTATTTCAATAAATAATCGATTAATAATTTTTTAAAATAACATGCAAGTCATGTAGTGACGAGAAACAGACACAAGCAGGGTCTTTTTTTTTATTAATATATAGATGTAAGTAGGTAACCATATACGAACATGAAATCTGCCAACATAATATGAAGAAAATATATCGTCTATATTTAATAATCTGTATGATTTGAAAGATTCGAGCTTGACAGTAAGTCACCTTTTTATCGTCATCGCATCGTAAACAACAAATTTAGTATATATCTAAAGAAAACCCTTTATTAGTTATTGCGTTCAATGCGGAGTTTATTTTTTTAAATAAATTATTCCAGGTAATCTAAGTTGTTGGTTTGTGTAAACATACACATGCTCAAACGTGACCAGAAGTAATCATTTGGATTTTAAAATAATCGTTTTGAATGTTAAACGTTTTTCATAAAATCGTTGAAATTAATATAACATTAATAATAACAAAACTATTGAATATATATAAGAAAACTGTAGAACGAAAATAGAAATGAACTGTGCAGAATATTAATTTATTAGTGTTTAAAAATTTATGCTAATGAAGCATCGGGATGAATGTGTTTACAGTGTTCTGTTGGGTATATTTGAAAACACTTAAATGTATAATTGAATTAAATAATCGTAACGTGTTTTGATATAAACATAGTTAGGATAAATGGAAAATATTTCGCATTTATTCATTTAGATATATATATATATAATTTAATTTCAGAAACGTACTGCGGTTTCATCCAGATGGATGACGATTCCACTTGGCACAGAATTTTTTTTTTAAATGTAAAAAAAGTCAGCCCATCTGGATGAAAGCACGGTACGTTTCTGAAATATTTATTTACTCCTCTGCAGGAGTTAGGCACAAGGCCAGTTTTATCTTACTCCCACAAGTAAGATGTGACCACAGCTTGGGTCGAGTAAGTGGGGTTAAAAGCCAGCGCTCGAGAGGTGAGCACTCTGGCCATTTAAAAATTGCCTGGGCAGCCCCGTCGGCATTCCCTGGTAGGGGCGCCTCAAGCAGTAAGCAATAAACTTACTCCTCCCCAAAGAGGGGAGGCGAAGCCTGGGAGGGTGGACCTCCTAGAACTGCACAGGACAATCCCAGACAGGTGGAATCAAGCCCCGAAGGACAAGACGACATCCGTCTATAGGGGTGCAGTATCCATCGGAACAGATACTACACTTACTTCCTAGCGTGTGCCTGAAATATGTAACATAGTTTTCAAATAAATTTATTAGCTCTTACTCCTCTGATCGAGCACTTCATTGATTTCTTTTCAATATAATCTGACACATTATATATATATATATATATATATATATATATATATATATAATCAGCTACAGCTATAGTTCAAGATGGGCATAAGTATTGTTTGCAATAATACTACCTGTATTTGAACTATTTACTGCATTTTTATAGTAGTAAATATTTATCATTGGCTCGTATGATTTTCTATCAAACAGTGTCTTTAACCTAATACTGCACTGTCATTGCTTTCAATAAACAAACTTTCTACGCAGTATGTTTCAAACAAATTGCAACACACACAATACACATCCAATGAAATAAAATGAACCCCCCCCCCCGAACAGAACAGTTTTGCACCACTTTTATGCCCCCTTACAAAGATCGAAATCAAGATATGATACTAAATGAGTTGTGATACTGTGAAACAGCTGTCTATAACTGTATGATAGTATGGACAGACTAACAGTATATAAAAAAGTATTTCAGCTAGATAAAGATTTTGTTTCATTAGTTTTTACTTGTATTTTTTGTTATCAAAATTAAACTGTGCAAAATGTGGGCCATACCAATTGATGCACATCATTCAAATCAATGAAAATAATCGCTACTTTTCAGATTAGAATCGACCAAATTCTCTTTTAGCCATAACTTACTTATATTCCTGTTGTACTTTTTTTCTAAAAATCAGTTATTATTTTGGGCATGAGCAGATATGCCTTTGTTTATTATCTCCGAGATCAAGTGCACCACTTGTAATCATACAATGCACCATTGTTGGTGTATGTACCATAGGTTGGGCATCCCTGCATCTTACATTAAACATTTATAAAAAGAAATGTTTGTCAATTTTTAATTTATTAAAAAAAATTTTTTGAAAAGTATTATCTATGAAAAAATAGTAATGATAAAATTATGACCAATGTTTAAGTCTTTTAAAACTTAAACACCAAAATATAATTGAAAATTAAATGGCGTCGCTAAGGTAAAAACAAATTTGGCTTTATCCATTTTAAAATGAATTGTTTCAAAATCGAATTGTCATCTAGTAGACTTAACCAGTTTAAAAACCTACACATCACATTTTTATTTTAATGTAATTTAATACACAAGTTTTACATTTAAAAAAAAATTAATTTGTTTTATTTAAAATATTTTGTTGACAATAACAATTATTTTTACGGTAAAAAGAATGAATATTTATTTTAAAGATTTTATTTATAAATATAATTTAAAATGCTCTTTTTATTTAAAACATTTAACTTACAATGACAAATTATTTTTGCAGAAGACAATTTTTTTTAATATTAAAACTACATTTATTATTTCAAGAGAAATATTATTAACAGTTAATTATAGAAATAAATGAAGAAGAAAAAAAAAAAACAGCCATGGAATTTTCAGAGTCTCACTTATTACCAGTAGTAATAATATCCAAATTTAAAATCTACTCCCTATGCCAGGTCCATTACACCAAGTGTACATCATGTCAAATTTGGTGAAATTTTGTTCAATAGCTTTACAAAGTGTTTTATTGTTTTAGTAGTATTAATATTTTCTTCACTATGTCACACCTGGTATCTCAAGGATGCTTCCTGCAGCGCAATTCTGTCAAGTAGTATTGGAACCTATAAGTGACCAACATACAGACACAATGCTCTAATTGAAACAAAACCGTTTTAGAGATATTTGTAGTGACACAAATACTGTAATTAAGATGGCAATGTTTTATTAGGACAACATCGAGTCAATAGAATGTTAATGAATTCATTGACTTCTCATTCACAATAATTAAAACGGTTTTGCAAATTTTAAGTGTCTTCTGTATTAATAAAACTAGCAGACACGATTAGTGTTTGTGTGTGTTTCTTGCCTAAACATACCTTTGATAAATACACATTGAATTATTGTTTTTTTTACTATTAATCGAATAAATAAAATAAAAAAACTAAAGCAAATTAAAAATGTAAACATGATTATCAAGTAAAATTGCACATACTTTTTATTCATTAAGGCTGTAATGTTGAAGGTAACTTACAAGAAACCGTTCATTATTTATAAAATGACTTAGGATTACTTTTTTATTTACTGTTAATTTCATGTTTCAATTTAGCCATTTCATTTGCCATTTTCCAATCTTTGTTCTGTTTCAGATGTTTTTAATAATTAAATTTACTTATTTTTTTTAGTAATTTTTCAATTTCCTCACACCACCACAAACAGGATTTCCATTTAGACATGTCTATTTAAAACTCCTCATGATTTCAATTTTCATCTATTTTTATTCATTAAAAATCCTTTAAAACATCAGAAGGTAAAACCTTGAATGTTGTTTATCGAAGGGCTTTGATATAATCCCATATTTACGTAAAGAGTAAGCTCAGGATGGAACATGTCGATGCTTTTTATTGTAATCCAGGGAATAGTTTGTATAACTTAAACGGAAACAAAAAATTCAACCTCTACTCCACATCCTGGGAGGTGGTAACAGGGTTAACAAGTGGAAGTGCTATGTATCCTGAAATAGGATGAGACTTTATATTCATTTAGAATCATTTTTATAAGCCCTTCCCACAATGTCTCCATCCAGGCCATACCAGTAAATACAGCCAGTTCACAATAATTTATTAGAACTTTTTTGCAAATTTTAAATATCTTATGAGGAATACCTTTTCTATTAAAGCATATTACAATATTGTTGTCTGCTCTCGTATTGGACATACATAAACACCAAAGACAATGTTTTACTTTTATTTATAACAAAACTTGCAACAAAATCGAACAATTTTTCTTAGGTAAGATTTGATGAGGAATCAAATAATGGTAATTATTATCCAATTTGATCTTTCCAGAAATTTGTGATAAAAAAAAAAATCTATGAATCATGGAATAAAATGTGTGTTTTAACTTCAACATTTTTTATATTTAAATACATTTCTATACATGTTTTGCTTTTGTTTCTAATATATAAGAATGACTTCCATCCATGGACAACGCAGTATTACTTCTAATATTTTATACAAATTAGATATAAAGTTTTAAGCTTTTGTAAAAAGTTCTTATCAAACAGTTTTTAAAACTGGTGAATTGTTTTTTTCTCCCATTTTTCTCTACTGAAGATTCGGTCTGACAACATAAGACTGTTTCTACAGCACGTCAAGACCGATGCAACCTCAGTATACCAAACAGACACTAATGTGTGTGTGTGTGTGGGTGTGTGTGTGTATTCAAATAGAAGCTGATTTTTATAAATATCAAATTTTCTTTTCTGTTGAGTATAATTAGACTTCCTAACCGAGAAAGTAAATATCTACTTTAAATTAAATTCCTTCTTCAATTTCTAAAGCATCCATTTTCTCTCCCTCCCATTTCTCTTTCCCTTGGAGTCAGCAAGTGTTAATGACAAAAAAAACTGGACACAGATTTTGACAGGAAGTTTTCAGATTTTGAAAATTACTTTTTACACCTCCACACTAAAAAACTTTACCAGATTAGACAGGTGTCCAAAAAAAAAAAAAAAAAAAAAAAAAAAAAGAAAAAAGTTCCACATGAATGCCCATCCTTTTTAATGAAACTTAATTCTTTCCAGGTGATTCTTCATATGATAGAATCGGCAGGAACAATAACCACCTTTCCGCATATATTCAGGACTTAGAAAAAGAAATTTAGATTTTTTTGTCAGTGAAGTTTTGCTGTAAGGTTTCTCCTTTCAAAACTTAACCTTCCATCTACCACTAGAAGCCATCAACCCAAACATGTCTAAAACCCAAAGTTGAAACCAAGTTTGAGAAAATGTAAAAAAAAATTTCATTGAAACTTAAGGCACTCCGATTTTCACTGAGAAACCTTCAACTTCTCGCCTTGAAAACAAGTCATCCAGATAATTTTATGCAAGTCATCCGGGGAAATCCCTCTGATATAAATAAAGATATTGGTCTTCAAACTCAGCCGGCAATAATCTCAACCCCCTAAGTGAACATTTCATCTTCATTGAAGAAACATCAACTTCTCAATCAACCGGCGATCATATTCTCCAAAAGATAAGTACCCTTTTGAATTGTTTTTCATCCAGAGATTTTTGCCCAGTCCACATCAAAATATTGTCATTCTTCATAATAATGCTATACCACTTTGAACTTGCTTTGCTCCAAAACCTGCATCCCCTCCCCCCAAGCGAGAACATAGTCCCTTTTCAACCCCACGTTTTAACATTTGAATTTACTATCCTGGAAATCATTAACCCCAAGCCCCAACATTATTCCTTTTCTCCCACCATTATCTTGTTTGTTTTGTGCCCGTTTTATCAATATTTCCATTTAATAAGTCACATTTTTATTCAATATCTTGTGTCATCGCCTTTTCTTTAGTGTGTTGTGTTTGATATCTTCTGAAACCCAAAGCAGAGTTTGGGAATGGATAACCACTTTCTTTTTTTACCAATTCCCATTTGATCCAGGGAATTGTTCAAACCTGGTGATAACTCATTTCCTTATGTGACACATAGCCGTTCTTTAACAGTATATATATCTATATAAGTGTATGTGTGTATATGCATGTGCATATATATCCATGTGTGTCTATATATGGATAATAAATTTCTATCACAATACTAATATTTTTATAATTATTAAATGATTATACATAAACTTAGTTTGAGAAGTGTTTATATTAAAATTGTTTATAATTAAATGATAGAGTCCATTTCCCCTTTAATAATAAAAAACATTTTAGTTTTAATTTCCGAAACCTTCAAAAGTGGAAAACTGAAGTGAATAACCTCAACGCAACCAGGGTAATATTTAAAAGTAAAGGTAAACAAAGTTTCATTGGAAAACATTGATTAAAATAGATCAACTCGAATGTGCGGCATTATTTTCTCACCACACGACGTGTGGATAACAAATAAGTGATGCAGTCATCAGGCAAATAAAAATAGAAGATTAAGATCACTTCAGAAAGTGCATAAAACAAGACAGAAAATTCTCTCGATACATTGTGAAAAATAGCGTTAGCAAATTATCTGATTATTTGTGAATCGGGTCACACGGTAACAAAAGTATGCATTCCAACCTATTGCTTTGTATGAAAGCCATTATGTTATTCTGCCTTGTTCAACCGTTAATTTAACGTTAAAATTAATTCAACTGTTTTTACAAGTTTATTGAACTAGTTAACACTTGAAACAGGGTATATGTTACGACGCTCAGCAGAGGTGCGAACGGGGTCCAAAAAAAGAACGAGAAAGAGTTTAAAAACATAAATTTGCAACAAGTAAAGTTGACTTATGTCTAGAATAGACATTTTTCTACTTACCTATGTAATTTGTTTGTATTTTTACGTAGTATAAATGGCTTTTTATTAGATGTTAAAAAAAAAATTCTTGTTTTTTAAAACATCTAGTTTCTCAAAGAAAATGCCGGCCAGTCCCTCTATATTATTACGTAGAGCGGCCATTTTGAATTCTTCGAAAACCGTGTGTTGAACTTAAATTTCTAATAAATAGCACTTCAAACGGGTTTAAAATACAAACAAATAGCACATGCAAGTTTGAAACTAACTTTTACAGCTTACAGTTACTTTTATTTGTTGTATATTTGTTTTTTTAGCGTTTTTATTCTGCTGAGTCTCGTAAAAGATGCCCCTTGAAACATTTTAAATGATCGTTTTCACTACGAGAGCGACACAATCTTAGATGCATCTAAGCATCGCGAGAAGAGACAGTGTCCGTCAATCGATTAAGTTTGAAATAGCATTAAATGATGAAGTCAATTTTTACGTTTGTTATCATCCAAATATATACACGTATGTAATCCTCCAGTCTATAATAAAGACCAATGTGTATTTATTTGTATATAAATATGTACTTCCACCCTGTCAAGTTAGCAGATAAGACACTTGCCATTTTCTAGCCGCCAGACAAAACCAATTGAAGTGGTGAGGGGAAGCGAGAAAGCAAATAATAAATCAGACAACAATCTCAGATTTACCCCGTCATCTTAAATAAATTTGGAAAGAAATCTTCACTCTATAATAAGAGAACAAAGAAGCTTCATTTTCTTTAGGTCATGACTAATTCAGATATGAAAAATTAAATTACTGACATAATTCTATGATTTTATATGAATATTTTAATAATATATCTTAAATAATTAGAACACTGGCAAAGTAAAAAAAAAAAAATTTTCTCAGTCATTTTTACACTAATTTTTTTATAATATATATATATATATATATATATATATATATAATTTTTTTAACAGTAAAGAGACCAATCCAATGCAGATTTAAAATTTTTTTTTTTTTTTTTTTTTTTTTTTTAAATAAAATATTTATTTAAAATTCAAATTTTCGATTCATAAAAGAATCTTTATCAGGAGGATACAGACAATATTTTTTTATTTTTTTTAAGCGACATGTTGCCACGTAGTCTTGAACTTCTGTTCTTATTGAAGTCTGGTATGTAATGTCCGATATAAGTGGTGTGCCTTGGTACGCACGTGTAAGTTATGAGTAAAATATTTCAATAAGAACATATGTCTAAAAAAAAATTTTTTTTTTAAATAAAAAAATAAAAAATTTGTGTGTATGTATGTATGAACAATTTCGGAAATCAATGAAATATGCTGAAATAATTTATCCCTGCCCGTATGTCTCTCCAATCTGTTTGTGTATAAAAACAAATAACCATACGATTTCCGTATATTTCTGTACTTCTTATCTTCGCTCTAGTCATTGCGTACCAATAAGAAACAAAACGTAATGAATAGGAACATTTAAAAACAAATGCTTTTCGGTGTTTTTTTCATTGAAATATGCATGCTCGGCATGAAAGTTAAAGAAAGTAAATAGAGGAAACACAAATATTTGTTAAAGAAAATAACGATAGGACAAAAAAAAAAGTTTATGAATCTGAAGAAAAAAAAGAATCGTTATGTAATAAAAAAAACAAAAAAAAAAACAAAACATCTGTACTTAGAAACTTGAAAGTGGAAACATTGATAATGGTAAATGGGCAAGCATGACGGCTTTTTTTCGTTTTGTAAGTAAGAATGCAATATGAATATTGTTTGTATAATAATCAATGAGTAAAATGTATGTCACAATATAAAAAATTTAAATTTTAAAAATAATGTCTATGTAATATTTATTTTGGAGCCAAATTGAACCGAATGTGTTCATGAAATTTTGGGGGAATAAATTAGTTGGTCACATCGAAAATGTATTAGTGAAAATGAATAATCGACTGCTTGTAGCAAATCATTGAAGCAACATTGTAAATAGGTGTGATAAGAAAAATGAGTTTACTTACTATTGTGATATTAATAATAATAAAAAAAATAAAAAATAGGTAAATATTTATTTTAAAATATATAATTGTTTATCTGAAAGGTAGAAAACTAAACATTTTATTATCAAATCCGTAAGCAGCTGATGCTGTTTAGGTCATATACGAAAAATGCCCCCAGTCTAATAAATTTCCTAGGCAGAATAAGTATTTTCTGAAAAATAAAGCAAATTATATTTTTAGTATAAAGAACATGCTGCACGGATAAAATAAATTGCTTGTCAGAATCAAGTATTGATTTATCAGATGCAATGCTATTTAGGTCTAACTTCAAAAATCCAACTTATATCTAGACGTTTTCTCTCTCTCATATATAAATATATATATGAAAGAGGGAAAGATAGCAAACAGCTGTATGTCCACATCAGTTTTCAGCGATTGATCTAACAAAACAAATTATATACGTGTAATTGACGCGTTACTGAAAATGTTTTAGTCCGGGTTTTCAGATATTTTGGAGGTGGTGATAAAAGTGACAGTCATGCTCCGCTACAAAAATGCAAATATTTTCGATCTGCCTGAAATTTGAACCAAGAGCATTACAACCAATTAAGAAATAATCATAAAATTTCAATTCCAACAGAGTATAAAATTTTTTTTTAAAGTGCACACAAGGCTTTTGTTGTTGAGACATTTAGTTTCCTTTTCACTCATGCACTTGAATTAATGTTTTATTTTAGCCATATCTGTTATATGCACTCTTGTTATCTATTCCCCGGCGAACACAGGGTAGCCTTGCTAGTTTAAAAATATTTTTAGAAATTAAAATGCAAAAACAATCAAATCAAAACGTGATGTAGATTTATTTAATATTTTACTAAGCTTATGATCACATCACATTGAAACACTGTTCTCATCGGATCAGAAGTTAGGCAACACTGAGCTGGGTCAGTACTTGGATGGGTGACCATTTGAGAATACCAGGTGTCATAAGTTTGGAAGTGGGCTCGCTTTATATAATCCTCTTGGGAAAGGTATGAATTCACCTTTCTGCTCCTCAGCTTTTGGTGAAATAGTAGGACAGACTAAACTCTGAAGTATTGGTAGAGCAACTAGTTTAGGAGAAAAAAAAACCCCAAAAATTTCTAAATTTCAAAATAGCATCGGTTCTTCTCAAATTTTCCCACAAATGATTTGGTCACCTTGGATTTCTCCACTGGAAATAAGCAACGCCGGGTCAATAAAAGTACAGTTGAGGATTTAACATCCCTTATTTCACTAGAAACTCTTTGTCTAAGCAGCCCTTTCAGAAGGTATCCATTGTCTCTAAGGGCAGGAGGAAATGAAATGACCCCCCCCCCCCTTAAATGCATCCACATCTTTATAAAGAGGCTCAGCCCATCCGGTTACGATTAAATTTGAAATAGTATCTTCATCACTAAATGCCCAAATCTTAGACGCGATTTAGATTTAATCGCGTCTATTTTATAAAGAGATTTACTTTACCACACCCACGGTTATTTTGTTTGCCACGGATGGACAAGTTTTCTGGGGATTCTTCCAATTCTCACATGTGAGTGAACCGGACAATTCATGCATGATAAATTAAGTCATTATTTCCAGCTTTAATTACAGACAAAATTACTTACAAAATTAATGATTTAAAAGACAATGAACAATATTAAATAGATATGGACTATCCGATCCTATGAGGAAAGGAAATAGGTCCTCTTGTACTATAGAGACCGTTGGAATATCTCATTAGATTTCCTATTTTTCGCTCAAACTGGTCTTAACTTATATTTCTGAGTTTTTAAGTAAAATTCCAATTTACGTTTTAGCATTTATAAATTTGAACTATTTAATATTCTCGTTTGGGCAATTTTATTTTAATGATATTGTTATTAAATTATAGGATGTCTTAACCATCATTTTTTTCTTTAAAATTCGTTAAAAGCGATAAGATTTTAAAAGTTTATTCAATTTGCTTTGTTTTACTGCAGAACATTACATTTATTCGTGTGTAAGAAAAATCTAAAAAAACATGGTTGCCAGCGATCAAAAGATTGAATTTTGAGCAGGACAAAAAGAAGGAAAAAAAATATAAGATCAAAGAAATTTTACCCATAATTTGATCGAAATCAAAACAAAAAAGGAGATATTCCAATGCTTCTTCCGTATTTACCAACCATTGGTTTTGGTATTTTTTTACGGACCAAGTTTTTATTTTTTTTTATGGAAATCACTCCAGACAAGGCATGAAGCCACTTGTTGTAAGGAGCTAACAAGAATAAATACGGTTATCGCAAAGACAGGAAGTTGTATTACAATGAGGTATCAAAACAGCGAATTGACGGAGACCACTAGACCAACGAGCTGGAACAAAAGCGGGAAATAGATCACATAATTCTGAAGAACACATGCCATAATAATATTTATAGAAAAAACTCAGACTAACAATATTTACATCTGTGAGGGAGAGAGTGCAGAGAAGAAGAAATGGTGGGGACCAATCAAATTACAGATACATTTCTGCATCTTTTTAAGAACCCTCAAATGGGACAGATTCACCAGCCCAAATATGACAACAGTACTCAATACATGGTCTGATAGTAGATTTGTAGAGATAGAGAATAGCCTTAGATGTGAGAAAGTGTTTGGAGTGATAGAGAGAACCGACTTCATGAGAAGCAGAAAGAGCAATGGATCTAATGTATGAACTCCAAGAAAGATTTGATGAGAGAGAAAAACCAAGTTTTAGAGTCGATTTCTTAAGAGCAGAGTCATCCATGACAATCTCAGGAAGAAAAAGGACACACCTACGATTGAAAGACATGAGCTGAGTCTTAACTGGATTAAATGAAACAAGCCATTTCATACCCCAATCCACAACTGAACTCAGGTCAACTTCTAGATCATCTGCATATTTCGACCGATCCGAGGAAGATGGGCGAGAAGCAACACCAGAACAAAGAGCAGTATCATCAGCATAGATGTTAATTTTCTAAACAATATTCCCTGGAAGATCATTTATATAGAGAAGAAACAATGTTGGAACTAGAATAGAGCCCCGAGGAATACCAGCATTGATAGGAAAAGAGAATGAAGAGACACAATCCAAAGCTAATCGCCAGCTTCGATCAGAAAGAAAAGACCTATGTCAAGAACCTCACCACCAATACCATAACCCTCAAGTTTGTGTAGGAGACCAGAATGCCACACTCAAACGCCTTCGAAATGTCAAGCGCAATGGCTCTTTCCCCTCCTGAATTATACATAAACTGACAGATCTGCTCAGTTACAACAGTTCAAGGATCAGCAGTTGAACGAAAACCACGAAAGCCACTGAACATCACTAAGGAGGCCCAGACTTTCCAGAAAATGAACAAAACTTGACGTTTAAAAATTTTTTCTGTGTACTCTTACCTATCATGTTTAATTTTAGAGTGAGAGATTACTTTCCTATATACATTTAACATAAAATGATCACCTATTTCTAGGCCATCAAGAATTTCAGGAAACATTGAAGAAAAAGAAAAAAAAAAAAAAGAAAAAAAAAAGTAACCCAATTTTTTGTTTATTTTTATTTTATCTTACACCGGTAACCATATTTTGTTCGCTTTGTTATTTATTTCTACAATTCCAAACTACTCGTGTAAAACAGCACGCAATTAATGTTTGATTTTGATGCGACAATTCCTGTAAAGTAGTTAATTCACTACATAACATTAAAAGAATTTCTTTCTTCACTGCGCGTTTTTCTTCTCTTTTTTTGCGATTTGGAAACGCTCTTCCTCTTAATATATGCGCTCTGGCCATGCTTTGTCCAACATTCGAGCACTGCCAGAAACGATGCCTAAATAAACCTTGAACACACTAGTTTGTACATGTAACAGAAACTGGCGAACAAGCGCAACTTGTGAACGCTCCCGCCAGACTTGTATAGCCTCTACGGGCAATGCTTCAACCTTTTACAGAAAAACCAAAGAAAATTCGGAAAAAAAAAAAAAAATTTGGTTAAGATTAGTTACTCCCACTCAACTCATACGATTACCCCCAGCCACAAACTGGTTACTACATAATAGCACTAAAACTAGCATTATTACTTGCGTGCTATTTTGTATGGAAATTGCTGATCATTTTATGTTAAGTTTATATTGGAAAGTGACACCCCCACCCCACTCACTCTAAAATAGTTGATAATTAAAAAAAATAAATAAAATAACGAAATTCTCTAGCGACATGATCGATAATTGTATACAGAAAAAAGAAATTGGTCCGTAAAAAAAAGAAGTCCAAAACAAGTGGCACTGGTGGGTAAATATCGAAAAAGCGCCGATATTCCAATGGTCAACATTGAACAATAGAGAAAAAAAAGAAAAAGAAAAGTAAAACAAACTTTTTGGTACTACGTTGTTTATTTTATGATATACGTCAACACCATGGAAATAACTGGAAAATTAATAAAAATATTTTAGACCTAACAGTGTGTGTGTGTGGGGGGGAGTCACTTTACTATATGCATTTAACACAAAAAGATCACCCAGTTTTGTTTGACCACAGCGTAAAACAGAACGAGTAACCATTTTTTTATTTTGAAAATCGCCACCATTTTTTTTTTTTTTAATTTAAAAAAATAATTTTTTTTTTCTCCAGGAACTAGAATATATCATTTTGTAATATATTTTTTTAATTCGTATTCGTTACCATATATTTGTTTTCGTGTTGCCATCCCAGGCTTCTGTTTCGTGTTAATGAAGGATTTTTTTCTGAGAGTTTTGATTTTTCTTTCAGCAGAAAAAAAAGAGGGCATTTTTATTTAAAAGAAATCACAGGTATTTGCATGGTGTTAGCGTGCAATAAGACGAAAACAAAATAAAAACAAAACTAAAATCGTCTTATTTTTCCGTTGACAGGGTAAATTTTCACTAAATAAAAAAATATAAAATCAATAAAAATGAAAAACGAGCTAGTCTTAACACCAAAGAAACCATATGTTAAGTAATTAACAACATCACGAAGAAAACATTAGAACGTTATTAAGTTTTAAAAATTCAAAAAATCCAAATTGAAAGAATGTTTTTTTTTATTTCCGAGAATAATTAAACTTGGAGTGACGGGAAACTCAATTGTGATACAAATTCGGGGAAAAAGTTATGAGTTGGCAGACTGAGTTTGTATCATTATTATTGTTATTCTGACAACATTTCTTAGAAAAAGTCCCACCCCCCTCCACCGGCGCCATATTGGACTTTGCTGCTAAACTCACGCGCTCGAGTGTGTACGCACACGCGCGCACTCAAGCGAGAGAAGACTGCGAAAGGGAACGGGGGGGGGGGGGCACCAAAGATATTCGCTTCGCGTTATTTAGTTACAAAACTACTGTTGATGAGGAGGACGGCACTTTTCATCGCATAAACAACGTCTTTACTTACAAAAACTTCCTACAAGCTGCCATTACACCTAGTTTCATTTTGCGTGCAACTAAACAGTTTTGGAGACAAACAGGTTTTCAATAGAAAAAGAAGCTAGTTGTAGTTTTGATTTCTATTCGGTGCTTATATAGATCATTCCCCATAGTTGCCAATATTGGCTCGTTAAAATTCGATAACAGAGACAACCACATAAAATGAAATCTGGGTTCCTGAAATGAAAAAATACTTTTGTCTTTTTACTGATATATTCACATTTTCCGTTGTAATTTTTGTATGTTATCGTATTTGGTTTGGTTTGTTGAAGATACAAGTAATAGTTCACTTAACGAAGTGACTGGATTTTTTTGTTGATTTTTTTTAATATAACACTAGATGCATTTTTAACGACAGCTAACAACAACAACAACAAAGAGTAAAAAACAAATGTTACGAAAGACGAGATAAGTTACTCTTCTACTAATCTGTGTTTTAAATTATTATTTTTTAAAAACTTTGTTCAAAACAAACCTGGTGTCCACCTGTTTAATTAGAAAGAAAAACGAATGGCTGTCCATGAGCCATACACATGGCCCTTTGATAATCGGTTAAAAAGCGAAAAATAAACAAAAGTATTAGAAACATCCAATAAATGTCACCAGTATTTTGTTTAATTTTCGATTTTAGAACGATTATCGAAATTAATGTCAGCCATTTTCCTCCGTTCTAACTGAACAGGTGGACACTAGTTTGTTTTGAACAAAAAAACTATTTAAAATAAGTTAAAACACAAATAAACTTATCTAGGTTAATAGAAGAGTAACTTATCTTGCCTTTCGTAACATTTGTTGCCTGTTTGTTATTTACCCCCTTTTCGTTCTGTTAGCTGTCGTTAAACATGCCTCTAGCGTAAAAAAAGCAACAATGTAAACGAACAAAAACCCCAAAAAACAAACACTTTATTTAGTAAATAAAATGTTTTGTTTGTTTGCTCGTTTTTCGTTTCATGGACCAGAGTTTAATTGTGTGGTCGCTTTTCGGGATTTAACTCGTTACCGGATTCTACCGAAACAATCTGTAAAAGCACCCTTCATTTTTATAGAGAATGAAAAAAACAAACATGGCCCCATAAAAATAAAACACGCACAAAACAAAACCTGGTGCATTTTTTTTTATTTTTTTTTGCTGACAGGTGCAAATTGAGTTAAGGAGTCTTTAATACGACAGTGGCGCGTGAGAATGAGTATTTTCCTTTCATTTAGAAAGAATTACTCGAACTGTTTGCTCTATAATTTTAGTTAAAAACCAAATATTACATTCTATTATTCGCCAGGTTTAAGTCTTTAAAAATTATTTCATGATTACGATTGTAAGAACATCGCCATTTTTTTTTTATTATCTAACAATAGATAAAAATGGCTGACTTATATTTACTTAGCGTGATAAATCGAAATTGGAAAGTAATTGCGAGGCCTTTAAATTGGTGAATAGAAAGTCATTTTTGACTTGAATTAAAGATTTTTTAAAGGGTGGGGGCAAAAGTCAAGTATTATAGCTCATTTGTGCTCCTAAAAACAAGAGAATATGTTTCTTTTTCTAATCATGCGTCCCTGTCGTCTCAAGAAGCAGAAACCTAAAAGCAACAAATAATTTGGAGGCGGAGGGGGGGGGGAGGGGGGTAACCGCAGGTCAGATATCAAGAAAGGGTATTTATTATTCACGGTCATGATCAAATCAGGTTTTTAAAACAAGATTTTTAAAATAAATTAGAAACTAAAAAAATAAAATAAATATTAAAAAAAAAACACCCCCGCAAATCATATCAGCTGGTATTTGTCAGCATTTGACATTTAAACAACAAACAGAATGAATTTACTGAGGCGACATACTAACACACTTTTGTTTTGTTGAGGGATAACATATGTACGGAGCTTTAGAGTGATTAAAATACACATGATAAACTGAATCTGTTAACACAATTAGAAGACAACTCCACATGTTTTTCGCCTCTACGTGACTTACATTACTATTAATAGATTATTTATTGAAAATCAAAATGCTTAGAGTACAAAATATAACTTTAAAAATTCTATTAAAAAAATAATTTCACGGAATTAAAATCCACTAGAATGCATTTCCGTTTCTTCGTAAACAAGTCAGTCATTTCAATCTTTTGTTAATTGTAGTTCTTGTCCCAGGTCCCTATTTACTTGCCTCCTCATGATGGCAGAGTTAGACACAAGGTTTTTTTTTTATGTGTACCCCCCCCCCCCCAAAAAAAATAATGGCACCCTGGATTGGAACAAAAATTTAAATTGCCTCAGTCTAGAAAGATGTCTCCTTCACTGGTCGAGGACAGAAAAAAAAAATCAAGTATAGCATCAAAACAGAACAGACATACTTTGCTTCTAGCCATCAGTTCACACTCCTAAGGTTGGGGATTCCCCAAAACCATATATATCCAGAAACTACATTACCCAGGGTACTTGGATAAGCATATTTCATTTTGATCAAAGAGATGAAATTATTATTATTATTATTATAATTACTCGTTGATTTCTGGGAAATTCTGGATGTTCCTTGAGGGGTGGGGGTGTAAATACTTGATTTGTTTAAATCTATTTCAACTGATATCACTTTACTTTCATCCAATCAATTGGCATGCTTGGGCCTCACCCTAAAAATTGATTAAATCAATTTATAAAGTTGGGCCATTTATCGCACTGACAGGGAGATTAAAACGCCTAATTAATATTCAAAATAGCTCATCAGGTGTATGTGATGAACGTCCTATGGTTAACTAATTTATATATTGCTTTACAAAAGGACATCTCATTAATTCACTATTCATTCTTATTGTTTTCTAATTCAATTATTGCTTTCCATTTTATTGTAACGGTGCCGGGACACAGATCATGATAGTTTAATAAAGGTGACATGGGCTTAGTATAAAAAGACATACGGTTTCTCATTCAATCCCGGGAAACACCGAGTCTTTCTGCTAGTAATTTATCAAATCTAAGTTTTTTTTTAATAGGTTATAAACAGTTTTTAAAAATAAGTAAAAAAGACTTATTACATTGGGGTGGGTGAGGGACTCAATTAAGACCGAAGTAAACATGGAGAATCCATAGGAAGACAATATTCTGGTAAAACCAAGTAAAAAAATTAAAATAGTCATAACGAAAAAACATTTTATTCTTATAGTTAACTGAACGTACATTCTTAGGCTATCATCAACTAGCTGACGTTACTCGGGAGTCTTTAATTTTGTGTGTGTGTGTTTTTGTTTTGTAACTATGTCATGTTTTTAAATTACCAAATTATTTTTAATGGGATTTTAAGATGTCGTTTGGTCACATAATTATTAATTGAACCAAATTGTTATAAAACAATAACTAATTTTGTTAAGGTAATAATTTTAATCTCGACAAAAAATTATTGCTTCTAAAATTTTCAATATTTTAATGCATGATTTGCTAAGTTTAAAACCATACCATTTTTTTTCTAACTAATAAAAGATTAAAATGATTTGTTGACGAAGAAACCGAAATGTATTCTAGTGGACTGAATGGAATTATCTTTTTAAAGTTCGTTTTAGTACTACGCCATTGGATTTTTGATTTCAATAAATATTTTTATTAATAATAATAATAATTTATATACAATTCACGTAGAGGCGAAAACGCAGACACGAGAAGTGGTCACAATTAGTTATATAGTTTTCAACGATTTATCACCAATGCAGAAAGTGGAAGAAATGTAATTGATTACACAGAGTTTAAACCATTTGTTGGATCAGCTAAAGTGAAAGAAAATAATGTGTGTATCACAAAAATTATTTTAAAATATACTGAAATATGATTCTAATCTTTATTTTGTTGGTGACTAACCCTTTGTGATTATCTTCATCTAGTGTGAACTCTGCATCATTGATAATGACATTTATTAATCGAATATGGTAAATGATGAGATCGCCGTCCTAAACAGCTTCTTAAAGAATTCTAATAAAATTAGTGTATAGGCGATTATAATAATATGACATTAACGTTTTGGAGTTAAAAATTAATTTAGTATTACGTAGTAATAGGGGAAAAAGACGGTTTAACACTTTTTCGTCATGAGCGATACAATAAAAATCTTCGCTCCGTAAGCAATACAAACACCGGGAACGTAAACAATGTAATAAAATTAAGTAAAGTCTTGTAGTGAATTATACAAACAATTTATTTGAAAAATTTAAAGTATTTATAAAAATATTTCTTTCACAACCTTTTTTTTATAGATAATTTATAAACACTTCTTGTGTTATTCTAGGAGCAGTAACCATTATTAAATACTATTCTGGGAATTATTGAAATTGCTTTCTGCGAATCATTGAAATTGCTTTCTGGGATAGTGAAAGTGGTTGCTTCGTTTCAGTTACCGTAAAGTCAGTTTGCTTTTTATATAATACCGTGCTTTCGGTTCCAGTAAGACAACATTTTGTAAAAAAAAAAAAACCACGATTATGCTAGCATATTTACACATTTTAAACGTTTTTTTTCTTCCAGATTTCATGTGTAATACTAAATAGATTTTAACTCTAAATGGTTCATCATGTAATAATCTTTAAAAAAAAAAAAAATTTTTTTTTAATTATCGCTTATACACAATATTTTCACATTATGTTTAAGGCGGCGATCTCATCATTTGAGAGCTCTGGTACCAAATTAAAATCTGAATTTGGAACGTTAAAAAAAAAAAAAAGTCTAAAATCCACGGCCTACTTTTTCTTTCTTCATGCAATTATCAATTATAATTAATTTAAGACAATATTTCTTTTTACTTTATATAAAAATCAACGAGAGTGGAAAACAATGTTAGTTATTGTTTAACTCCCTAACATTAAAAGTTAAAGGTGATTATATTATTACAATGAAATGATATTAATTACTATAATGCACAGATATTTTTTTTTTTTGGGGGGGGGGGAAGGATACGTTTAGTCTAGACGAATTTAAATGTCATTTTTATTAATAATCTCAAATCCACGGTCGACCGTTTCTTTCATTGTAATAATATGTTAAGGAGTTAAACAATAACTAAAAAATGTTTTCCATTCTCGTTGATTTTAAATAAATGAAAATTAAAAAGAAAAATTGTCTTAAAAATTAATGTACATGAAGAAAGAAAATGTAGATCGTGGATTTGAGACCGTTTGTCAATTGGGCACATGTTCGTCTTTGCCCACTGTCCGTTTTTCACAACTTTTTACTGACCATTTTTTTTTCTTTTTACGGTGTACACTTATCTATCAGGCTGCTAGAGAATTCTGGGGTTTTTGGAAAAAAATTAAAAATATTTTACATTTTAGGAGGGGGGATCAGTTTCCAATGTTAATTCAACGTAGACTGATCCCCCTCTTTTTGACCATCTCAATTTAAAAAAAAATCTTTTTCGGTGTACAATTACCTATCATGTCAGTAGAGAATTTCGGGGTTTTTAGAAAGAAATTTTTAAAAATTGAGATTTTAAGACGGGGGATCAGTCTTGTTCGTCTTTTACCATAGTCCGTTTTTCACAACTTTGTACGTCTTAAAATCTCAATTTTTTGAAATTTCTTTCCAAAACCCACGGAATTCTCGCGACATGATAGGTAATTGTACACCGAAAAAGATTTTTTTTTAAATTGAGATGGTCAAAAAGAGGTGGATCAGTCTACGTTGAATTAACATTGGAAACTGATCCCCCCGGCGATCTTCTAGTTTGACGTCGTAAATTATCGAGGAAATTGTTGAGCTCGTTAGGCCACGCCCACACCCATATTTGGAGTGCCCATTTGAATGCTTGTTTACGTTTTGATTTTTTTTTGGATTTTTGGACACAATATATTTTAAACATTATTGTTACACCATTATTTAATTATTTACCCCTATGGAGACGGTAAATGTTTCCAGAAAATGCTGCATTGTATATCACAACAATATATCGTGTAACATTGTAAATAAATGTTTAAAATATCGTATAAAAATCTATGTATTTTGTTTTGAAACTTAAAATTTCGTGTACAAATCTGTTGATATACTTTTGAAATCACGGTAAGTAAAAATGTTTCAAATATCGTATAAAAATCTATTTGTTTGGTTATGGTTAAAATATCGTATAAAAATCTATTTATTTTGTTAAATAATGGTGTACAAATAATTAAATAATGGTGTAACAATAATGTTTAAAATATATTGTGTCCAAAAATCAAAAAAAAATCAAAACGTAAACAAGCATTCAATTCATATATGGGCACTCCAAATATGGGCGTGGGCGTGGCCTAACGAGCTCAACAATTTCCTCGATAATTTACGACGTCAAACTAGAAGATCGCCATCCCCCCTCCTAAAATGTAAAATATTTGAAATTTTTTTCAAAAAACCCCAGAATTCTCTAGCAGCCTGATAGATAAGTGTACACCGAAAAAAGAAAAAATGGTCAGTAAAAAGTTGTGAAAAACGGACAGTGGATAAAGACGAACATGTGCCGTCAATTGTGTAGATTTACTTTTCAATTTACCTTTCAATTTGGTACTGTTACCACGAAATTAAATCTATCACAATGCATTTGGGCTTCGTAAACAAGTTAGCCATTTTAATATTTTGTTAATTTAAGGGGGAAAATCAATTACTTAGTGACCCTTCGAAATTTGAAAGCATTTAAACTGTTGAATAAAACCATGTAAATTCTTAGCAAATTCTCACGTATTGAATGTTTTGGAAGCTATTTACATCTAACATTTTTTTAAAGATTACCGTAACAAAATTAGTTGTAGTTTTATAACAATTTGGTTCACCGGCACCATAAATTTAACTTTCAAACCATATTTAAAAACGAAAAAGCAAAAATTTTTTTACATCTTCCCACCAACGTAAACAAATCGGAATTTAAGGTTCTTTGATGTGATAGGGGCGCGTGTGAAAAATTAATATGTACTTTGATTTTAGGAAACACAAGAAACTTGTTTGACTTGCTTTTAAACTAGAAATTAAAGGCTTCAAAATTACTTTTAAAATTCTAAAGGGTCACGATATAAAAAAGAAAATACAAGTCGACAATTTTCATTAACTATGAATCGCATAGATTAAAAATGTTAGATGAAAAAAAAAAAAAAAAAAAAAAAAAAAAAGATTAAGTATTATTTATAGTCACTGTGCTCCTAAAACCAAAGAAAGGAAAACATCAATTTTCACACGCGCCCTTGTATCAAAGAACCAGCATTTAAAATAGATTTTTTATTATTATTATTATTATTATTATTATTATTATTATTATTATTCTAAAGCGAGCATCAAATTCAGCAGCAAAACACGTTTGTTTACATTGAATAAATAAACAATCGATAAGACCACGAAAAACGAATCATTAGAAACAGGTAAGAAGCACACCTGTATAGAGGCGACACGATTAACGGTAGATTATTAATCCCAGGAAAAACAAAAAAATCCTACACTTGATATCATTGAGAGGATGGACTCAACAAAATCCAGGGTGTAACCCGAACATGAAAAAGAAAAAGGATCAAACGTGAATTGTCACACACAGAAAAGAATTTTAAATACGAGCAATGCTTTGATCGTAATCAAATCATTTCTTTATATAAATAGCAGGAAAAACCGATGTTGCTCAATATTGAATGAGGAGGAACGCTATTTCCTTTCTTCATAACACTATATTCATTTTTTAATTTCTTTTTACTGACCCCCGTTTCGCCCCCTTGATAGAGTCAGAAGAAACTGAAATTTTGGAAACCTCTGAATTAGTGTTTTTATATATATAGTAAGCAATGAAAATATATATGGCAATCAAGCTACACAGAGGCTCCCGCGTTTCATCCCCGGGGGAATCTTCAGGCATTTAGCTCTACTTACGTATTGAGCACTGTTGAAGTAAATACTGAAAACTGATACATAAAAAAATATATCTCCTTATAATATTTTATGTGGATACATGAAGTACTAATTTATATATATATAGTTTAAATTTCATTAAAATCGGACAGTGGCCTTGGCTCTGCTGTCCCCTCATGATTCCCGTAAGAGAGAACGTAGAGATTCGAGACCATTTCCTTTATCTCCCCCGGGAAATTTTACACATGAATACAATTTTAGTTTTTACGTAGTCTCTAACCTTTCTTTCTATAGGGAACACACAGATATTGACATTTAGATATGGAGATTACATGCACAATATAAACAGTTAATAAAAATTGATTAATTAATAATTTATTTGAAATAGGTAAAACGAAAAATGTAATACATTTGTACCCTGACTCTTATGTATAAAAAAGTAAGAGTAAAAATACCCCCCCCCCCAAAAAAAAGGTATTCATGCGATTAAATTGCAACATTTCGCAAGATGTCCAATCGATTTATTGGAAAAAAAAATCAGTTAAAAACAAAATGCAATAAGATTCTTTTAAGGAAATAAATTTAGTAGCTTATTTACCCACAACGGCAAAGTTAGCCACAAGGTCAATTTCTTTTTAGTGGGATTCCCCCCGAAAAGGGGGTCATTGTGAACGGATGAAACCCGTCGGCATTCCAGGCGATCGGCTATAAGCCTCCTTCCCAAACCAGGAGGTAATACCTGGGAGATTGGTCCTAAACGGACGACCAGAACACATTCTACACTTTGATCCTATTCTGAATGCCAGACTGAAGATAAATTTAAATCTGTAGGTTTTTTTCTTATATATAATTACAGTATATAATAACAAGCCGCGCATGCGTGGTCCCCCTCTGTATGTGACGAGTGTAAAATGCAATAAATTTGGACAATTTGAGGCATTTTTGACCCCCTGGGGGCGCGAACCAGAATTTTTCTGAGGTCAAGGATGCTCATTTTATATCCAGAACAATTCCCTCTACATTTTGGCCAAGTTTCAGAAAAATTGAATGGATGGATCAAACGTTATGGGAGAAAAGGATCATTTTTTGCAATTTTGGGGGCTTCTGACCCCCTGGGTGCGCGAACCAGATTTTTTCCAAGGTCAGCGATACTTATTTTCTATTAGGAACAATTGGCTCCACATTTTGGCCAAGTTTCAGAGAAATTGAATGGATGGATGAAAAGTTATGGGGCAAAAAATGTCATTTTTTGCCATTTCGGGGTCTTTTGACCCCCTGGGGGGGGGCTAACCAGATATTTTTTCAAAAATCAGAGAATGTCACTTTCTAACCTGACCAAAGTTACAACTTCATGCAAAATTTCAGAGAAATTCAATGGATGGTTGCGGAGAAAAATCCGGACGGACGAAAATGCCTCAAAACATACGTCTCCCGATTTTATAAATTGAGGGACCAATTAACTCTTCATACCCAAACCAGCTTCAAGTTATACAACATAAATGTTATGGCATAAAACAATGGATTTATCAAGTATCTGTTCTGATGCTGCACTTAGTCTATTCTGTCCTCGGTCAGTGAAGGAGAAATCTTTCTAGACTGGATTGAAACAAATTGCCTAGAGTGCCCCTTTTTGGGGATTTCCACCACATTAAAAACCTGTTCTCCGGGGGAGGCAAGTAAATAGGAACAATAGATTTATCAAATGGGTCCGTGATTCCAACTCCTCGCAATGTACTTTTATAATTTCAGCTTTATTGGTTAGGATTTCTTTTTCTTAAGGAAAAAAAAATGAGGGGGGGGGGGTGAAGGGTAAAAAATCCTTCCATAAAATTTAGGAAATCGATATTTTTACCAGATTCTTTCTTTGATGTTATTTAGACGTAACAAGAATGGCAGATCACTCGCCAAACATCGAACATTAGTGTGATGAAAAAAAAACAAAAAACAAAAAAACGCTTTCTTACTGCTAGAAAAGGGGGTATATATATATATATATATATATATATATATATATATATTAACAGGAAGAATGAGGTACTGTTCTTTTACACCCAGCCAATGACACTATATTCCTTACATTTTTTTTTTATTTAGTTTAAAAAAAAAAAAAAATTTTTTTAACGTTTTATATATTCAATTTTGGAGGAGAGACCCAAGGATGTTACTCAGCATTGATTAAAAGCAAAAGAGTGTAAAGCATAGTGACATCATTCATTGAAATACTTTTCAGTAAATGTATGGTATTTAACCCCTTCAGAGGCACACCTGCCAATGATTGGGGATCCCTGCATACTTATGGTACAAGCCGCGAATTCTATATGACCATTTCTAGAATTTTCAAGGTATAAATCAGATAAAGTCGTATTTCCTTTTCATCCGGTGAAAATGCAGACTTCACATTATTATTATTATTGTACACTTTTTGATCAAAATTATACTTTTCTTATCCAAGTGCCCAAGGTAATAAAATTTTAGAATTGTTATGTTGAATTCTTGGAGCGCAAATAAATGATCACGTAAAAAAGTTAAGATCTATATTATATCATCATCAACTGGTTTATTTGTTGAATCAGGCCACAACTTATCCTCTGATGAGGGTGGGGCATGATTGTCTCGATCTAAGTCTTCTCCCTCCATTCTTGTCTTTGATGAGGCCTGACGGAATTCATACCCATAGCTTTTCCATCACGTTTGACCACGTCCTCCCAAGACAACTTGGGTCTGCCAGAGGTGGTCTTCTCTGCTGTCACATTCAACTGTCAGACTTTAGTAATCAAGCCATTGCTGCGCTCAACGTGTCCCAACCAACATAGTTTGCTCTCCTGCCTGATGTCCGTGAGGATTTGCAAGTAGAGACCCAAAAGGTATACTTTCTTCAGGCCTCAAACAGATCCATCTGACCATTGCCTTGTCATTACGGTGCAGTATTTATATATGGTTGAGGAGAGGGTATATCTTCATTTTCAAGTTATAAATATAATAAAGTTGTCCGTAGCGAACACAGTCACACAATAACACATCACTCAATAAGTCGTAGGCCTAACTAATAAAACAACTTTTAGACAAAATTCGATTTTATTCAATAACAGTGTATCACCCTAGGAGACCGATTACAATGCTTCTAACAATTCGATCATTTTTTTTATAAAGATTTGTCTTTGGCCTCAGTTTCCGATATTACTTTTCCATTGGAGCCAAATCTCTTTCCTGGAGCATTCTTTTGAGGTCAGCAAACAGTCAGTAGTTGCTGGAGGCCAGATCTGGAGAATAGGGTGCGTGTGAAAGCAATTTGAAGTGCAATTCATGCAGTTTTGCCATCATTGTAATAGACTTGTGAC
The DNA here is from genome assembly GCA_963556195.1 of Sepiola atlantica. NCBI lineage: Eukaryota > Metazoa > Mollusca > Cephalopoda > Sepiida > Sepiolidae > Sepiola > Sepiola atlantica. Next base: position 34,182,518 of record OY744547.1, read on the forward strand.
ATGGTGCATTATCTTGGTGAAACCGTTTTTTTTTGGCGACTTCTTCCTTCAAACATATTAATACTGCTATGTAATATTCACAATTGATGGTTCTTCCTTTCTCAAAGTAATCGATGAACAAGATATCTTGCGCATCCCAAACTACAGAGGCCAAAACTTTGCCTGCTGATGTTAGTCTTCAGACGGCTTTCACCTTTTGATCCAGGTTTTATCCATTCTCACAAAAACTCATTTTTGTTGTGTTGAAACGGTTGCAAACAATGCTCTGAATCGTCGACACATTGTTGTTTTTGATAGACTGTAAGCAAATGCAGTAATCACTTTGAACACAGCTTTCTCATTGACAAATGTTTATGCAAAATGATGAAAATTCCTCCTCCATTATTGCACTCAACTTCAATTTACAATCGGCCAAAAAGGGTTTGTGGACTTTTTTTATGGTGTCCAGGACAATTGCCGAATTTGGGTGACCCGAGCGTTCAGCATCATTTATGACTGCACGACCGCGTTTAAAAGTCAGCGTCCCACCTCTTAACAGTTGTTTTCGACGAAGCAGAGTCCAAATAACTTATCAAGCCATTGCTCTGCTTGAACAGTATTTTTTCCCATCAGAAAGCATTACTTTATCAACAAGAAATTCAGATTTTCCCATGGTTTGGAAAATTTGCAACAGTAGCTTCATTTAAATAAATAATTTGTAAACTAATAATCCGATTGTACTCGAATCTTAACATTTGAAGGTTAAACGTCATATGGATATTTTTATTAGTCGTGTCATCTATATGTCAGGCTGTGGACTTATTGAGTGATGTGTTATAATTGTACCTATTTTGATCAAAATGAATTATACTTATCCAAGTATCTTGCATCATGTAGTTTTGGGATATATACAGTTATGGGAGTCTATCTCCAAACCCCTACGAGGAGTTTATGAACAAATAAACAGAAAGTAACTACAACTTTATATATAAAACAGAAAATATATTCTGAAAGTTACAACTTATCTCAGAGATCAAACAGTAGACAGATTAATGCCCCTAAGAGACAATTGTCAGATATTGACAATGTTAATTGAATTATTTAAATGCAATACATTGAAATAAAATTTGTAAATATCTAAACCACAAGAGAAGCATCATCTGACGATTGTCTCTTCATCAAATTAACCTTTTAATAAATACCATTTAATTGGGTTTGAAAACGGAATTTTTACATTCACATTGTTAACTGACATATACTAGCTGTACTTAACGGCATTGCCAGTCTTTTTAAAACATCTTTTTTATATGACATCGTCTGAGATATATATTTTTTAAATTTCTTTAAGTCTATACAATTTAAATAATAATCATTATAAATATAGTAATTATTAAGCAATTGAAATATAAATTGAGACTTAAATAAAAAATAGGTCGATTTATAGGGATCTCCAAAACATAACACAGAATCTTTCAGAAATCCATACATCTGCGTTACTTTATTTGTTTTTAAATCTCCTTAAAATAAAGTCATTAGGAAGTTGTTTTAAAGTAAAATAGTTTATTTAAAGATTAAATTATCGAAACACATTCTTTATATTGAGATATAAATATGAAATGCTTTTTTTCTACGGCGGGGCTATTGTTTACACAAAAAATAAGATTATGTTAAATATGTATGGATGAGCAAAAGGGAAACAAATTACTTACATTATGTTGTCTTTTTTTAAAGAATTTTTTTTTCTTTTTTTAATTTCCATTGAGTTGCGCATTGTCAAGACAAATTACTTTCTTTTTTTTTTTACTGAAAAAAAATTATTGGTTAAATAACTTACCTGCTTAAACTAGTATTAATTTACTTTTGTTTAAGGAGATAATATTAAATGGATAATTTTAGGATTTTGATATTTACAAATATATTTATTAAAATATATAAATTTATTTAAAAATATTTATTTGCCTGTTGGAATAATAAATTTCTTCATAGTAACAAGTTAGTTCTTCAATATATTTTGAAAGTAATTAGTCGTTACAACATAATTATCAATAATACTGGAATAATTTTCAACTAAATTTCCTTGAAAATAATTTCCGATACTAAAATTACATTTTAACAATTTTGCTTGCAAAAAATTTATTCATACAATAATAAATAATTGTATTATTGGAAATTTAATACTACACTTATAAAATATAACTGAAGTGAACACTTAAAAAGTTTTGAATTTCATCAAAATAAATATAAAAAATAAGTTTGAAAGGACTAATGGAAGTAACGATTTTTGCTATTTTGTTTTTTTAACGTTTGACTTAAATTTTATAATAAAACTCAAACTAAAAATGAAAATTGAAAAAAGTTGTGGTTTGTTAATGATTTAACATTATTTGTCAATTAAAAATAAATGAGACCATTTCAAAGTGAAAATAAGTTTTAAGTTAGGTCGCATTTTCGCGAATAAAATTAAAATTTGAAAGAATTTTGAATGGTTAAGCATTTAAATTTCAAAAAAGAAAAATGATAAAAAGTATATAACACTTTTGTCGTACAAAGACAGTTTTTTTTTTTCAGCTTAAAGAATGTAAGCAAAAAAAAAAAAAAAAAAAAAAAAACCCTCGTAAATAGAGCAATAACATTTACACACGTGCGTTTGCAAAAGCAACTACTTTCTCTTTACGAGTTGACACGTTAATAAAACCTATCCGATCTTCAATAGTTCCACAACGTTAGAGGAATTTGACGAAACGTTTAACTTACCTCGAGCAAATAAACATTCTATAAAAAAGCACAAATTATTCGGTCGAAGTTGATGTCGGCCTTTTACGATTAATAGCAGTTATGTTTATATTATATTCAAATATTTAGAAAAATTGGGAAACCGTATTTTCAAAATGGATGTTTAAACTTTAAAATGTCTAAATGATGAAGTCATTTAAATGAAAAATTATTGTTTAGATTATTTTATTTTTTTTTAAATTCAACAGATCATAGTTTAAATTAATGAGAAAAATGAAGTAAAAATTTCAAAACATAATATCGTATTTCCACTTTTTATTTATGAATTTACGGATACTTTACAAAAATACAGCACCAATAAAAAAAAAAAAAAAAAAAAAAAAAAAAAAAAAAAAAAAAAAAAAGAGTAAATCAGATGTGTTTAAGACTCTTTCGCTTTATATTACATTAAAATTTCGATCGACCTGAATATATTTTGTTGAGATTTCATAAAATAAAATGGGAAGGGATTCACATAAAAAAATATTTCCCCCTCGTATATTTTACAAAATCAGCATTTTTAAATATAAATTAGTTCAATATTGAATAAGTATTGAAAATTTTGTGAAAATTTGATCATTACTTGATTTTTGTTAGATTTATTATCAGAGCGCACAAAATCGTTATTATATACGAACGTTGTTTTAAGGCGTCAATAATGTACACAAGTTTTTAGTTTCTCATTTTCGTATGCTGAAAAAAAAAAAATTGCAAAAAAATCATCAGCAGTTTATTGTGTTTCTTTTTTTTGAATGGTAAAAAATTATGATGATAATATGAACCTATATTAAAGTTACATCATGTTACATATGGCGGGGAGGGTAAATTCTATAGTTAGCTTTGGAGGTCCCTAGCGGAAGTAATGATTGAACAAATATTAAATCAGTTTTTTTTAAATAATTATTTGATGACGTAATAGGATAAAATGATAGTCAAAATAAAAATTAGTATTTAGTCAAATTACTACAGAAGTTATGTATTATTACACCGGAAGTGACTCATGAGATTGATGGATAGCGATATGATGGATTTGTATTCCTTAAGAGAAATATAAAAAGGAGTGAAAAAGAAGAGGAAAAGACAAAATACTGAAATAAAGACAATAACGGTTGGTGTGAATTAAGCATTCTCTTATGTGTGAATTTTGCAGTGTTTTTTTTTTAAAGTCAAATATGACGATTTTAACAGAAAGAAAATGGACATAATGTATTATGTATTCTTAAATGCAAAGTGAGTCTAAGGAACGTTTCCTTTTATTATTGGAGTGATAAAAAGAAGAAAAACAAAAGGAATATGAAATTAAATATGTATTAACTAAATGAATATTGGGCGCATCTTATATTTTTAGCCTGACTGGTGTGTTATACACTGATGAATCCTCTTTGTGAATGTTTGGTACATTTTATATACAATAAATGTGTATATTTAGAAAATGAGCAGAAACAATTGTTTGTAAATAAAGTGTTTTTTCTAATGAACTAGGATTTTTTTTTCTCACAAAGTTTAAGTTAATGCACTAAAACAATTCAAGAATTATCCTGGTTGAAATTAATCTCTATATGTTTATTTTTAATAATAAAAAAGACAAAACATATGAAGTCTCCAGGATATAGTTCAAAGCTGCAGTTAAAATCAGCTCAATGAGAAATAGTTTAAATCAGAGCTTTCACATTAATAGTGAATGTTTCAAAAGTTCATGATTGAATATTTACTCCCAGAGAATGTTTCAAATAGTTGAAATAAATTATTAGGTTTTCAACTTTTGAAATGTACACACATACTAAATTATGTTAATAGAATTTTGAAAGTTAAATTTAATTATTACAGTATCGTTTGGTCATTAATTTAGTAATCGAATAAAACAGTTTATAAAGGTGATGTTTTAATCTCTATAAAAATATTGGATGTAAATTCCTTCCAACACGTTCAATATTTTAATACATGAGGATTTGCTAAGAATTTTAAAGCCAGTTTAAATGTTTTTCTGGGCAATTCTTTCCAATTTCAAAGGGTGACAAAAGATTTTCAATTTTTAATTTAGTCATTAAATGATTTTTTTAAAAAATAGGATTTTAACATTTGATTTTATGTTATTGTATTTTTTATTTCAATAAATATTCGATTATTAGTAAATAATAAAAGATACACGTGAAGTGGTTTTATAACTTTATTAATATCAGAAATAGATATTATATGTAATGAGAAAGTACACAGTGGTGTTGTATTTTGTGTTTCAATGGCAGATATTTGGTCTGCAGTCAAGTAAAACAATTTGTTAATTCATCATAGACTATTTTATTTGTCGGTTTCGTCTAAGATCAAAAAAGTTGATTAATGTTGTCATATTTTTAGCAAAAATCTTGCTTTACTCGACATAAAACAAGATGGTCAGTCAAAATAAGGTACAATTTAGAAGAGAAGTACCAGTTTTATACAAAGGTTTTTACTTCCTTCCACACTTTACCGGCTTACTATCGTGTTGCATAGTTCGCTAATTGAAATACTTGAAACAAAAACATTGATTTACAATAATAAAGATTTCATTAATAACTTTTATTGTGAATCTGAAAAAAATCTTTCTCATTTATTCATATAGATAAAGATTAACATTTTGGGAATTTAGATACAAATTATCTTGTAAATGTGACAGTACAGAAGGGAAAAGAAATCAATTTGCCTTTTCACTTGCAAATATAGAAATAGATCGCAACTTGTCGAAAATCAAATCAGTCCCTCCTAAGAAAAAAATAATTGAACACAAATGCTAACTATTTGTCTAGGAAATAAAACAATATTGCGAAACAGAACTATTTGTTATATTAAAATTAAAATTATCATTGAATTAAACAAAAAACAACAAATAGTTAATAAAATGTACTTCTTCAAAACCAATATGCAAATTAGTTTAATAAGTAAACTTGAAATAGGCCTTTTTTATTTTATCGTTAGAGCAAGAAATGCGCCCAACTTTTGCATTTATTCATTTAGATATATATACTAAAATACCCGTTCTAGGATAAGTAAAATTAATTCCCCTGAACAGAAGAGATTTGCACCACTTTTATTCAAATTTTAATCAAAATCATGATTCTAGAAAATGTCTGAAATTTAAGGCTTAAGCTGTCTTAATTAAACTTTAGGAAATCTTGCTTAATTGGTGTCTAATGAGCAAATCAAATTTAATGCAAATCTGAAATATTTTGTACCCATATTATGCGCCCTCCCTTTAAAATACTCCAAAGAAACTAAAATTTGGAGAATATTTATTAATTGATGTCTAATACTTATTGTTAAAATTTCACAAAAAGATCGGAGGCATCTGAATATTCACCATTGTTTTTATTCTCCTTATATAAGTCTGAATTAAACTAAATATAAGCCACATTACGATCCTTTACGTATAGCAGCTGTGTTACCAAATTCATAATGATCGGCTAATTAGTTTAGAAGTGAATCTCGTACACACACACCTTGCTCATTTAAAAATTTATCAGTTGATCAATAAAATTTTTGATAAATCAAGGAATAACATCAAAGAGTAGGAAAAAATTAAATGTTTGTCAAGTCAACAGTAAGTTTTTACTAAAAAGGTGGTCATATGACCTTTTAACATCAGTTTACATCTTAAACAATATTTGATCAAATAGTGTGCGTGTGACTTGTAAAATTCAAAATTAAAATAGATTAATTTATTTAAAACAGTTAATTTTTTCTTTACTATTAAGGTCAGAACTTATCAAGGCCAAGAGCCACTCAGGGATAAGGGGTGCCTACCCCCTGTACCTGATACGGCATTCACCCTGAGCGAGTTGAACTGACTTCCTCCAAAGGAGGAAGTTTCATGGGAGTATCAAATTTACAAACGGTTACCAGTTGCATGTACTTCACGGTTAGGGGAAATGACGACGTTAGATTTTTTTAAGTTCTTGCAGGGGGGTGTCGACATCCTCCTACATACAGCGCCTGCTATTCCCAAATGGTCACCCATCTGGTACTGACCAGGCTTAACATTGCTTAACTACGGTGATCTAACGAGAACTGGTGTGTCAACATGATTGTGCCATAATTAATATAGGATAAAGAGTAATGAAATAGAAATGATTGCCAACCAAAAGATGTGGCTAACTATGAGAGTACTAACATTTATCACTGGTATGAACTGCATTTGATTGTTTATGGGACCGGCCATTGTAATCAGCAGGGAAGCAGTAATGTGTTCCACAAACAGATGGCAAAGAAGCTCTGCCTGACGCTAGGCACATGAAAGGAGAAAGGGAAGACTTAAAAAAGGAAACTAATAAATTTAAGTTTCAAAATTCTGGAAAAAGGGCGGGGAGGGGGGATGAGCAAAAATAAGAAGCTACCAGGGAATGCTGAGTAGGTACCGCTCGTAGAAAATCATGTAGATTAACAAAGAGTCAGTTTCCATAGGTTCGTCTTTTATTTATATCTAACTCGTATTTCCTCCAACATGACACATATCAAGTAAAGAAAAAGCTTTCGATCCTTTGCTAGAGTAGTGGCATAGTCGAAAAATACTGTCATTTTCTTTTATTTGGAAGCAAAAGCCAAACAATAATAATACTCGACTGTTGATGGTCTATATAAACTTTAAGTCTGGCCAGAAATGACAGGCTTCAAAATCACTTAAGAATTTACAACAGTGGCAACGAGCTGTATTTAGCGGGCATGGGCCGGGTGGAGGTCTGAGAGAAAAAGTAATCTTTTTTTTCTTTTTTTTTAAATTTATTATCTTATGTATATACATATATATATATTTAAAGAATTGTGGTTACCAACGCTAGTAAAAAAAACTTTTTCAATAATTATTTATTATCTTATCATTTTAACATTTTAAGTTTTTAAATATAATTTCATAACGCGTTTCGAGCATTTATCGTTTATCCATTATGCTCTCTTCAGATGTAAATTCCATTTGATAAAAGTGTTTCATTTAAGAAAATGTTTCATTTTTCTTTCATTTAAAAGTGTCTGTTCCATTTGACAGAAAAAATGTTTGTTCCGTTTGACAGAAAAAAATGCTATCTTGTTGAGATAAAAATATATTCAGTTTGGCCAGTGTTTGGTCATTTAAGTACATTTGTGTATTAGGTTTTATTGCTTTAATTGCTGTCGGTCGAATCTGTATGGTATGTGTGTGTGTGGTCATTCCTGGTCATTCATGACGGTGTCCCTGCTGGGTTCACACATGAATGTGAATGTGTGGGTGGTTGGGGGTGAGGATGTTCACTTGGGTTTGGAGAGAGAGAGAGAGAGAGAGATGAGTAGAAAAGAGGATGGGTGAGTAGATAGATAGGTAGGGGGGGGGGGAGAAAAAGTAAGAGAGGGGGGAAGGTAGATAGAAATATAAATAGAATTATAGAAAGATATATATATATATATATATATATATAGAAAAGAGGGTAGTGCAGTATTAGTGCAGTTCCAACGAGAGAAAAGTATATATGTAAAGGAGTAAGGCTACCAACATTTGTAGAATGTTTTTTTCAACATTTATTTATTATTTTGTTGTTTTACCATTTTATGATTTTATATATAACGCGTTTCAAGCGGTGGCCCGCTTTCATCAGATATGAAAATCCATTTGAGGAAATGTCTTTCGATTCGAGCAAATGTTGTTTCATTTGAGGAATTTGTTATTGTTTTTGCGCATGCGTGGGTTTGCGGGTGTGTGGGTATCTTTGATTTTTATTTTTATTTTTTATTTGTCATTTTTCCTGCTTCTCTTGGTCAAGTGCGTGTTACCCATCCATGATCCATCGGTCATCCCAACCTCCTAGGGTGCGAGAATTTCTTTTGAAATTTAATACTTTTTATTGCTTTTTGTCGTCTCCAAAAATGAAGTGGTGTCTGCGTGCGCGCGCGCGTGTCCGTATGCGTGTGGTCTAACCTTGAGTCTTGTGAATAGGTGAGCGACACATACACATACATAAATACGCACACACACCCATGCGCGCGCACACACAGGCATGTGGTTATAGTGACAGAGAGGGGGATAAAGGTTGAATTATATACACATACATACATACACACATATATATATATATACATACATATATACATACACACACATACACACACATATTTGCAAAAGATAAATTAATGCAAACGGTCCAAATAGATTTGAACTTGGTTTGGCCGATTTCATAGTTCGGTATTTTATGTGCAAATTTAATGTCTATTGTAAATGATTCATTTAACACAAGTTGCTATTTGACTCATAGCTGTGTAGAAGTTCGCAATAAGAAGTTATGTACTAATATTATCTTCCTTGAATAAGAATTTTCCAGTCTATAGATAACTATAAATAGTTATTTATGTTTGTACTTAACTAGAGGTGGATAAAGTGTGATCAAAGTGTGTGTTGTTAGAGTTATGATCTGTTTAATGTTGGATTAAATTTAAGTATGAAGTTTTTTTCTTGTGTTAGTAAGTGAGTGTAGTCTTGGCTTTGGAAAATTGGCATTATTTTGAATTTTCCTCCGCTGCATGAGTGCACATGTTGGGAGACGAATAATTTACGGTTTTCTTTGATTTTAATGTTGCTTTTATGTAAAGATACTCTATTATTAAATGTTTTTGTCGCACCTATATAAGCTTCATTACATGTTGTACATTCTAGCACATAGACAACGTTCTTGGAGGTGCAGTTAAGGTCTTTTTTTATTGTGAATGTTTGTGTTGGGTTTTTAAATGTGTATGAGTTCCCCTCCATTATTATGTCACAGACCCCACATCTTTCCTTGTTGCATTTTGTGACCCCTTGTATTGTGTGTTGGTTGAGTTTAGATGAGGTTAAAATTTGTTTGAGGTTTTTCGGTTGGCGTTTGCTTTTTATTATTTTTGTTGTTTTTAATATGTCGTTTAGTTTGTTGTTATGGTTGAGTAGGGTTAGGTTTCTTGTTATTTCTGTGAATAATTCTGGATTGTTTTTGTTGTGTGTAGAGATGTATGCCAATATTTGTTCTTTGTTTCGTTTTTTGGGGATTCGTAATTGTTCTAATGGAATGTTTTCTGCTAGTTCTATACCTTTATGTATTATTTGTAGCTGGTATCCTCTTCTTTTTAAAGTTTTCCGTAGTTCCTCCAGTCGGACAATCCGGAGGTCTTTGTCACTGACTATAGTACAGATCCTGCGTGCTAGGGAGTAGGGTATAGATTTTAGGCAGCTTTTGGGGTGATGGCTTCTAAAATGGAGATATTGTTGGGTGTCTGTGGGTTTGTGGTAGATGTCTGTGATTATGTGAGTGTTTTTAATTTTAATCAATACATCTAAGAAGGGTAGTTCTGTTTGACTGTGTTCAATGGTGAATTTAATCTTGGGGTGTAGGTTCTGTAGTATGCTGTGTAATTTATTGATGTCCCCCCATGTGGGTTCCCTATATATATAGATACACATTCATATTAAAATGTTAAAATGATAAGATAATAAATAATTATTGAAAAAGTTTTTTTACTAGCGTTGGTAACCACAATTCTTTAAATATACTTTTTTCTCTTTCTTGGAACTGCACTGATGCTACACAACCCCCTTCTCTACATTATATATATATATATATATATATATATATATATATATATATATAAAGTAAAGTGAGATTTTTCTGTTGACAAGTATAGTTTTCTAACCAAAAGGTATATATAAAAATCTGCTTTGTGCACGATTTAGGCCAATTATTGATACACGATTTCAAAAACATTTTCAAATTCATTGATTTTTATATTCAATTCCATCAGCCGTTTTCTCTTTGAATACTAATTTCAGGGCGAAAATAGGTGTGACTAACCCAGTACTAAGTCCTCATCCTTCAACCCATTACACCGTAGAGAAATATGAACTAAATCTAATTAGAATAACTTTTTTGTATTACCCCACGAGCTAGATCACTTCATATTAATAACTACTCTGACTAGCAATTAAGTGACATAAAAAAATTCGTTTTTTGATTAAAAATTATACAAAAACCCAAAATCTTCCCGAGCATATTCTTAGAATATACATAGCAAAACGAACCCAAAATTTATGTATAAACTGAAACTTAAGTATTATTCCATGAAAAATGCCAGTATACTGAAATCATATGCCCTTTAATAGGGTTAAGATGAAAATTCATATACACTAAATGTACAAAAGCAAAGAAATTCCCAAATTTTTACACTTTTATTGTCATTAAGGGTATGCGAGCACAACAGGGCTATGTATTTTACTGGTAGGAATTTTTCTTCAGTGCACCTCAAACATTTCATCCACTCATACATAGATTTATACTGTAGTGATGTGATAATGAAATGGTTTGGTTGATATGTAGTCATACCCTTAATGACAATAAAAGTGTAAAAATTTGGGAATTTCCTTGCTAAATGGTGTATATGAATTTTCATCTTAACCCTATTAAAGGCATATGATTTCAGTATACTGGCATTTATCATGGAATGTCACTACTTTTGTAAAAGCCTTGCCTCAATGCCTTCTCATAACTGATATAGTTGGTAGTTTGACTAATCAAGGTATATGGTAAACTGAAATTAAAATGCCATCAACTAGACACTAGCACCTTTATCTGCCAAAAATCAGCTAAATCCATCAAATGGTCGATAAGATATAGAATAAAGTGTATGAATACTGGTCATTTTTAAGGTTTTTTGGAATTTTCTGGAAAACTAAGGTATATGGTAAACTGAAATTAAAATGCCATCAACTAGACCCTAGAACCTCTATCTGCCAAAAATCAGCTGAATCCATCAAATAGTTGATGAGATACAGGGTGGCACATACGTACGTACGTACACACAGATAACATGATTTCATGGTTGAACTTTCTGGATCTCTGGGTTGCCCTGACTAATGATGCTGAAATTCTACACACTTATAGAACCTATCAAATAAAAAATTTTGTGCAAAGTTTTAACTAATTTTGTTTATTGGTTTTTGAGTTATGATTGATCAAAGAAATGAGATTTCCAGCATAGGCCATTCTTGAAGTCTATTATGGGATAGAGCACTCTCGCGTCTCCCTTGATACACTATTTTTCATTTTAGTTGGTAACACACACACAAGTGCTCCAGTTTTAGTATAATAACGTTTGTTTTTGCATACGGCGCTTGTAGAGGGATTCACTATAATTAAATAAATTAGAAACTTAATCTGCACAAAATTTAAACAATTTTTATTTACAACAATCTAGCAGCTACTACACAATCCCCTAATAAGTTCAATGGCGGAGAAAAGAGTAATGGTGCCAATTCATCATAGTCGCAGTTTTTGAGTTTGACATTCCGCACGAGAAACTAGCCATTCTAACAGGTCCATCGTCATAGCAACTGGGATGACAGTGTTTACGCAGGTAATATTTTGGATTAAATGCTCATCTTAAAAATAATTAATCTACAAATACATTTAATTCTATAAAATAGTACCTCCATTCCAGTGTTTGTGTATAGACGACACTATTATTTACCCTCTCTCAATTAAAAATAAAAAATCCTTGCCTATACATATGTTGCTGCAAGGATGTACTTTTTTTTTTAGTTATGAAATAATACAAATTAAAATTAGTAATAATAATATACATAATTAAAGAACGCAATATTTAATACTTGTAGATAATTAAAAATTTCGGTAAAAATATTTATATGGGTTTCGGGGGGGGGGGGGGCACTGGTTCTACTAGTTATATGGTAACGTAAAGTGAGAGTTTGCCTTGTAACACCGACAGGTATAGCTTTCTGACCAAAAGCTTCATAAAAAATCTTTTGTCATTCATTTCTACCATCTATCGATTCGTGTTCTGAAAAAGAACTTAATTTTAATCGTCTTTAAGATTCTTATATTTTAACCCCATTCGATATTCTTTTTCATTAATCAAATTTAGAGGAAACGAAATACTTTACCCTCTCACTGGAAGTTCGTCCACACCACCGATATTCACTGTGTGCAAAATTTAATTTGACAACTTGGTAAACACCAGTTCCTTTTAGTTTTACAATAGCATCTCACAAACTATGGAATACCATAAGTGATACAATATCAACATTATAGCTTAATTTTTAATTAAAAAAAATTTTTTTTTAATTATAAATACGATCAATAAAATACTAATAGTCGATTATAATAATCAATAAATATAGTAATTCTTAAATGCACCTACTCTTAATTCAATCTCATCGAATGGACTACATTTTTTCGATTTATGTTCCTGGCACTTTTAGTTTTCCATACAAACACAAGTACGAGTGGTCATAATTTTTCCAGGGGGTTCACTTTCTAAAATTACTGTAGACACATTACACCATAGTTTTACAATACAACGTAATGTAGCATGTCATCATATTTGACTGACCGTCTTTTACATGCTGGCATGTGTCAAACGACTTTTAGAAATTGACTTCCAAACTAACCTATCTCTGACCAGGTCTTTATCCTTTCTTTATCTTTCCTTATCACTTCCTCCATGTTTTTCTTGGTCTTTCCCTATCAACTTATCTTGCTACTTTAACTGTTCTACATCTAACTCCTGTTCTGCACACATCTTCCTATACTGTCCAGATTTAATCTTCCTCTGAGGTCATCAGAACTAAGACTGTATTTAAAATTCACATTACTCATTCATCATATCATTCTCATATTTCTCTCCATGCAATGCATGTCTTCTACCCTCACTGGCAAGGTTTCACTACCATAAATCACACTGCATACACATGCCTGATAGACTCTTCCCTTGGTAGACAGCGGTAATGCTCTCCTGATTAGTAATGGCAGAAGTTTGCCGAACTTGCTTCGTCCACTGCAAACTCTTGCAATCTCATTAGCATCAGTTCCTTTTTGTGTGCAAATGGTATCACCAAGGTAAAACTTCTGAACAACCTCAATAGCCTCACCATCCAAATATACTTTCTTCACATCAGAGTTCTCATTTGTCTTCATTGTTTTATATTTTTTGCACACAAACTGCTTAGCTCTCAACCTACCCGGAATTCCACTGCGCTTCTTGTCTACGCAATGCTTACAAGAGAATATTGAGTTGTAACCAACACCTTTCCACTAACTGAGCAGCAGAACTTCCCTCTTCCTGCGGACTCTTTGACCTTCGTAGCATTCATTCTTAGACCTTTACCCAAGTGTGACTTTGTTTTAGTAGACTTTAGCAAAGAGCACTAAGTGAAACAACCCTTCAATCCTCAATCTCACCACTTTGACATTACTGATTACCTTCCACTCTACCGTAAGGACTCTGACAAACATATGCACGGGCTAGGAGTTCATGTTCGGAACACTCTCCCCATGACTAGAGAAGAGAGGTTAGAATCAGATGACCAAGCCTACATGTGCTTTAGATTGACCTTACATCACAGAGTTAGTTACTTATATTTCTTATACCGTTCTCCTTCGACCCAGGATTGTATCCGGCTTGACTGTCTCCGAAAGCTTAGAGCACTCTCACTCGACTCGAATGCCCAACTACATGTATTTGAGGATTATAATGCACACCATCGTGACTGGTTGGGATTTTCCAGCGTTACTGATGCAGCTGAGAACTCTACGTTTAATTACTCCTCAGCTCACGACCTCTCACAGACTGCCACTTTTCCGACTCGCCTTCCTGATCGTGCGGACCAGCAAGCCTCACTTCTCGACCTGTTCTTGACCTCACTACCCGAGGCTTGTGTGGCAAATGCCCATAGCCCGCTCGGAAACTGATCATGTTGTGGTAATGATACTTATCACCTTAAAAACTCTTCCAAAAGCTGAAGAGCCGTTGCTCAAAACGACGAGAAACTATGAGCAGGCTGATTTTGAATCCTTCTGGAATCACATCAGCGACGCCCCATGGGGTGTAACCTTCTCACTCCCTGCTGATCAGTGTGCAAATAAGCTAACCGAATGGGTCAAAGCAGGCATTGATGCTTATGTCCCCAGGCGAAAATTGTTCAGTAAACCCCACTGTATTCAATGGCTCACCGCAGAATGTGCAGAAGGCATTCCGAAAATTTGGCCGCCATAACTGCGAGCAGACAAAAATTTGTAGAGGCAAGAAATGATTGCAAGTGATAGATGAAGCAAAGAGGAGGTATACAGAGATAACCACAAAACGCATTCAATCACAGAAATTAGATACTCGTGATTTCTGGAAAATCTACACTAGTGTGATGAACAATGGACAATCGATAATTCCCCCGCTATCAAATCACAACGATGTTGTTTGCACGGCAACTGATAAGGCTGAACTACTTGCCCAGCGTTTAGTCTTGAACTCCACACTTGACTCAGCAAACCACCACCTCCCTAAATTCCCATTGCGGACGTAAGCCACACTTGAGAACCTGGTCATCACAAGTCAGAGACATCATCAAAAACCTTGACACCTCCAAACTCTGTGAGCCTGATCTTATACCAGTAATAAAGAAATGCTCTGCTGAGCTGGCTCCTGTCCTCTCCAAACTCTACAACAAATGCCTTGCTGAATCTTGTTTCCCTGATAGTTGGAAAATTGCCTCTGTGGTACCAGTCTTCAAGAATTCGGGAGATAGAATTGATCCTCTAAACTACCGCCCAATCAGTCTACTCCCGATCTTTGCTAAAATCTTTGAATCATTAATCAATCTAGAGATAGTCCGGCACTTAGTTAATGCTAAACTTCTTTCCGATCATCAATACGGATTTAGACAAGCACGATCTACTGCAGATATCCTAACGGTCATCTCTGAACACATACCATACACTGGACAAGGCAGGTGAAGCTGGGGCAGTAGCGTTTGATATATCTAAGGCCTTTGACAAGGTATGGCATGAAGGGTTTCTCCTAAAACTGCACTTATATGGTATTACTGGACAAATATTTAATACAATTAGAGCCTTCCTAACAAAAAAAAGATCCAGGTTGTCCTCGATGGCCGTTAATCTAGGCAACATGACATAAATGCTAGTGTACCCCAGGGATCCATCCTTGGACCTCTACTGTTCCTGATTTTCATAAATTACCTCCCTGATGTCACTGAGACTGAGATAAGAATATTTGCTGATGACACCACGCTCTACTCTCGTCATGTGGGCAAAATCGACACACACATATCTGAGGCAATGGCTGAATCCTTAGAAAATGACCTCCAGTCTGTAGTGGATTGGGGTCAAAAATGGATGGTAACTTTTAATGCTGCAAAGACAAAGCTACTTTCCTTCAATAACTACAAGAATCCTCTTCAACCACCGATTGTGATGGAAAATAACACCCTACCTGAGAGTTCATCATTCAAACTCCTTGGCCTAACTTTCAGATAACATGAATTGGAATAAATACATTGAAGACTGCTGCAAAGAAGGTGAGCTCCCTCTACTGTGCTAGTAAACTTCTCACACCTGACATTATCCTATATCTCTACAAAGCCACCATCCGTTCATGCATGGAGTATTGTCGCCACATCTGGGCTGGGGCATCATCCACTAGTCTACCTCTTAGACAAGGTCCAAAAAAGAGTCGCCAACTTAATACGTCCCTCACTATCCACCAACCTCCAGCCCCATCGCCGCAATGTTGCTTCCTTGTGCCTGTTTTACAAGTACTTCAATGGATTGTGCTCTGATGAACTTGCTGCTTTGGTGCCCCCACGACGTAAATTCACTAGACCAACCCGACAATCTGCCAAATCCCATCCATTCACTGTGGAGGTCCCCAGATGCCGAAGAGCTTTTTACTCCAAAAGCTTATTTCCTTGTGCTGCTGGACGCTGGAACTCCCTCCCTGCTCCCTGACGGTACTGACATGCAGAAATTAAAAATTAATGTAAACAGACATCTCGCTGCGCAGCTCATAATTTAGGTTGATCCCCCACCCAAAAAAACTTTCACCCTTTTTCTCAGTAGCACCTTACGTCTACAGTGGCGGCCTGCCTTGTTTGGGGCGAACTATGTTAAAAAATTTTAAAAAAAAAAACAAAAAAAAAACAGTGTCCATAAAGTCATCTTTTACAAAATCTTATTTAGAAAAACTATTTATGAAATCAACAAATATGCATTTCGTTTAATTTAGAGACAGTTAAACTATCTTTATAAATCTACATAGAAATGCCATTATATTTTCAGCGTACCAAATTCTCTTTCCAGCTTTTAACGAGTGATTCTATTTCAAACTTTAATATTATAACATAAAATAAATGAAAGAGATACAAAGAAAAACTCTTAATCAACCCCAAGACAACATTGACTACAGTTACTTATATGGGATTCAGGGGTGGGAATAGGAGTTCCTTCAGTTTCCTAATTTTTATGGACAATGCTGGGACACAGATCCTGCTAGTTTTTAATATATTTACATTTATTTGCTTTGTTTCTAATAGGCTTTTTAAAAATTCGATATATTTAACCCCCATTTTATTTTTGCTTTCAATAAATGTTAAATAGATACCCCCCTCCTACACACACTGGAAAAAAAAATGGATGTCTTTAAATGATGTTTATGTCATAGTCTTAGACATTCGGAAGTAATTTTGAAGCTTTTAAATTGGCAGCGAGAAAGTAATTTATAACTAGAATTGAAGTGTAGGTCAAAGTCAAGTATTATGGTTGATTTGTGCTCATAAACCAAAGAAAACAGATCAATGAACCAAGCTTATGAATATTTTGAGATTAAAAGTGTTTAGCTGTAACTAGCTGTATCTAGCCGGCATTGCCCGAAAGTCTTGCTTTTATTTTTTTAAATAGTCACAATTTTATTAATACAGAGCAGAAGAAAGTGATGTAATATGAAACCATATTCATTATTATTAAATATCAAGGTTAATAAATCGTTCATGATGTTTTTAAATAAAAATCATGTTAAAAAGTTTGAAATTGGTTAAAAACTTATTTAAATAAGTTTTTTTTTGCATTATCGTAGATTAATATCCTCAGCTAATCCCCCGGCCCCAAATGAGATTCTACCCTCTCCCCTTTTAAGGCGATTACGTGTGAACACTGAAAAAAAAAATATTAGAATTTAGAGTGGAGATACCCCACTATAAATTCTAATACATTAACGTTATGGTGTCGCATGTAAATTTAATGTAAAATGATATCCCACTTCTGTGCCATTCTAGTGTTTCAAGGCAGTTAACTAATTTTTTTTTTTTTTGCTATGGGAGATAACTTTTTTTTTTTTTTTAGAGGAGGGGATTCTACTTTCTTTTTTTTTAGGCGATTATGTGTGATTTTACGAGCTTACCTCTCAGACTAGGGTTTACTGGTAAAAAAGATCTAGTTCAATGCCTTAAGAAAAAAACGGTCCAGAAAGGGTCATTTGTACTTTAATTTATATACGAAACTTATCCCCTACTCTAAATTCTAAAATAATTGGACGTTTTTTTGTTTATTTTCCCCTTCTTTCAAACTAATTTTTTAGGATCTTCACACATAATTGCCTAAAAAAGGCGGATCTTATGTTTTGGGGAAACGAGAGCCAATTGATGATAATCTACAAATTTAACGGTTTTTTGTTTTTTTAAATGGAGAAGGTGGGGAGATCAGTTTGTGATTTTCTCAAATGTTACAGACTATAAAATAAATGCTCATTTTATGATAGTAAGCTGAAGCCCTACTCCATCCAACCTTGATTAAATCTATTTATTTATTTATTTTCAAGTATATTGGTCGACGTCCGTTCTCGATAAAAATTGCTGAAATCTGTAAATATGATTCTAAGACATTATACAAGTTTTGCACTTTCACGCCCCTATTCCGAATTCGTGGACATCAAAAGACTGCCTCTCCTGCACTGAACGGTCACAATTAACACAAAAAAAGTCGCATAAAATCTTTTTCAGGGAAATAGACATAATTAAATTAGGAATAGGGGCGTGAAAGCGCAAAACTTGTATAATGCCAAGTTTTATTAAAAAGAAACCAATTCAAGTTTGTTTTTTTTTGGGGGGGGGGCTTCTGCTGTTTAGCCCCGACATGTTAGGCCTCTCTTTAAAAAAATAGCTAAAGAAATCTATAAACTTTGTGATGTACTTACGTGGTAGCTTAAAAGAAGACTGTACATCAACAATTACGTAAATTCATCCAGTATTTATTAAATAAAAACAAGTTTATCATTCGGTAGTCATTTTTGTTAAACCACTAAACAAAATTTGAGTTATCTCCCTTGTCTATTTCATAAGTGAAAATGTCAAACGAAACTTAAGATCGTTTTTTTTTTCTTTTTCTTATGATTTAATAAATACTGGATGAATTTGCGTAATTTTTTCTGTACAATCTTATTTTCAGCTAACACGATTAAAAGTACATAACGTTTATACATTTCTTTAAATATTTAATGTCGTGGCTAAACAGCAAAAGCACCAACGTTTTTTTTAAGATTTTCGAACTTTCTTATCGTGCAAAATATTTGATCTATCCCGATTGTTTTTAAGAAACTAAAGGACGAGAAGTCGATCAAGAGTGTTAGTGGAATCGTTATTGACGGAATTATCGTCCTTGGCAGTTTTCTTTCTAAGAAACAAATGGCCATGGACTCGGTCGATTTGGCTAAGATAAAAACAATTTAAATGTTTAAAAAAAAAAAAAAATTACTTGTTGGTACAAAAAAACTTTAAACATGAAAAAAAAATATGGTCAATCAAATTTAAATAATTTAGTTTTCTTTAAGATAATGAAAATAAGGTTATATTAAAGCGGTTAGCTCCCAAAATTACTGCCAAATTTTATCGATTAGTTTTGTCTGCTTTGCCAACAGGTAAAAGTGCAACTATATAATATAGTTGATTAATTTTCACAAAAAAAATTTTCAAAAAAAAAAAAAAAAAAAAAAAATTTGCAAAAAAAAAAAAATCAAACAAATTAATATAGTCTATATTCATTTGTCTGAATTTTGCGTTTTTTTTTTGGTTTATTTTTGCAAATACTAATTTATTTTCTGACTTTTGCGGATTAAAATATATTTCAAAGACAATTTCTTCGGCAATATTTTATACGCCATTATTTTATGTAATATATTTTAATTTCATTTTTAATAAACACTGATTTTATTATTTGTTTTTTACAAAACATGATATTTTTTTTACTATCTTACCCGGCGCAGTTTACCCCTAAAAAAGTTCAAATTTTTTTTTTTTTTTGCGATTACATTTAAACAGCCTAAAAAAATTTATCCGCAAAGGAATTAAAAAAAAAATTAAAATCGCAAAAATCAGAAAAAAGAATTTACAAAATAATCCGAAAAAAATCATTAGTATTTGCTTAAAAAAAGAAGAGTGAGTAGCACAAGTCAGACAAAATAATATGGTGGATAAATTTACACTTTCACCGGTTGGCAAATCAGACAAAACTAATCGATAAAAATTGAGAGCTATTTTGGGAGGAAAGCGCTTCAATATAACCGAAAAGAATTGCGAAAATGTTTTTACTTCTATTTTGGTCACCCATTAAAAATTTTACTTTTTTTTTTTCAAGTAATTCAAAATAAATGTTGTCATTACCACTTAGAGATAACGGATGGTTTATTTTTAATCGTTATAAAATTATTGAATGTAAATAATTATGAAAACTTTCAATCTTTTAATACATGAGAATTTGCTAAGAATTTTAAAGCCAGTTTAAATGACTATGTGACAAATTCCTATCAATTTTATAAGGGTCAAATAATTTATTCTTTTTCAACTATTAAAATATTAAAATGCATTCTGGTAGATTTTTTAATACGATTTTGTTAATGTTTAATTCTATTTTACGCTATTCCAATAAAAATTCAATGTGTAATTACCAAAAATTACGTTGACGCGAGAAACACGCACACGAAGTTGTCCTATAATTTTATTAATATAGAGATTAATCAGCTCGAATTATTGCAAAATACAGTAAATTTGTAAATTAACACTCTCCGCCCCCCCCCCCCCCAATTAGATTCTACTTTTTTTAGGCGATTAAGTGTGAACACGCTGAAAACCTTGGCGGAAAGGAAAAAAATTGAATTTAAAGTATGGATCAGTTTCGTATATAAATTTAACATAAAATGACCCATTTCCGGACCACTAACTTTTTAGAGCAATTAACTAAAAAAATTACCGCTAACCCTAAGTCCGAATGGTAAGGTTGTAAATTGCCTAGAAGAATAGACCCCCCCCCCCCCCCCCCAAAAAAAAAAACACAGAATTTATCTTCTCAGAGCCCCCCACAAAAAAGAAGAAAGTCGTTCACGGTCCTAAAAAACTCGGGAATGATCCCCCTACTGTAAATTCTAAATTATATAGTTTTAAATCTTTCCGCCAAATTTTTCACGGTGTTCTAATCACCTAAGAAAGGCGAATCTCATTGTTAAGAGCGAAGGGGGCCTCAGGGTCTTAAGGTACAAATTTACTCTTTAATTTTAGCCAAAAATGACTATTTTCAATCCGACACTTGAAAAGATCTACAATCACTTCCAAATGTCGATGGTTTCCGACTTAAACACCGGTTGATGCGGCCATCTTTTTCATATATATATATATATATAAATGGCTCCGTGAAATTGTCAATTCGAAAATCATGTCGATCCAATTGTACTATACAATACTATTTTGCTTGGCTTTCGCCAAAATATTGAATAAAATTGTTCTTAAATTGTATATCTGATCCGAAAATAAAATTTTAATCTACTTTTAATTAGATCTAACTTTTAATTAACGTTTTAATCGCTGGCGGCCAGTTTTTCCCTGCAAAATTATGTTTACTTTGAGTGCTAGCACAGATCGGGTCCCATGGCGGACAATATCGGCTCATTAAAATCGGATACAGAATTACGATAACGATCGAAAGGCAACCACACAAAATGAAAACATGGTTTAGGCACAAGAAACGGAAAATGAAATTAATGCATTTTTATTTTATAATTAGTAATTGTGTTGTTTCTTTTTTGTTTTGTTTGTAATTGTTTTTGTAATCACACACACACACGAATGCTTACAGGCTTTAAAAAGCAAAATACAATTTTTATTGCAGGATAATAAATAAAATTCAAGATCAACCATAAATCAATTTTATCTAAAAATCTGAGCAAAAACGAAGCGAAATTAGAATGTTGGTGATCTGTTTTAAGATCAATTTAATGGCAATGAAAAAAAAAAAAAACTCCAAAATGTCCCATGTATATATATTTTTACCATCATTTCTGAATTTATTCAGATTATTAAAATAACTTACATTAGAGCTATTTTTTTTACATAGTTATGGAATTTGTTCTGAAAGTATCCTATAAGAAAATAAATTGTTTGGTAGATTTCGTTTTTTTTTTTTTACATCTTTCTTATCAATAAATTACCACTGTCAGAGATGAAAAAAAAAAACGTTTCAGATTTAGAAATTCCATTAATTACTTTGATGTCAATCTTTTCTTGTAGTCAAACTTAAAGATTCTAAGCTATTTTTTTATAATCGAGATCAATTCGTAGTTGTATTACAATTGGCTAAAAATGTTACCTTTTGCCCCCACGCTGTCAAAGGAAAGATAACATTTTAGATTAGGGATTCACTTCACTATATAAATGAATATAACGTAAAATAATCACCCACTTCTTGACCACACAGCGTAGGACAGTACGAGTAACCATTTTGTTTTGTATTTCCAAAATGGCGGCCATTTTGGCAATAGTAAAAACGGTTATTCGTTCTGTCCTACGCTATGTGGTCAAGAACTAGGTGATCGTTTAATGTATTCTGGTCAGGAAGTGAGTGATCATTTTACGTTTTATTTATATAGTAAAGTGAAATCCAATTCTTTTTAATTTAAAAATAATTTTCCAGGTTTTTGGCGTATAATCGTACGAGAATAATCGAATTTTATTTTTGTATTAACAGCGTGGGACCAAAATCGAACTTAAAAACAGTATTTGTTTTGATATATGAAAATTGTTAAATTCTTTACCTTAGGGATAAGTCCATCGGCGGCCTTCTCTGCGGATTTATATAGTTCTGCCATGGAGAGCCGCTGGGAAAAGGTGAAGGCCGGGTGATTGGCTGCCATCACAAGAATCGTGAGGATCTCATAGATTGTCACCACAGCCATAGAAGGCATCACCTGAAGGGCCCGAGATACATTGGCCTCGAGCAGTTTAAACAAGATGTTGGAACATTGCTGGTTGGACGAGTAAAGGAGAGCCAACGAGAGGGAGAGCTTGTTACGGAGACTCTCCTCGCTCATGATGCTCGCCGCCGAAGAAGAAGATGAAGATGACGAGGAGGAGGTACAAACACCAGTGGCAGTCGAAGAACCTGAAGACGTGGAACAACTGTCATTAGTATTATTATTACTATTCGTCGTAGTGGGGTTGTTCATGGAAGCGTTGGTGTTTTTGGTTAGGTCGATGTGGTTATTTGCCTTGATCTCGGCATCCCTCAGTTTATGGTAGTCCTTCTTGCCGAGGTTTTCGAGGAACGTTCCGAGAAACCGTAGCTCGGGTGGCACACACATATGGAGCAGGCCGCACATGATGTCGATTCGCGTGTGAGGATTCAATTTCTTGAACCACTCACACACTACCTCCGTGCACACCATTCTAATAAAAAAAAAATAAGCTGTATATTAGTGAAGAAGACACAGGATGCTGGTGGGCGACCCCTCGAGGGTCGACTCCTGCTCTCTCTCTCTCTCTTTCTCTCTGCTAATAAATATATGAAACTGCTAGTATGACTTCTTCTATAGACTATTTAACAGCAGTGTTAGCTCCTCGTATAATATTGACCCTCCTCCGTAGTGGCGACCGCCTTCCGCTCGGCGACGTCGTCAACCTTCCTACGTCCTGTCCTGAGACGTCGTGCCGTTTCTGGTAACAATGTTGGTGACAATCGTTACTGTAATAAAGCCAACAACAGAAATGGGGATCGCTAGAAATTCGGTCCATGAAGCGTCGTGGTCGCCATGTCAAAATTCTTGCTAGAAATAAAGCTTCATCCGGGTCGTTTTTCTGTTAACCAATCACTGCTCTGCTTTGGAATGTTAACGTCTGGTTTGATAGTAACTACGGATACGCACATGCGCCACAATAAACTATCACGCATATTCAATAAAAACATTTTTTTTTTAATCTTTAACAAAAATGATATCTAAAACTAATCAATATATATTTATCTCATTAATTTTAAAATTATTTTGAAAATATATATTTAATAAATTTACTATGATTCACAATTTACTAATATTATGGGCTTCCATATTTGTAATTTAGCAAGCGTTTAATACTGACTGTTATACAGTGAAATATTTTGACAGCGTTCAACTTGTGGAGCTTTCGTTTGGAAAAAAATGAAATCTATTTACAAGTATTTTGTAATCCAGACAAAATTGACATTTTGCTCATTAGATTTAAAACTCAATGAATGGAATGTTTTCATCGAAAGGCTACTATGCAAGAAAACATCGATTTTACGAAATGTACTGATAGATTTTTAATGATAATCATGTTTTTTTCCCTTTCAGCTTCATGTTGTCCCAGATCCACCAACCATACTACAGAGGACCATGTGGGTGTGTCACCCTTTTTTTTCTTTTTTTAAAAAGTAAAATGAAATATATATATATATATATATATATATATATATATATATATATATATGAGAAAAAAATTATGACAATTTTTGTGTAAGGATATTAATAATAAATTGTATTTAAAATTTGGAAGTTAAAAAAAAATGTGCACATATTTTTAAAAAAATTTAAAAATTATTTTAAAATAAAATGAAAGCAAAAAAAATATTCGTCAAAACAAAAAAAAAGCATAAATAAACGAAATTATCGTATAGTTACATCTTTTTTTTATCCCAGCTCCCGATTACATACATTCATTAACGTTTCAAATGAATGAACTTAAAATAGACCAAATGAAATCTTCCAAAATCGAAACTAATTTTGAAAAAAATCAGTTTCGTCATTTCTTTGTTAAATTGTACGTATTAAAAAATTAGAATTTGTTGCCACAAAAAAATAATATATTATATAATTTAGAATATTGATCTATATTCTCTAGTCTTGTACTTATTTATTTTTTGTTTGAAATAAAATAAAAGCTATACATAATGAAATGTTATCTTAAGTTATTTAACTAGTATAAACAATAAACATCGGTTGACAGTTTCACTATTTGAAACTCAAACACTTGTTTGTGAGAAACTGCTATGCCATTTTAATATTTTTAATAATTGTAAAAGACATATCAAGTCATTATGATATTCGGTAATGAAATTATTTTGTTTTCTGTAAAATATTTTATTATTATTAATGAGAAAACATTACGAGAAAGAGAAAATAAAGATGATCTTTTTTGTTAAAAAAAATAACTTAAAAAAAACTAATTTAAATTATAGTCGAGTTATCTCCCCTCTCTTATTCATACAAGTCTGGTGAAAAAACATTTGCACATTCTGATTCTAGAGTCTGGTTCACTATGAAAAAGGGGGGGGCAGGTTCGGTCCTAGGAGGCCATCCTCCCAGGCATTATCTACTCGATCGGAAGAGAGAGGTTATTGCCGGTTGCCTGAGGCGTACTTTCCGGAAAATGACCGTTCTCGGCTATTTTTGTACCCTTCCAGAGTGCCCCTTATGGGGAGATGGACGCTCCCACACATACACACACGTTAAACTGATTTCAGGTCTAACCATGCTGCAAGTTGGAAGCAGATACCCCCCCCCCCCCGTTTTAAAATAATACATCTGATGAAACTAAAAAATGACTCGTGTTGGAAACTTAGTAAATTGTAATTTTTTTAATAAATAAAAAAATGTTATTCTGATTTTTTATTCTTAAATATTGATGTTTTTTTTTTATCTTTCATTATTCATGAACGGCGGCATCGGGGGGGGGGGGGGCTCAAGCCCCCCCCCCCCCACACACACACACTTTTTGACTTTACGGTCATCAATAATGAAGTTATATATGCATGTGTTTAACCGCCCCCCCCACACACTTTTTAGGAGAGCCCCCCCCCTACTTTTATAACTGTCCTGCCGGTCCTGTATTTTTATTTTTTTAATCAGTCTTAAAATGTTTCTTTTTTCAAATTGTTTTATAAATACCCTCACTTTTCTCCCGTTCCCGAATACTTTAATTCCTATTTATTTCCCTCCCCACGAGTGAAAAGTTAGACACATGGTCAGTTTTTAATCTTGGTAAAATTTAATTCCCCCAAAAAGAGGCATTCTGCATTTGGGACAAAAATTGTCTCAGTCTAGAAGAATTTCTTCTCCCCTGACCGAGAAAAGAACAGACTTGTTTTGTTTATCTGCCTCAAAAGCAACAAGGTGATACACAAAGGCCAGTTTATAGTGAGAATCCAGCCTCTCCTCCTCCAAAAAGGGCACTCTGGTCTGGCTGCAGAAATAGTCGGGTTCGTCCCATCAGCATTTTCCTATGGATGAAAGCGCAACAGGCAATAAATCCATCCCCCCCCCCCTCTGAAAAGAGAAGACGAATGGTGATAAACCCTTAGTCCCCTCCAAAAGGTGGTGTTAATGCATGGGAGGTTGAACTCTTTGGACAGAACAGATACTTCATTTTGATTTTAGTGCCAATTGTGATGGTAAATCGACATTATAAAAGTACATTTATTTATTGGTAGTTTATGGAACATGTATTAGATTAGCAGAAATTGTAAAACTAAAAATATTCTTATTTAGAATATATTTATTTGCATGTTTCTTATTACAAACATAGAACATTTTGCTTTCTTTGGCCTCGAATCAATTTATATTATACTAACATTTATTTTGGGGTGTGATTGAAGATAAAATGAAAATGTACTGCCCTGTATGGTGATTGAACTTTAGTGATGAGATGATTGGGTTGGAAGAACGTCCCGATGAAGAAAGTCACTTGGTAGTTAGTCGTGTCTGTAAGCATCTGACTGTAATTGAATATTGAATAAAAAAAGGGTCACCATCTTCCAAGGAAAACACCAATATCTCCACTAAAAAATCAACTTTATTCAAGTCACTTTTTGACTTGGGGCCCCCCCACTTTACGGTCATCAATAGTTAAGTTGATATGCATGTGTTTAACCGGACCCCCCACTTTTTAGGAGAAGCCTCTTCCCCTACTTTTATAACTGTCCCACCGGCCCTGCACCCAGAGCAGCAAGACTGAACAGTTGCATAGAAAGTTGGGGAAGGTTTGGCCAAGAACCGTGATCACACAAAGAAATGGCAGTTGCACATAAACAGATGCAATGTTGTTGTTATTCTCACTCTATAAATTTGTGGTTCTGTGCCTGACACGTTTTTGCTTGCCACATGCAAAAGCAGAGACAACCAAAGGATGACAATTCCTAATGTTTACTCCTGGATTTTCGCCAGAGCCCTGTTAGCTGGATAGTTCTTACACTACCACATTGCCACTGCCTCTACCACGGTGAAGAAGGGTTGGACATGGGGGAGGAGCGACTGCTTTCAAATAAACATGCACCTTACAACTGCTGCTGCCGCTTTCAAACATACACATTATGGCTACTGTTGCTGCTTTGAAATAAACATACATGCCCACAGTTTTTGCAACTACCATTACACCTTTATGACGTCACACTTATTTTGACAACTACCATTCATCCTTTATGACGTAATTCATTTTGAAGTAGATTTTCAACATCAACAGAAGATGAGAATTAGGATTGAGAGAAACTCACTCGATTAAAATCTGATGAAAGATGGCTATAACATTTAGGACTGTGTCAGGTGATTGATACTGACTTCGAGTGGGACTTGGATGTGAACTAGGAACAAGGATTTTTGACTGCTGAAACGAATGGGACATTTTTTTTGCCTATGTAAATTAGTTTAGAGTTTTCTTGTAATTGAACTGCTTGCGAGATTAATCCTATTTAAAGTCATCCGTCGTAAAAGTGTTCTACTACTGAAAGGAATATGCATTGAATCCATGATAACGACTGGTAATATTACTCACAACAGAACCCAGCCTAAATTTTGCTTTTATCTACATACGTTATATATATATATATATATATATATATATATATATATATATATATATATATAAAACATTGAATACGAATTTAAAGATTAATGATGTATTCTTAAATGATAATCTATCGTGATAATAGAAAGCTCAATATAGTGAATAGAGCAATAAATTCAGAAGATGAATGATGGAAATAAAAAGTTTTACAAATACAATATTTATTAAAACATCAGAAGTTCAAATGCAAGGAGTCTCGTTATCCTTAATTCATGGATTTTCAAAGAAAAATTATTTTCATCAGAGGATAAAAAAAATCGGTAATGCAAATATTACCGGTAACATCAAACTTAAAAAATTAATACATATATATACAAAACTTTTTGGCTAAAGGGATCCTAAAGTTAGGACAATCACCGCCAACAAAAATGCTGTTATGGTAAAGAAATTTGGAAAAGGAATACTCAGGTACTCAGAAGTGCAAGTGTTGTCGTTAAAAGGCTGAATGTTCCATAGCTATTCTTGTATTCTGTATACGTAAAAGTCCGTGGGAAATGCGAATAATTGTGAGATGGAATGTCCAATCCAAATGATGCAATATGAAAGTTAGTCAAAATTCGATTTATAATAAAGTGGTCATTGCCGACTTTCAGCTTTCAGACAGAATAATGGATCTCAATGGGTTACAAATAAGGAGTTTAAGAATACAAGAACATACCGGATTGCTATGGAACATTCAGCCTTTTAACGACAACACTTGCATTTCTGGAGTTCATCAACTTGTCTACAATTGGCCCAGGTAGCGAGTGCAGGATATGCCAGGGCCAGCGGGACAGTTATAAAAGTGTGTGTGTGTGTGTGGGGGGGGGGATCTCCTGAAAAGTGGGGGGGGGGGGGCCGGCTCACATTGCGCCCAGAATGCCAACTATGGGAATAAATTCAATATCTTGACTAAAAATGATCATCCGATAGTGGTTGAGAGTTTGTTAGAAGCGGAATGGAATTCTCTTGGTGATAGAAAAAGAAAAATTCAAAATATTTCAATTTTTTCGCGTCTGGACTCAAATTACCTTATTTGGGCATATTGGGGAAAAATCACTGTTTGGGCCATATTTTGGTTTAAAATAGTCGTCTGGTAGTGGTTGATGGCTTGTTAGAAGCAGGATGGAATACTCTTGGTGATAGATAAAGAAACATTAAAAAAAATTCAATTTGTTGGTGTCTAGGTCCAAACTACCTTATTAGGGCATTTTGGACCAAAAATACCTTTTTTGACATAATTTAGACATGAAATGATCTTCTGATAGTGGAAGCATATTAGCAAGTCGCTTCTGGTGAAAAAAGAACAAACAGAAATTTCAATTTGGGGGGGCCTGGGCCCAAATTACCATATTTGGTCAATTTGGGCCAAATACACCTTTTTGGACTTAATCTAGACATAAAATGATTTTCTGACACTGCTTGATGGCTCATTTGAAACATATCAGCAAGTCGCTTCTAGTAAAAATGACAAAACTCAAGAATCAATTGGTTTATCAAATATAGAGAATACAAGTTAAAAGGTGCATATAAAAGTACAAAAGTATAAAAGTATAAATGTATTAAGTATAAAAGTATAAATGTATGTATTGGAATTGGAATAGCTCGTTGGAAGCGTATTAACAAGGCAGACTTGCATTGTTTTTCTGTTCTTCACTTCAAATTGTGTTCATTGGACTTTGCTCAAAAGATACTGTATCGGTTGTTCTGTGGACAGAAGGACTGGAGGGAGGATGGAATGAATAACTTTGGATATTATGCGGATCCTCAACAATGCGAAAAAAGAATATATCGATGCAATCCGAAAAATGTTAATCGGTGCACCATGTGCGAGTGGGGGAAATACAAATAATGGTCCGCTTTGCAACAGATTTTTCAGCCCTCAAAATCGCTTTTGCGGATGTTCTCTCATCCGTAACAGCGTCGATCGTGAACATTTTGAAACGTTCATGAGTAACATCAACATCATCCTGGTATCACCCAGTCTGTCACAAACAAATGTGTGCATGTCAAAGCATTGAAAACCTTGGGCATCGAGATAATGCTTCATCTCAGAATTGCCTTCGTCGATGAGAAGGCTAAACCATGGATTATGATAATTTCGAGCTACCATCAAATGTGTGCCCATAGTTCAAGTGGAATAATTGCAAAATGGAGTGAGAGTCCAGTAGAGTCTTGGAACAAGCACGTTCAGTCTTTCCTAAGTGGTCCAGCTGCATTGTCTCGGCAACTGTCCATCAAGGACAATATTCATGATATACTTCGACGAATGTTAATAATGTCTCACCCTGAAATCGCTTCACGACACCCCCGGCCTCACTGTAATATTTGTGATGAAACTGGACACACAGCAAGGTCAATCAGACATACCATACTGCTTCAACTATGGAACAAGCTCAAATAGATTCATTCTATTCGATCAAGAAATTGTAGCCACCATGTTGAATGATTAAATGTTGCAGGAACTGTGTTCGTTAATTTAATTCGCTTAATTCCTGAATGAATATAAAATATAGAAGTCATAGGTAGAAATAGAAATAACGTAATCTGATATTTGCGGAAAATCATCGGAGTGAACGGGAATGGTCATTAAGTCTTTGCGTATTGCTTTATATTATGTAGTAAATTAATACCAGGCAAATAATAAATAAGAACGGAGTCTTTTGTGAAAATTAAACTGTGTTTATTAGTTCCCGGTGTCGATGAGTGGAGTGACAGTACAGAATTGTTAGAGAGAAAAGTTTTTGCTACCACCTATATGGAGTTGGTTTGGCGGAGAGTCGTAGATGGTGGGCCAAATGTAATATTTAGTGTTTGTTGGTGAAAAATAATGAAAATTTACTATAACACGCTTGAGTGAATAAGTGTAATGAATTGGTGATGGATGGGGTTATTTTCCTATTAAGCAAATATGTACAGGGGAAAAATTCTCTTTACTTCATATATAAAAAAAAGAAAAGAAGAAGAAAAGAAGAAAAGAAGAAGAAGATTTTGTATAAAAACTCCTAATTCTGTTATTGCGGTTGATTGTCTGCCGCTGTCTTCAAAAAAGGAAAGCAAATAAATTGTGATTCACAGCTAAACTAAAGAAATGCCAAAATCAGTTTAATTCAAGTTTCACATGTTTTGCTTCGGGGTGTCGATTTTTTGGAGAAAAAAATGAAAGTCCGTAAATATACCTATAGAATAGGGACCTTTAACAAAAACTCACCCATTTCGCTTGGTTTTCGCCAAATTTTAGATAAAATTGATTGTTGGTCTTATATTGTAATGATGACAATATAAGACCAACAATCAATTAATAGATAAGCTAATTAGATAAAATTAAACACATGCATATCAACTTAATTATTGATGACCGTAAAGTGGGGGGGGGGGGCCCAAGTCAAAAAGTGAGGGGGCTTGGTCCCCCTTCCCTGCCCCCGGTGGCGCCGTCCATGTATACATCTTGCCTGTTTGAGAGATAAGCTGTAACTGAAGATCTCTCGTGGTTTGGCTTTTGCGCCAAAATGATTTATCGTGTATGAATCTAGTTACACATAGAAGTTTCATACACTCACGCAATGAAGAGATGATTACATAATCGCCAAGCCGAATTACAATCTAACTGCATGTCCATAGACCGATACAAAATAGTTCACTCATGCAAATGCTACAATAGTCATTTTGTAGTACCATCTGTACTCATCTGACTAGGCTTTTCTTGGGATGAAGAAGAAAAAAGGGTCACCAGGTTCCATATAAGAATACCAACATCTACTCTACAATTAAATCAAATTTATTTAATAGTTTCTTCAACACAGGAACACAAGAATGGTTGGTTTGGCCAGCATGTATTATAGAACTATAATTGAGTCCAGATCTGTTAATCTCGGGTCTTTGGGTTTGCCTCTCACTTAAACCACAACGAAAGACAAGTCAGGTAATGTAACGTTTTGTTACCGTGGCATCTTGACAGGAACTTTTTTTATTTCATATTTGTGCTGCAAATAGAGCTGAACATAAACGGCTGAAAGGTGAGCATGGGCGCTGTGTTCCAAACGCTCACGTTGCTACACAAGTCTGGGCATAACAGCGCATGTGCAATGATGCTCTAATCGCCCAATGTATTTCTACGCGAGTTTGGACATGCCTGTGTTAGCCAACTGAACAACCACGTACCAATCACTACACAAGAGATTACATGTAAATGCAAAAGAAAGTAGATCTCAATCATGTAACTACTACAAATTGAAGCCTTTAAACTGCCAAAAACATTGGACTTTCTCTCCATCATCTTGATTGAGTGTAAACTTGTAATAGAAGGAGGGGGGTGTTGGTCCCTTCCTTACATTTATCGCACGAAATGAATTGAACGAACAACAACTGAGTAACAGGCAACAAAAAAGGGTTTATTTAACAGAGGGTTGGAACTGTGTCCCAGTGAAGAAAAGAAGCTGCCGGCTCATCAGCAACTATATTCCCAGTGGAGATGGCTGCTGCTGGAACGATGCAGGGGAAACGCAGGAGAGAGATGTTTCTTCGTTGCTTGCCGGTTTCTCTCTGCTGAATTCTTCAACTAACCAGGTGGTAGAAAATAGTCCATAAGGGAACAGTTGATATCAATACGCCCTGCAAGCCTATTGGTCAGCATATGACCAATTTGCTCACAGGGGACGAGAAAAAATAGATCCTATTTCAGTCTGCTACAAACTTTTGTAAATCGCTTTTTCATTTTGTTGTAAACCCATATTTAAATAAGTGTGTTTTCAATATTTTAAATTTGTTACTTTGTGCATTGATTGCGTTTCGTGTAGCAGTCATAAACATCGATATTTGTTTCCTCTGGCAGAGAGGAGCCCTAGTGAGGTTGTTTGGTTACACGGTGACCAATCAGACCATAGGGCATAGTGATTTCGACTGGACCTTTTAAGAACTCTATCAGGAGAGCAGGCAGAGAGCTTCCAGACATCAACAAAGAAAGATGTAGACACTCTCTCCTGCCACATGTCTACTAGACTTCGAGCACGGTTATCCTCACTTGAAAATATACTGCTCATGGAAAGAACTTTGACAGCTGACACTTCCCAACTTTACTTAATTCTTGAAAGGGCAAATTAACAGTCGTAACTTCTGGCCACATACGCTTAACTGTATATGACATATTAAATATTTAGATTTATATAAATTGTTGTTTATAGAAAAACCTTGCTTTCCTTTCTTTAGCAATCTTTTTCTAAAAATTAGTATAGGAGATAGTTTTATATCTTATGTGACTATATGTCGCTACGATAAAAATGGTGACCCCGACATGATACAAGCATGCAGCCTTCTGATCTACGTAAGTTGATGTGTTTCCTCTCAGGGAATGTTTTGTAAAATAAAATTCTTAACTTAAATATCAAACAAACCCATTCATAGTTTTTCTTTCTCTTCTAAATATCAGAAAAAAGCTTAGTATTAACAGATCTATTAAAGATTTTATTATAAAAAGACATGAACATGGTATCAAGACTATATATAAAGAAACCATATCAAAAAGATGTAATTGAATAAGGATCAAGAGGACGACCACCAAAGAGATGAGTCGATCAGATAAGGATTGAGACAGGCCCCCAAAACATGATAAATGGCGGGATTTTGTTCTCCAGCATGTGGTGATGCTCTCTGGAGTATGCACATAAGTCAAGTCAAGTACTTAATACTTATTTTCTCATTAGAAAGATTAGAAAGATGGGTATCGTATCCAAAATACCAAATTAACCAGAAGTGATTAGCTCAAGAAACCACATTCATAGGACAAGAACAATCTAACATTGTATAGAAACTTAACCGGAAGTAATCATCTCAATGCGAGAAGTGACAGAAATGAACATAATTCTGTCTTATGGGACACATTGATCTTTCTTTTGATCAATCAAAAACATGAGGGCATCACCAGCAGTAGCAGCAGCCTGAATATTATATAAAGAGGCACACTTTGAACACATCACTTCACTTTTTAGTATTTTCTTGTCCTTCGGGACTTGATTTACGCCGGTCTATGGGATTGTCCTGTGCAGTTCTAGGAGGTCCACCCTCCCAGGCTTTGCCTCCCCTCTTTGGGGAGGAGTAAGTTAATTGCTTACTGCTTGAGGCGCCCCTACCGGGGAATGCCGACGGGGCTGCC
Organism: Sepiola atlantica; assembly: GCA_963556195.1. Taxonomy (NCBI): domain Eukaryota; kingdom Metazoa; phylum Mollusca; class Cephalopoda; order Sepiida; family Sepiolidae; genus Sepiola; species Sepiola atlantica. The sequence goes on from OY744547.1 coordinate 34,216,381, forward strand.
CAGGCAATTTTTGATGGTCAGAGTGCTCACCTCTCGGGCGCTGGCTTTTCAACCCCCACTTTCCAACCCGACCTTGGGTCACATCTTACTTGTGGGAGTAGGATAAAACTGGCCTTGTGCCTAACTCCTGGAGAGGAGTAAATAATACTTCATTTCGGGCTTCTTGGCCTTTTGGCTAAGATGAAAGTGTAGTATCTGTTCTGATGGATACTACACTCTATAGACCGGTATCGTCTTGGCCTTTGGGGGTTGATTCCGCCGGTTTGTGGGTTAGTCCTGTGCAGTTCTAGGAGGTCCACCCTCCCAGGCTTTGCCTTCTCACCCTTTGAGAAGAGGGTAGTTTATTGCTAATCGCCTGAGGTGCCCCTACCAGGGAATGCCGACGGGGCTGCCCAGGCATTTTTTGAGGGTCACAAGTGCTCTTCTTCTAGGGTGCTGACTTATCAAATCCCACTTTCCGACCTTGTGTCACATTTTACTTTGTCGGAGGTAGATAAATACCCACTTTGGGCTTCGCATCACTAAAGCACCAACCAACCTGCGGATGACGACGACATGGTCAGAACCAGCACTAGCAGCAGTACTTAAAGCTCAGCTTTGTGACATTTCCTCGATGACATTTCCAATAACAGCCTTCTGTCAATGTCTGTCTGTCAGCCCAGTTACTCAAATTCCTCCTCCTCCTCCTCATCCTCATCCTCATCATCATCATCATCATCATCAATCATGTTGTCAAACTTATCAAGAACCTTCATGCAAGCAAGGCAACTGGTCCTGACAGCATTCCAGTCATTGTGCTTAAGAATCTGCTACTGGAACTTACGTCTATCTTTACAACACTATTCAATCGTTGCTTGAATGAGAAATGCTTTCTATTTCCTTGGAAAATCTCATCGGTCTGCTCAGTTTAAATATAAACATACTGATGATCAGTCTTTTGCATCTCAGTACGGACCGATAGGTCTCCAGTGCCTCACGAGTAAGTTGTTTGAATCAGTAATAAACAAAGAAGTTGTCAATCACCTCAGCAAAAGCAATATATTTAGTTACAAGCAATATGGATTTCGTCCTGCAAGATCAACTGTTGATATTTTGTCTGTAATATCGTATAGGATCAATGAATCTCTCAATGAGGCTTTTGTTTCTAGGACAATAGCTCTTAACATATCAAAGGCCTTTGATAGGGTCTGGCACAAAACGTTGCTTCACAAACTTGCTAGATATGGAATATCTGGCAATGTTCTCTAAACTATCAAATCCTTTCTCTGATAGGTCTATCAAAGTAGCTGTTGATGGGTAGAAGTCTGAAGCACATCGTATCAACGCTGGCATGCCTCAAGGGTTTATTCTGGCCCCAACCCTCTTCCTGATCTTCATTAATGATCTTCCAAATCATATTCTGAAATCATTTGTTGACATCTATGCAGACGACACCACTGTCTATGGCAGCACTTCAAAGAGCATTGGTGATTAAGATCTTGCTGATTCTCTTTCTTCCGATTTTGAGTACATGGGCAATGAGGAAAAAGTGAGTTGTTACGTTGAACACCTCCAAAAGCAAGCTTCTCATTTTTGACCACCAACTTACACAGATCCTTGTTTTGCTCCTGTTGAAATGCAAGAGGAAGACTCTGGTTTTGAGTAGCTCCTAGGACTGACTTTCACTCCAGATCTAAAACCGAAGACTTATATCCAATCTGATGCTAAGGTTGCTGGAGAAATGGTTGGATCATTCTATCGCTCCAGAAAGTACCTGACTCCTGATGCAATCTTCTATCTATGTGAGAGTCAGAGCATCCTAAGATGAAATACTGCTACCACATCTGGGGAGGTGCCGCTCAGACAACTTTTTCTTGCCTTAAGAGAGTACAAAATCTACTTGGCTCTCCATTCTCTATAGCCTTTTCTCACAGAAGAGACGTGCTAGTCTTTCTCCACTCTATTGTTATTTCCATGGAAGGTGTTCGACTGAGCTTCAATCTCTGGTTCCTCCTTTTAAGACATTCACAGCAAGAACTCATCTTCTACCACAACTGCAAAACTTTCTTTTCTCCCTCCATGTGTCTAACATCAAACAGAATTTCCACGAACAGAGTTTCTTTCTAAGAACTTCCAATCTGTGTAATACGTTGCCACAGAACTGTTTCCCTGTGGGCTATAACATGGTAGTTTTCAAATCCAATGTCAATAAATATAATATAGTAGTCTTCAACCGTCCCCATAAGTAATCAAACTTTGTTCATTCCATTCATCATTTTCAATCCTCTTATAATATTCTTCATCATCCAATTGACAATCCATACATTTCATCAACCTTTATTCTCAAGTGGCTTTTAGCCTGGCTAAATGGCGATGCTCATTTGATCATGACTCATTAAAAAAAGAAGTTCCATAGTCATCTACACCAGGATCCTGTCTTCAGGCACCACAGATCTCCACCCACGTCCAACTGGTGGCCTTGTTCGGCAGGAGGGGGTTATCTCTCTGCAGAGGTGCAATCGGCATATTCTACAGCCTCTCTTCTCAGCTTGGAAGTCATTAACCTTTATTGTCCGTAAGGACCTGTGGCATGATGGATATTACTGCTAAGTATAATCAGTTCTAATTGACAGTCTTCTTGAAGTTGAAGGTTCAATCCTCAGTGCAGGCGATGCTAAGAATACAATTACGAATTACTTAAGACTTTTACCCAGTCATGGCTGATGAAACGAGAGTTAGGCTACCCCCATGGATTTAATAAAAGGGTTCTGTTCGAAATTCTGTACAGATTCCTGAGTCCGACAAGAAGCACCTGAAAAAGGTTGAAGGTTACATCAGCCAAAACATTGTGAGAATAACACCCAAGATGAGAACAGTAGTCCAAATAATACAAATAATACAAATTATCAATCCTCATCTAAAAAATTCCAAACCATAAGAGCAAATCTATTCAAGAAGAATGAGAGTTGTCATTCTTGATTGCTACAGCTAAACCACTTGATTCACGAAATTATTTAAAGGACCGATTATTTTGAATCTGGGAGACAAACATAATGTTATCTGAATTTGACATAACTTATTCTTTATTCAATATTAATATTGATGTAGCCAATCATATCAGTTAATATTAACTTTAGGAGAATCATAAAACATTCCTCTCGGCATTATTTAAAAACACCTTTTTATTGTATAAAACCTTTATATATAATGTTTCTTTTGACAAAAAATATGTGTAACATAATTTTTTTTAAATACATTACTATCGGTGTTGACTGACCATGAGGGGCCATTTTTCAACATGGTTGCATCTTGTTTACATGGTTACTGATGTATTATAGTTGAATTAAAAAAAAACATTTTGGGGGAACTTTGTCTTAAAATGGACCTATTTCCCACACATTTTAAATAAAATTGATTATTAGTCTTAAATTGTATTTCGAATCCGGAAATTGTAATTTAATTTATGGTTTATTTTGCCTCCTGACGCTAAAAAATGTTTTTATTCAACCATGATGCAACAGTAACTTACTTGACACAGGGTGCCTCACCCTTTGATCGGAGTGAAGTGTAATGTTGTTCGGTCCTAGGAGGCCATAATCTCAGGCATTACCTCCTTAGAAGGAGGAAATTGGTTTATCGCTGGTCACCTGAAATGCCAATAGGTCTGTGGCAGATCAATAGATCGATGAGACGAACGGGCATTGAAGGAAAGTGCTAGCCTGTTTAGCTACCCCTTTTCTTTCTGGGTTTGTTCGGCTTACTCTCTCCTCTTCTTTCCTTTTCTCCCTCTTCTTTTTATTTCTTTCTTTCTTCTTGAAGAGGGGTCACAGTACCGGTCAGGATCTTAAAAATAAGTGATAACAGATGTGGCCGAAGTGTGAACTTAGAAAAGTGTTCACATATGTTTATCAAGTGGGTACTAAATAAACTTTAATAAAATCAGGGAATTATCGGAAAGAAATCAGTTCTCTTGGCGACACCGGATAACGAGCCTCGCACCAATGAAGACAGCAACAATAAGAGCATCCACCTTCTAAGCATGCCCGCTGTCTTCCCCCCCGGAATAACAAGCTTAACCAAGAACGCTCACAAGCACACACGCACACACACACACACACACACACACACACACAAACACACACGCATACTAAACTTTAAGGACAAAGTTAACACATCGTGTCGTTTCAAACTTTGTTATCCTTCAAACTTTATTGTTAAATTTTACATTTTTGTAAAATTGTTTACATATAAAAGTTTTATTCTTTTACTTTGCAGTTTCTTCTTTTTATTAGCAATATTATATTGTTAAAAGTTAGCACTCGCTAACTGGTGATCCTTGTAATCGAATCGGTCTCAATTTATCTACACAAAATCAATTGTTTAGTGTGGTGGCTTGGTAATCCCTAAAGACGCGACCGTCATCTAAAATACCAGACCCCAAACAGGGAACCAAAGCCATCCCCCACAGGTCTGATCATTGCAAATTTTGCACCCATAGATGGATTTCCCACTATAAACTGATGGCATGTTCAACTTTCCTGCAGTGTGACGCAGATAAATATTACCATGTAAATAAGACACAGCCATGCTGAAAAATGGCCTCTCACGGTCAGTCAAACAGCGATAGTAATGTTTTTTAATAAATTATATTATACATATGTTTTTTGCTAAAAACAATTATAATAGTTTTATACAATAATAAGGTGTTTAGAAATACTGCCTAAGCATTTTTTTAATATTCCCTTGAAGTAAACATTAACCATAATATCATTTGGGTTGAGAAACGCTATTTACTAGTATTAATTTTTTCATAATAGACTTTTAAATGATTAAATTTAAAAAGATTATCAATTTTATAAACTAAGTCTAATTCATATAACTTACAATGTTTATTAGTTTATGCGACTCAACTCGTTTAAAAGATTGTAATTAATAAGCAATGATGTAGTATAGTTAACAGCCGAGAAATCGAAAAGAAGCAAAATATACTATAAATAACTTACCAAACGATAAAAAGTTTAAATTTTATCGACTTGCATAGTTTTAAACTTCTGAAACTGTTTGTAAGTTTTGTTATTTCAAATTTTTTTTCGTTACTATCATTTATCAGAATTCGTCAATCAAAATGGCGGTAGATTTTTTTTGGTTTAGGTGGTCGCTAATTTCATGCTTAAAAGATTAACAAAAGCTTACTCTAATTTGACTGTAAACCATCCCCAGGCTTAGAGTTAGTAGTAAACCTATTTTTTAAAACTATTTTTTATGTCTGAAATTAACGACTACCTAAAAAAATCGACAGCCATTTTTCATTGACGAATTCGGCTAAGTGAAATTAACGAAACAAATTTTGAAATAACAAAACTTATAAGCAGTTTCAAAGGTGTAAAACTATGCAGGTCGATATAAAAGTAATTTTTTAATCGTTTACTGAACGTTAGTTGTTGTATATTTTGCTTAATTCTTATTTTCAATTTCTTGGCTGTTAACAATGCTACATGATTGCCAAATTAATATATCTTGCGCTGTCATATTTGCAAATTATAAGAACATGCTAAAGCTTTTCAACATGGAAGTTATTTTTGTTAGCACATAATTTGGGTATTCACCGGTTTTTTTTTGCACGCGGTGTCCGAAAGTTGAAAAATAAAAACGTGTTTCTGTTTTTTGTTTTTAAAAAACTTTTCTGATATAATATTGTGCTTAAAGATGGGGAAGAAAAACAAGAAGGAGAACAAGGGAAAAGGCAAAGAAAAAACAGCCGCCAAAACTGAAAAAAAAGCAGGGAAACGTTTTAAAAAAGAACTGGAAGCCAAGGGTGAGGTTAGTTCAATGGTTTCGTTTTTGGTCAATTTAGCGACTTTACAATAAGATTCGTCATAAATACTTCATTGGAGTTTTGTTTATAATCTCAGTGTAATCACCCAAATTATGTATTCAGACTGTCTTCAGATGGAGGTAGGTAACAGATTTTGTCATGTACCATTGGAACCTTTTAAAGTCACGCGGACATTAAAATAGCCTGTTCCATGATGAGCAGTAGTAGACAGGAGAGGAACAATTGAAAGACGATATAGAATGAGTGGATAGATGTGCGAATTACACATCTTTGTCCTACCCTTTAACGAAAGATTCCTTTGTGGCTGTGAACGCTTTTAATGCTTCCAATCAATTTTTCTCTGGTCACAGATCAGAACCAAACCCGGTGTTGAGTGTCTTACAAGGCCCGGGTGCTGATAAACCCTCCCAAGCACCAGTGCGTAAGTTGACAGACTTGACACCGTTGATTTTGACCCCTGTAACCATCTTATTTCCATGTCTCGGCACTGTTTGTTACAAGCACTGTCGCGTCATTAGTATAGGCATAATACTTTAACCCTTTCATGCATACTGTTGTTCCACAACAACAAATAGAAAAGTTGTCATAAATTTTGATTTGACCAATTATATTTGTTTTTGTGAGAGTCAGGATATTGAGAAATACGTTTTGCCTTCATTATTAGTCGTTACGGGCCTTTTCGAAAGTCAACTCAACTTGAACGCACGTGGTTCAAGAACAAATTAGATCAGGTACGTAGAATGACTGTAAAAAATCATGCATGAAAGGGTTAACCCTTCCAACATAATATTTTTTCAAATCGTTCTTTTAAAGATGGCAAGAGGAAGGCATCTGAATAGAACCAAATGACCTGTTTCTTTGCTGGATGAAAAAATTGTATTGGAGGAATCATCATCATCATCAACATCTTATTCTGTTTAATGTGTGTTTTACATGTTGGCATGTGTTGGACGGCTTTTAGAAATTAACTACCAAACTAACCTATTTCTGCCATGTCTTTATTTATCCCTCTTTCTCTTAAATCAATCCTTATAACTTTCTCCCATGTTTTCTTTAGCCTTTCCCTGTGAACTGAACTTTCTACCTCAACTGTTCTACATCTAACCCAAAACCTCTCATTCATTCTTTCAACATGAACATACCATTGAAGTCTCGCTTTCTACACATATACTGTTCAATCTTCTTCTGAGGTCATCAGCTCTGGTTAAGTTATTTTTCCGTTACCTTTTCAGATATAAAATGACCTTTCCTTATCACATAAGACATAATTTCAATGTATTTTGTTGGTATAGCTGCTTTTTCCATTTTATTGTCTACAAATAGATTAAAATAATAGTTGACTACCAAAGAGACATAAAAAAACAAATAAATAAGTATAAGATGAAGATGACAAGCATGAAGCAACCATGATTGAAATAGAAGAAACGGCTAATGACTGAGTATCATATGATTTTTTTCTTTTCTATCAGGAAGATATTGAGAAACTGATTGCAGAATTTCAAGAAAAAGACCGTTTAATGAACCAAGTTATTGTAGAAAAATGTGATCCTCCAAGCATCAGGTGAGTTCAATCAAAATTTAAACAAGCATGTTACAGGTAGGTTAAAATATGATAACCAGTTTGCGTGTTTGCCCGTGGATGGAATATTGTTGCCATATCTGGACTAGTGTACCAACCATTAACCTCTCTCTTTTGGATAGAGTGCAAAAAAGAATTTCCTGGTGCTACCAGATAAAGCTGTTTGATGCATTTTTGGTCAGGAAGCCATACCGGTTCCTGACCAAAAATGCACAGCGTTAGTTACTTATATTTCTTATACCATTCTCCTTCAACTCAGGACTATACTCTGCTTGACTCAAGTCCCTAAATCCATGTATTTGGGGATTTCAATGTACATCACCGTGACTGACTTGGATTCTCCAGCTATACAGACGCAGCTGATAATTCCACATATAGTTTCTCCATAGCACACTCCCTCTCGACTTGTTCTTGACCTCACTGGCAGAGGCTTGTGCGATGAATGGCCATAGCCTGCTCGGGAACACTGATCACCTTGTGGTAATAATTGATATCACTCTAGAATCTCATCCCAAAGATGATGAATCGTTGCTAAAAACGACAGGATACTACAAACAGGCTAATTAGGATTCCATCAGAGACCACATTGGAGACGTCCCAAGGAGTGAGACTTTTTCTCTCCCTGCTGATCAGTGCGCAAATGAGTTAATTGAATGGGTCAAAGCAGGCATTGAAGCACATGTCCCCATGTGAAAATTCTACAGCAAGCCCCATTCTCTATAATGGTTCACCTCGAACTGTGCAGCTGCTATTGCTCAGAAGCAGCAAGTACTCCGACAATTCAACCACAAATAGACAGAAACTTATAGTTGCAAGAAATCATTGTAAGACTGTCATAGATGAAGCAAAGAGAAGGTATACAGAGATGATCAGAAAACTCATTCAATCACAGAAATTAGGTACTCGTGATTTCTGGAAAATCTTCAATAGTGTGGTGAACAAACGGGAATCAACAATTACCCCACTATCCAACCACAATTATGTCGTTTGCACGGCAACTGATAAGGCTGACTACTTGCCCAGCGTTTAGCCTTAAACTTCACTTTGGACTCTGCAAACCACTCCCTCCCAAATTTCCCATTGCGGACTGAAGCCACACTTGATGACCTGACAATCACCCCATCTCATGTCTAAGACATCATAAAAAAACTTGACACCTTCAAAGCATACAAAGAAATGCTCTGCTGAACTGGCCCCTGTCCTCTTCTAACTCTACAACAAATGTCTTGCCGATGCTTGCTTCCCTAATAGCTAGAAAATTGCCTATGTAGTACCAGTCTTCAAGAATTCTGAAGATAGAACTGACCCTCAGAATTATCACCCCATCAGTCTACTCACGCTCTTTGCTAAAATCTTTGAATCCTTAATCAATCTAGCAATAGTCTGTTACGTCGTTAATGCTAAACTTCTTTCTGACTATAAGTATGGATTTAGGCAAGCACGATCTACTGCAGATATCATCATCATCATCATCATCAACCGGTTTATTTGTTGAATCAGACCACAATTAATCCTCTGATGAGGGTGGGGCCTGATTGTCCAGTCTCGCTTTAAGTCTTCCCCTCCATTTTTGTCTTTGGTGAGGCTCAACGGAATACATACCCAAGGTTCTCCTATCACGTTTGATCACGTCCTCCCAAGACAACTTGGGTTTGCCAGAGGTGGTCTTCTCTGCTGGCACGTTCAACTTTCTGGCTTTAGCAATCCAGCCATTGCTGCACTCAACGTGCCCCAACCAACGCAGTCTGCTCTTCTGCACGACGTCCGCGAGGCTTTCCAAGTTGAGCTGTGCAAACAGAGACCCAAAAGGCATGCTCTGTTCAGACCTCACCATACAGATCCATCTAACCATTACGGTGCAGTTTCTTTAGTGCGCCGGCAGAGACAGCCCAGGTTTCAGAGCCATACACCAGCACACTTCTGACACATGAGGAGTATATACAACCTCTCATAGCTGCTAGCTGGCGTCTGTTTGTCAGAATTGGTAGCAGCTCTCTAAACTGTCTCCGAGCATTTCTGAATGCACATACCATACACTGGACAACGCAGGTGAAACTAGGGCGGTAGCGTTTAATATATCCAAGACCTTTGACAAGGTATGGCATAAAGGTCTTCTCATAAAAATTCATTCATATGGTATTACTGGACAAATATTTAAAATAATTAGATCCTTTCTATACAACAGAAAGATCCAGGTTGTCCTCGATTGTCGTTCATCTAAGCAACATGACATAAATGCTGGTGTACCCCAGGGATCTATCCTTGGACCTTTATTGTTCCTGATTTTCATAAACGACCTCCCTGATGACATTGTGTCTGAAATAAGTATATTTGCTGACAACACCACCCTCTACTCTCGTCATGTGGGCAAAACGGACGCGATCATATCCGAGGCAATGACTGAATCCTTAGAAAATGACCTCCAGGCTGTAATGGATTGGGGTCATAAATGGTTGGTAACTTTTAATGCCGCAAAGACAAAGCTCCTTTCCTTCAACAACTACAAGAAACCTCTTCAACCACCGATTGCCATGGGAAATAACATCCTACCTGAGAGTCCAACGTTCAAACTCCTCGGCCTACCATTCACAGGTAACATGAATTGGAACAAATACATAGAAGACATTGCCAAGGCTGCTGCAAAAAAAGTGGGGTCCCTCTAGCATGCTAGTAAACGTTTCACACTTGACTTTATTCTGTATTTCTACAAAGCCACCATCCGCCATGCATGGAGTATTGTCACGTCTCGGCTGGTGCACCATCCACCAGTATCTAATTTAATAGGTCCTTCACTATCCACCAAGCTCCAGCCCCTATTCCATCGCTGCAATGTTGCATCCTTGGGCTTGTTTTACAAGTACTTCAATGGAATGTGCTCCAATGAACTTGCTGCTCTGATGCCCCCTCGACGTAAAGACACTCGACAATTAGCTAAATTCCATCCATTCACTGTGAAGGTCCCCAGATGCCAGAGAGCCTTCTACTCCAATAACTTCTTTCCTTGTGTTGCCGGCCTTTGGAAGTCCCTTCCTGCTCCCTGTTTCTCCGACTGTACTGACATTCAGAAATTTAAAACTAATGTAAACAAGCATCTCGCTGCACAGCTCCCAATCTAGGATGACACCCAAAACTTTCACCTTCTACTTTCTACAGTTGCAACTTGCCTTATTTGGGTTGAACTAAAACCAAATGTATGCATTTCTGTCAATTACCAAAAATACACTGTGATTCAGTTTTAAAACTGGCACAGCAGCATAAATTCCTTGGAATTATCTTTGACTCAAAACTAACATTTATTCTCCACAGAAAACAATTAAGAATAAAATACAATAAAGCCATCCAATTGATGAAACTAGTGGCACACACTAACTGGGGTGCAGACAAGTATACATTCTTAAAATTGTACCGAACACTAATATGATCCAAACTGAACTATGGATACTTTATCTATGGATTAACCCAAAAATCATCACTAAAACATTAAAAACTGTTCACCACCAAGGATTGTGACTGGCGCTGGGAGCTTTCAAAACATTTCCAATGAAAAGTTTGTATGTAGAAGTACATGAAGCTCCTCTAACCATAAGAAGGCAGAAACTAGCCTTACAATACTATATGAAGCTAAAATTCATGCCCACTAAACCCAGCATATGATACCATATTCAAGCCCAAATACAAAGAATTCTACCAAAGAAAAGAAAATGCAATAAAAGCTATTGGCTCCCAAATAGAATCAATAATTAAAGAACGTAACATCTCACTTAAGAATATACATAATACTATCAAACCGACAATACCACTATGGAAATAACACAACCAAAAGTAGACCTGAAAATGAATAAACTCAATAAAACTACCACACATCCTCTCATTTTCCAGGAAAAACTAAATAAAACCGTAGATTTTTATCCCAAACATACCGCTATATTTACAGATGGATATAAGGACAAGGATACAACAGGATGTGCAGCTGCATATGAGAACCAAGTTATCCAATAACACCTTTCTAAAAAAAACATCTATTTAAAAAATAAATTATTTTAACGTATTTCACCAAACAAGGCATGCAGCCACTGTAAACGTAAGGGGCTACTGAGAATTAAGGTGTAGGTTTGGGATGTCATCCTAGATTGGGAGCTGTGTAGCGAGATGTCTGTTTACATTAGTTTTAAACCTCTGCATGTTGGTACAGTCAGGGGAGCAGGGAGGGAGTTCTAGAGGGCGGCAGCATGAGGAAAGAAGCTATTGAAGTAGAAGGCTCTCCGGCATCTGGGGACCTCCATAGTGAATGGATGTGATTTAGTTGATTGTCGAGTTGGTCTAGTGTATTTACATCGAAGGGGCACTAGAGCAGTCAGTTCATCGGGGCACAATCCATTGAAGTATTTGTAAAACAAGCACAAAGATGCAACATTGCGGCGATGGGACAGGGGCTGGAGCTTGGTGGATAGTGAGGGATCTATTAAGTTGGCGACTCTTCATTCAATAAAATTTAACTTAAACTATCCTAAAAGGATATTTGATTAAAGAAATAAATAAATGCATAAATAATTATTCCACCTACAGGATCTTATCCAACAATTTGATTTTGCATTAAATAACCCATTGATAGTTAATATGCCATAAAACAAACCAAAAAAAAAAAAAATATTTTTAATACTAGCCAAAGCACATCAATCTCAGCAGTGTACTAATAATGGTCTTAGTCATCATCATCATTCATCACACTTGGTTTAACATGTGTTTTACATGCTGGCATGTGTTTGACAGCTTTTTGAAATTGACTTACAAACTAATTTATCTCTGGCCAGATCTTTATTTATCCCATCCCTATAACTTTCTCCCATGTTTTCCTTAGCCTTCCCCTACCAATTGACCCTGCTACCTCAACTGGTCTACATCTACTAACCCAAGAACTCTCATCTATTCTTTCAACGTCACCATACCATTGAAGTCTCTTGATCTGCACACATCTCCCTATACTGTACAGATTTAATCTTCCTCTGAGGTCATCAGATCTAAACCTGTCGTTACGACTCACATTACACATCCATCGTATCATTCTTATATCACTTCTCTCCATGCATGTCCTCAACCCTCACTGACCAGGTTTCACTTCCATACATCATCACACTGCATACACATGCCTGATAGACTCTTCCCTTGGTCAACAGTAGTAATGCTCCACTGGTTAGTAATGGCAGAAGTTCCCTGAACTTACTCCTATCTACTTCTAACTCTTGCTATCACACTAACATCAGCTCCTCCCTGTGCTCAAATAATATCACTAAGGTAACCAAACTTCTGAACAACCTCAATAGCCTAGTCTTCCAATATATTTTCTCCACATCTGACTTCTCATCCGTCTCCATTGTCTTACACTTCTTGCACACAAACTGGTTATCATCTCTTCTACCAGTGATTCCACTGCATTTCTTGTATACCCAATGCTTACAAGTACCACAAAAAATTGAATCGCGGCCGATTCCCTTCTCACAAACTGAGCAGTGGAATTTTCTTTCCAACTACAACCACTGATCATCACTTTGGTCTTGGTGACATTCACTCTCAGACCTTTACTTTACATCGCATTCTTCCCAGATTTTATTTAACAAAAAGACCTAAAATTATCAACATACAGCAATTCTTCCGGACAACCCAGAGATCCTCTTGTACTATAAGATCTCAATCTTTCAGAAAAATCTGTTTTATTATTTATCAAGTCTGTGATCATCTCAATGTCTGTTTAACCTGCATCCTTCAACACTGCCTGAGGGTCTTTGTTAATCTTATGGCTTTCCATATCATTCCTTTCTCAATTTTTATAGCTGAACCAATAACTGCTTTTGCATTTTTTAGATTTTCTCAATTCCCCGAAAACTCAGTATTCAACACTCTTGCATTCCTCTTGTCCTGTTTATTTGTTGCTAACATCACATGGTCACTTCAAATGCACTTCTCTCCAAGAATACCCATATTTGTCATCTGTTTAGCTATCCTGAATACTTAATTCTTCTGGTCATCCCTTTGTAGTATATCTAGAAACCTAGCTTACTCAGTTATCACCTTGGCTTTGATTCCACCCTATTTCTTGAAGGCCCTTTCGTCCACACACAAGTCTGGTCTGTTACCTCTAACAGTGTATTCTTCAACTTCTTCCACTGTTCTTCCACATTCCTGAAGTGGATCTGGCAACTGAATATTCAATCACTTGGTTTCTAAACTTGCGTTTTATATGTTCTTCATTCAACCTCCACATTTTTCACCTGGGGACAAACTTTCTCTTTACCTCATGAGCTTTCTTCAACTTAAAGTCGCAAATAACTGGTTTATGCTGTGCAAGTATTACTTTCACATCATTCCTGAGCTTTCTGTCCTTTTACCTTACCAACAGATAATCTGGAATTTTTGCTGTTCCAGATTCGTATGGAACGAGATAACTTTCTCTATTCTTGAAAACCATATTTGCAACCAACATGTCTATCGTGAGACCGAATTCTAAAATTCTTTCTCATTCTGCATTCCTATCGCCACATCCATGTCCTCCATACACATTCAAAACCGCCAGAGGTCTTTCTAACATGATCATTCAAATCTCCGACCACAACAAGTACATCCTTTTCATCAACCTTACTAATTACTGTAATAAGCTTCATCTTTCCCATCTTCACTCAAACCACATTGTGGTGCATAAAGAGATATAGCTGTGAAAATTTTCTCACCAACCATCAACTTTAACAGAATGATTTGATCACTTACATGATTAACTTCAATCACTTTATCTACTTATTTCTTTGCAATAAAAATACCCAAAATTGCTTCTTAGTTGATATTTTATATAATTATTTTTACTACCTTAATCCATCCATCCAAACCTTCTTTGCTCTTTTACATTAAAATCTCAATTTGTTGAACTTTAATTTATCACATATTTTATAATCTACCTTGCCTTTTTTTTTAAGGTGCAATGCATCGTTAAGCAGTCACCCTGAAAAGGAAGAATTGGTCATGTTTGGCGGGGAGTATTTCAATGGCAAAGAGGTAAGTCATAAATCATAGTGAAGGGTGTATTGAATTTTGTAGCCAGTGCTCAGTTAAGTTAGAACTAAATACAGATCAGAAATTGGTATATAAGCAGACTGGGATGTTCTGTTGTGCTTAGATGAGCAATTCTATTCTCTAGATTCTGATTGATTGCTAGTCCATGAGTAAACATACTTATATATAAATATTGCTTCATTGAAGCAAGAGTTTATCTGTCAACAGGACCCCAGTCGGAGCCCTTATGCTGGGAAGTGTCATTTTGATTCTACAGGGTGAAAGTAACAAGACTGTTCATCTATGCAGATGGAATTGACATACTGACTTTGAGTTCTGTCGGTTCTGTTATGTTCACTTATACGTTAATACTTTTTCAGAAAATGTTAAGTTCAACAAAACTGACACGGTGACACCCAATACAATGACTGACTGATTGACCTCTTTCTTTCTCTAGAGACATTGAATACCGTTTGAAAGGGTGTGGGTGTGTGCAATAAAGATTTTAAAGTGAAACAAGGGTTACATGAACTGTAACTATACCTTTGCAAGATTCAAAAGGCTACAAGAATTAATGCAGAGTATAATGGAAGAAAAACAGCACATATGACCCCTAGTGGAAAGTAGACCTAACTAAGGATTGTAACTCTCATTGTGGCAATGTCGTACAGGTAGCTATAATGTATGAAAAGTATAAAAACATTCAATCGCAAGAAAAAATCCAAGATCACCAAAATCAATGCTGGAATATAGGAAGAAGAACTGGTGTTATTTCAAAGTTTTCCTTCTCCTAACTTAGTTGATTATATTTGAGAGTCTAGTCTACCCTACTATTTCATCACTAGCTAGAGAGAGGGGGTTCATACCTTTCATAAGAGATTTACAAAAAGTTACTTTTTTGTCTGTCACTTTCACTTCCAAAATTACGCCACCTGTTATTCCCAAAAAACTGCTAACCATGCTCAATATTTCTTAACAATGGTGATCTAATGAGATCCAGTCTTTCAATGATATAACCATAAGAATTACATACAATTTAATAATAGCAAGAGTAAAGTAATTAAAAAACAAGACGATGTACAAAAGACATCATTAAATGTGGACCCATGGCACAACGGATAAATGTATTGAGTAACAATCAATTCTAAATGACAGTCTTTTAGAGTTAGAAAGTTTGCACTAGTCTAAATAAATAAATGCGAAAGTTTTTTTCATTTATCACTCCTATACTACCATCAAAATGGGTTACTGTTATTTAAATCAATAATACTACATAAAATTTTCACATTCTCTATATATATGACAGATGAATGATTAAAAGGGAACCATTTGGATGCCTAATTTGCATAACTATTTTTTAAACAGTTTATAATGAACATTTTTTAAACAGTTTATAATTAATTAATGTTTTGGTATTATTAATTTGCAATTGCATTGGCTTATTGTTACTATCTATATGCAAAAGTTTTGCTGATGTTAATAATTAATTAAAATTATTTAATAAATAAATTGAATAAATGACTAAAACATGTTAAGTTTATACTATCAGTGCTCGCTACGAGCCAGGCATAAGCTAAAGAGATAGGGGAGAGTGTGACTGTCTTGCTTGCTTCCTCTCGCACCCTTTTTTTGCAGTTTTTACATTTTTTGTGAAAAATAAATAACTTTTTTAATTAGCTAATTAAATGCGTTATTTTAAAGTTTAACAACAAACTAAACAATCGCTTAATGTTTACAACCAACTTTTCACTATTCTCATTGCCAAAGTTTAGTAGCACTGATATGTCCAAATTACAAAAAAAAACATCCTCCATATTAGATTCTACATTTTTTAGGCGATTATGTATGAATACTCTGATAAACTTTACAGAAAGAACAGAAAACGATTATTTTAGAATTTAAAGTAGGGGAAAATTTTCGTATATAAATACAGTGTAAAATGAGCCCCATTTCCGGGCCAGTTTTAGGGCAGTTAACTAATTTATTTTTTGCTATAAGAGCTAAAACCACTGTGTAATTAATTTTTTTTGGGGGGGGGGGGGTCTACCTTTTTAGGCAATTACACATGATTTTCTTACCTTGCAACTCAGACTTAGGGTTAGTGGTAAAAAATTTGGTTAACTTCTCTAAAAAGATTGAATGGCTCGGAAATTGGGAAAATTTTACGCTGAATATATGTGGAACTGATCCCCTACTCTAAATTCTAAATTTCTTCTTTTTTTTTTTTCTTTCTGTTTTCTGCGATGTTCACATGTAACAACCTAAAAAAGCAGTCTCATTCTTTTGTGGGGGAGGGTATTAATCTGCAAATTTATACATATTTTATTTTATTTATACTTTGTTAACTATATGTTTCTTTTTTTAATTTTAAGCAATTAATTTTACTTGTGTTTACATTTCCCATGAAAATTAAATAAGTAACTTTAAAATTATTTAACTAATTAGATAGCTTATTTTTAAGGTATAAATAAAAATGTTAAAAGTTTGGGTATTATTGTAGATTAAGATTACGTATGAATACCCTGATAAACCTAGTGGAAAGAGAAAACAATAACAGAACTATTTTAGAATTTTAAATGGGGGACAGTTTCACATATAAATTTAACGTAAAATGATCCCCCATTTCAGGGCCATTCTAAGGTTTTATAGCAGTTAACCATTTTTTTGCTATTGTACATTATTTGGAGGGGGGGCACTTTTATAGCCGATTATATGTGGTTTTGCGACCTTGCCAGTCGAACTTAGGGTTAGTGTTAAAAAATATATTACTTAACTGCCCTAAGAAGTTAGAATAACTCTAAAAAGTAGAATCTCATTTTTTTAAGAGTGGGTTGTAATTTAGCTGAAGGTGTTAATCTACAAATTTACCAAAGTTTGTTATTAAGATTGTGGAATTCTCTGAGTAAAACATTTTTTTAACTATATGCCCTTCTCAAAATTTATTGCTGCTCGAGAGTGGGTAGGTTTTGCTAGTATTCATATAAAATGATGTTTAAATTGGTGAAATTAAAAACTAAAATAAGAAAACTTCTCAAACTGGAAAGTTAAAAAAAAGAAAGATGTACCAATCGGTATAGAAAGAAGAATGGAAAAAGAAAGTAAGAAAACTTCTCATTATGGAAATAGAGTGAGGGATTTCTTTCTGAATTCGTTTAAGACAGCAGGGGTTTGTCTGACTTGCTATTTGCTTTTCCCTAAAAACTTTAAATGGCAGTTTTTTATTTGCTAACTCTTATGTAATCAGACAGATATCTATACAAATAAATACACAATGGTCTTTATTATAGAGTGGAGGATAGTTTGATCGTGGGTTCATACCTTTCCCTACTCTATTTGTGCACATTGGACACAATAGATCAGATGGAATCTTGAACTTGGCATAGTCAATTCCATAGTCCACAATGGTATCCATTACTCCAGTCATGCATACGCATTTGTTAGCATTTGGCTGACTGAGTGGAGGGGTGCATGGAATCAAAGCCCAACTATGGCGGGGGGGGGGATAAAATGGTTAGGAAGCACTTTATTGCATAGTGTTTTATCTATATACTACTAAAACTCTATTGTCTTGTATGTTTGCAATCAGCTTTCAGCTTTCCGGTTTTCAACATCCGGTTGCGCATGCGTAAATAGCATTGTCTCAATCTGTTATTTCAATTCCGTTAATCACTATTCTGATTAACGAACGCATGAAATTTTTCATTCTGGAAATGTTTATATCGCTTTTAATATAAAACAATTACATTTAATTTCATCAAATAGTTTTTTTGTTTTCTCCACGGCTAAAAACATTCAACGGCAGGACTTTGTAAAGTCTGCCGCAGTTTCAAAAAAGCTCCTCCCTTTTAAAAAACAAAA
The DNA here is from genome assembly GCA_963556195.1 of Sepiola atlantica. Classification (NCBI taxonomy): domain Eukaryota; kingdom Metazoa; phylum Mollusca; class Cephalopoda; order Sepiida; family Sepiolidae; genus Sepiola; species Sepiola atlantica. The sequence continues at coordinate 34,234,671 of OY744547.1, forward strand.
ACAAACAAACAAAACAACAACAATCATTATTAATATCAATAGCGGCGGTGAACGAAACCACCTCCCACTTTTCCTCTCACAGATTTCACCACTCCTACTCCCTCTGTTTTCGTTACGTACGCGAGACAGCCGGTTGTACCCCCTTCCTTTCTCAAATCGCCTGTATTTTACTGTACTTTCAACTAACAATTTCATTTAAAAGATTATATATAAAAATTTGAATTTAACTATAATAAGTATTATGGTACCTGTTCAGTGCATATTTACCTATAAGTATGGCCAACCACTTATAATTCAGTAACTGTAATTAAAAAAAAAACAATTATAATAAACAGAACGACGCATAGAAATCTATCTATATTCTTTTTTCAACAATTACATTTAATTTCATCAAATAGTTTTTTTGTTTTCTCCACAAGTGTCACGCACATACATGAATTCCATAGCTAATATAACAAACTGACCCAACGGGTCACGGGTGGTCTAGTTTATATTAATATTGTGAGACAACTTCACGTGTGTATGTGCATGCAATTCTCCTGTCCACATAACTTTGATAATTACACGTTGAATTATTTTTTATTTACAATTAATGGAATATTTATAAAAATAAAAAATGCAATGGCATAAACTAGAATGCCATTTAAAACAATCTTTTTTCGAGCTTCATTAATGTTTACTCTCTTCTTCCTCGCATGCAAGGCTGACACTACATAGCCAGTTTCCCCCGTCTTGTATTCGTCATGCAATCAGCAATCCACCTTCCTCTATCAGCCTACTTGCTGATTTGGCACCTCTGTATCTTAGCTTATTATTTATATATTTAAAAGTAAAAAAAAAATCTTGAAATTTAAAGTAAAAAGAAAAGACACAGATAGTTTTTTTATATAATTGGATTATTCTATTGTTTTCAGAATTTTTGAGATGACGATTGATAATTTGGACTATTTGGACTACTGTTCTCATATTGGATGTATCTTGTCAAACTCTGGAATCTTTTTGTCAAACTCAGGAATCTGTATGAAATTTCGAATGGAACCTTATATTTAATCCATGGAATTACGTTCGAAATTCTGTACAGATTTCCGTGTTTGAGGAAAGATTCCCCGAGTTTGACACAATGCACCTGAAGAAGGTCGAAGGTTAAATACAACCTCGTATTGGGGGATACGTCCTCGACAATCGGTCCGACAGTTACTTTGTTGTTGTTGGGCTATGGTATAGTCTTGTTCAGTCTCAGAGGGTCCACCCTCCCAGGCTTTACCTTCTCTCTGTAAAGGGGTTAGTTTATTGCTAATCGTCTGAGGCACCCCTACCAGGGAATGCAGACGGGACTGCTCAGCCATTTTTTTGTAGGTCAGAGCATGCTAATCCTAGTGTGCTGGCTTTTCAAACTCATACCTGACCTTGTGTCTAACCTTCTGTGAAAGGAAGTAAATAAAATACTAAATATTCTGTTGTTGTATTACACAAGTCATTATATTTTTTAACATTTTTATTTAATTCATTCATGTAATAAACCTGCCTTTTTGTTTTTCTCTTTTAAAAGATGTTTATGTACAATGAGCTGTATTTTTATAACATCAAAAAGAATGAATGGCACAAGGTCACTGCTCCAGGTGCCCCTCCTCCAAGAAGTTCTCATCAGGTAAATTCATTTACTAATTGTAACCTGTACATCATGAAAGAATACGTTGTATAACCTGTTTTTACTGTTATCGATGAGGATATCTTTTTTGTTTTTAAGTAAAGAGTCCACGATCTTCTATAAAAATGTTGTACTCTGCCGAATCTAGTTATGATTGCGTTTTTTATTATATTGTTTATCGTGTTGCTTATCGTGTTTTCACGGAAAAAAGAGTTACTTTGGCAATGTTTTGCTTATTTTGGTAAGGCTTGCGATAGGAATGCTTCTTTTTATAAAATCAAATCAATTAAAAAAAAACTTGAGTTTTATTTTCTAGCCTGACGCCCAACATCATTTATCTGTTTCTTGGTCTTTTCTTCTTAATTTTACACATTTTCATTTATTGCTTGTGCCGTAAACGAATGTAATATGCCCAAATTGCAAAATAGAATATTAATTTTAATTATTACTTGTGTTAAAACAGTAAACCTTTCTTTGTATTTTAGTATATACTAGCAAGAACACCTGACGTTGCTCGGGATTGAATGAGGATCATGACTATGTACTTTTTCACTCAGCTCATAACACCATATTACTTTCTTTGTTTTTACTGCCCCCTTCCTCTCGTTTCGCCCCCTAATATAATGGGGAAAAATCTCTGAATTAAACTCGAATATATATATTTGAAGGTTTAAGAGGGTTCTGTCCCCATGAGTCACTTAGATACATATAGGGTAATGTAGAAATTTGGGACCACTTCCATTGTCTTCCCTAGAGAATTTTATGCATATGATATGAATTTCATCAAAATAGGATATATTTGAAGTTTTAAAGGGGTTATGCCCTCATAGCCCGCGTAAGGGTACATTTTGAGATTTGTGAACACTTCCATTGTCTTCCCCGGTAAACTTTACGTAAGAATACACTTTTAGATTTTATGTACATTCTCTAACCTTTCTTTCTATAGGAAACACAAACATCACGTTTTATATATATATATATATATATATATGATGATGATTTGCTACATTCTTAATGTCTTTGGTATCTCATTATGATTATATTGTTGATCATATTGTTTATCACGTATTCACGGAAGAAAGGGTTGCTTTCGCAACAGTTTATTTTAGTAAGGTACGTTCCTTTTTATAAAATCAAATTAAAAAAAAGGCTAGTATTAATTTTCTATTCTGACTGGCAACATCATTTATTTGTTTTTACATAAGATTTTTTTTCTTTACATAAATTAGAAACAACAAACAATTAATTTTCTGTTTTTTAAATGAATAAAATGAATTTATTTATAAGCTTAGACTTTCAGCAAAGAAACTTGCCTTCAACAGAGCTAGACTTTTTATTTCGCTGGTATAGGCCCCAAAAGGGGTGACCCTCCTGTGATAACAGAAAAAATATATGTTCGATCTTGCTGACACAAGGATTTAAATAAATTCTGTTTTCGATGTGTACGCATCTGTTAGCGCTAGTATGAAAAAAGAGAGTTGATCACATCTTTGAAAAGATCAGATTTTTTTCTGTACAGAAATTAGAAACCAGAAACAATTAATTTTTTTTTAAATGAATTTATTTATAACAGACTTTATTTAAATCCTGATGTGATCAACTCTATTTTTGTTTTTACATGTTTTCTTTATTTGTTTGTGCCATACGCAAAAATAAAAAACTTTGCTGCAGATGCTACATGAATACTTAGATTGAATGTTGTATTGACGAGTGATGCTACATGAATACTTAGATTGAATGTTGTATTGACGAGTGATGCTACATGAATACTTAGATTGAATGTTGTATTGACGAGTGATGCTACATGAATACTTAGATTGAATGTTGTATTGACGAGTGATGCTACATGAATACTTAGATTGAATGTTGTATTGACGAGTGATGCTACATGAATACTTAGATTGAATGTTGTATTGACGAGTGATGCTACATGAATACTTAGATTGAATGTTGTATTGACGAGTGATGCTACATGAATACTTAGATTGAATGTTGTATTGATGAGTGATGCTACATGAATACTTAGATTGAATGTTGTATTGACGAGTGATGCTACATGAATACTTAGATTGAATGTTGTATTGATGAGTAATGCTACATGAATACTTAGATTGAATGTTGTGATCAAGACTAGAATAAGGACCCCAGATCATTAATGGGGGGGGGGGTATGAAATATTTATCATCGTACTTAAGTAATCTTTCGTTTTGTAGGGTAAATCAAGCTTCCCAAAAAGGGGCACTCTGGATCTTACCTCAGTTTAGAAGGATTTTTCCATACTACACTTTGCTCCTAGCCCGAGGAGGCAAAACGGAAGATTACGCAAGTTATTTTAAGTCAGCCGATTTTTAAAAAAGCGTATATATTTTGTTTATTTATTAAAATAACTTGCGTAATCTTTCGTTTTGCCTCCTTGGGCTAGGAGCAAAGTGTAGTATGGAAAAATCCATCTAAACTGAGGTAAGATCCAGAGTGCCCCTTTTTGGGAAGCTTGATTTACCCTACAAAACGAAAGATTACTTAAGTACGATGATAAATATTTCATACCCCCCCCCCCCATTTCTGCCCTCGTGGGGAGGCAAGTAAATAGTGACACAAAAACATGTTTTAAAAGAAAACATGTTAATATTTTATTTGTTTTATTTATGGACTCTCTGCCTTAAAATACATATTAACATGTTAAAAGAAAAAAAAATTCCGAAATATACTGCATTTATTAAAATAATAAAAGATTTATTTACAAGTGTTTTGTAGAGACCACATGTATTGCGAGGTCAACCGGTGATTCCAAAACATGTCCCGCGTCTTGTGTTAATGATCTGGGGTCCTTATTGTTGTCTTGGTCCGAATGTTGTATTAATGAGTGATGCTACATGAATACTTAGATTGAATGTTGTATTGATGAGTGATGACAACTACAGCTGTGGAGTCTGAATCAGTGCAATCATCATCATATTCGGTTTAACATCTGTTTTACATGCTGGCATGTGCTGGATGGCTTTAAGAAATTGACTTCCAAAGTAACCTATCTCTGGCCTGGTTTTTATTTATCCCTCTTTCCCTCAGGTCCATTTTTATCACTTCCTCCTATGCTTTGGAATCAGAGTTCGACCTTCTAAAATTTAAGTAATCTGAGTTGGTTCAAATTGACTGACTCAGCGTTAAAAAAAAAAATGATGCACAATTAAAAAAATGCACAAAACAAAATTATATAAAAAAAATCTTTGTATCCGTATTTACTTGCCTCCCCATGAGGGCAGAGTTAGTCACAAAGCCAGTTTTTAATGTGAGGAAAGTTGAGCTCCCCAAAAAGGAGCACTCTGGATTGAGATAAAAATTAAAATTGCCTCAGTCTAGAAGGATTTCTCCTTCACTGATCGCCAACAGAAAAGATGAAATATAGAATTAGAACAGTTACTTTATTTTGCTCTTAGTCAAAAAGCCAAGGAGCCCCTAAATCCGGGGATGGCAGAAGATGTCAAGATCATAAATTTCGGCTTTGGCTTTGTCTCATGTGCAGATTGTATGACAACCATTTTTACTGCTATACAAACATGTCAGAAGGTTACAAAAATTTGAAAATCTTTTCTCTCTCTCATTTAAATTGTAGTGACTGTCTGTTTGCTTAATCACTAACTCCGCCAGAACTGGATAACCATGTAATCTTTTCTGTTCTCGATCAGTGAAGGAGAAATCCTTCTCAACTGAGGCAATTTAATTTTTTGTCCCAATCCAGAGTGCCGCTTTTTGGACAGCTATATTTTTCCCCACATTAAAAACAGACCATTGTGTCTAGCTCAGTCCTCATAGGTAAGTAAATAGAGACTTAGGGTTAGAGTTGGGGTTAGTGGAGGGCCGATGTATAAATAAACTTTTTTAAGAAAGAAAAAACAGCTTAAATTTAAATCAAAATCCCCAAAATGACAAGACATTGATCGATACTCAAGGTTATAACAGGTCATTCAAACATGGTTCATATATAATAAACAACAGGCACGAAAACGCCATTGTGTCATATTGCGTGTATGTTCTGTTGTTGGACACAATTTAGCAAAGTAGCTTATACAAATTAGACTACGTTGGCTGCTCATGCAAACCTCAACTAGACTGTCGAACCAATCAGTCGTTCCCCTGTGGTTGATATAAGGCCAACGTTGAAGAGCCTAGTCATTCAGAATTCATTTTGGCTCGGGGTATGTTTCACAAATTCTACAAGAATGTCTGTAGAAGAACATGTGAGATAAGGTAACTGGCGAAAGAAAGACGAACATGTAGATGTGGTTACAATAATCAATTTAATGCTAAAACAACAGGAATGAAATGTAATGAAAATAAAAATATGAGAAACAAAAGATTTTTCTTTTGATGGAGCTTGAACATCATTTTTATGTTGGCCCAAACTTCAAAATTCAATATGCACTTATCTGTTTACATATATGGTTCAACCCAACCATATTTTCCTCAAATAAATAATCCATACAGGTGTCTAAACTTTTTATCCGACAGGACACATATCTTGTTTCTTACTCAATTATCTCTTATTTTCTCTGCATTTTTTCTCAACACCGCACTCCAAACTAATTCTCGGCTGTCCCAATCTTGCACTTAAAACTGCATTATCCTCTGCTTCTTCCAGTCTCAAGTGTCGTCTGCTTCTCTGATATTGAGTCTATTTTCTTTTCTATTTTCTTTTTCTTTTCTATTTTCTTTTCTCTTCTTTTGCACATTGTACTTTTGCCTTCTCTCACTCTTACTACTGTTCTGTTAAGCTAAGCTGGCGAGCGATAAGGAATAAGAAACAAACAACCAAGACAGTCACTCACGGCGAAACACTGCATATCCCTCCCGTTTGGTGACATTGAGAAAGGCAGAGGGAAAGAAGCAGAAAGCATGCTACGCTGTGACTATCTTACCTTCCTTCTCTTGTCTGACTGTGCCGCACTTGTATGCGTTGCAGCATCTTTGCTTGTTTATATTCAAAGTTCTTTTTGTTTTGTTGTTTTATTATTCTGTTTCAAACTCAATCGCTTAATATTCTTTCTTTTAAATTCTTTACCTATGTGTATGTTATGTCACATCCCCATAGGCAAAAAGTAAAAAAACAAAAAAAAATTTATCCTTTTTTTTTTTTTTTTTTTTTTTAAACTAGGGAGTCCCTAGGATCGGTTTGAAGGCAACATTGGCTACCTTAGTACACAAATCCCTAAAATTAGAGATGAAATAAAGTAATTCCTTTCTTTCAATCGCTGGTAGATGAATTAGTCCTCTTTCCAGCTTAGCTAAAGTTTCTGAAAGTTTCCCCTTCGGAGATGAGCTCCGCTTCGTAACTGCTCTCTGTTGACCTTGTGTTGCCTGCTTTTCGTCCGCCTTGTTGACAGTTATTACCTCCTTCTCCTCGTTTTTTTCTCGGGTATGATTTCAACGTGCTGACGTGATGACTTTGCGTCTTCCTTTGCTGATTTGGCATGCTTATTATATAATTCAAAGCACTGACCTTTCATATTCCTTTATAAGGTCCATGAAACGTTTCTTTGGAAGAGTGGGCATTCATAGGGAATAGTGTCAGGACCTAATTTCCTACGTCAAAGTCTCTGTTTACGGTTGTCACATCTGGGCTGGTGCACCATCCACTAGTCTCTCCCTCTCTCTCTTAAACAAGGTCAAAAAAAGAGTCTCTAATCTAATAGTTCCCTCATTATCCACCAAGCTCCAGCCCCTGTCTCATTGCCGCATTTTTGTGTTTGTTTTACAAGTACTTCAATGGAATGTGCTCTGATGAACTTGCTGCTCTGCTGCCCCCTTAACATGAATACACTCGACCAACCCAACAATCAGCTAAATCCCATACATTCACTGTGAAGGTCCCCAGATGCCGGAGAGCCTTCTACTCCAATAGCTTCTTTCCTCGAGCTGTCGGCCTTTGAAACTCCCTCCCTGCTCCCTGTTTCCACGACTGTATCAACATGCAGAAATCTAAAACTAATGTAAACAAGCATCTTGCTGCACAGCTCTCAATTTAGGATGACCCCCCTAAACTTTCACCCTAATTCTCAGTAGCCCTTTATGTCTACAGTGGCAACTTTCCTTCTTTGGGGTGAACAAAGTTAAAAAAAAAAAAAAGCATCTTTTATTTCATCTTTACTCTGTGGATGGGGACATTTATGGATTTGTTTTTGATACACAATTCGGATTTGTCTACTGAACACAAACCATTCGTGACGCCCCATTGTCTCGCAATGTCTTGATGCGTGAGCTATTGTTATTGTTTATTCGATAACTGCCCCTGAATACTAATGGTCAGTAGCCAGTGGATATTTTATCTGTTGATATCACGCCTTGTAGTTTGCATTGGCTTGGTCATTTAATTCCACCATTTTGCCGACTCTGACAATTCACTACTGTATGTCTCATTTCATCACAAGAATAGCATTTGATTTGCCAAGGTTCACCTGAGTAGTTTAGCCTGACTTTTTGTGGGTTCGAGCATATTCATCTGCTAACGTAACCAACTCGTAGGCACTTTCAGTCCTCCTTCCACATAGAGCTTCAATTCCTCATTTAGGCCATTTTTGAATTTTCAATCAAAATAAGCTTTTTTAAATGCTTGTAATCGTTTCTGAAATGCTAAACATAATTTAACAAAGTTTGTTTCTTTTTTTTTTGCATGAACTCTGCATACATTTACGTTCCAGCTTTTTGCAGCTCTGGAATTTCTGTCGGTACACTTCCAGCACTAATTCATATGCTTTTAGAATGGCCGTCTTAACTTTTGCATACTCTGCACAATCTTCCACTGATCGTGCAGCATAGGTTTTCTGCACCTTCCCCGACAATCCTATCTGCAACAAAATTTTTTATTTTTACCAATTATCGCGTGTGTGTTCCTTACTTGTTAGATTTCGGATTTTGAGACCCCAAATTTATGTGACCGCTGGTAATACCGGACACAAGTTAGCATTTATATTTTTGCCAGAATTCGTTTTAGCTCAGAGTATGTTTTCTAAATCGTACAAGAATGTCTACAGAAGATCACATGAGATAAGATAACTGGCGAAAGAAAGACGAACACATAGATATGGTTACAATAAGCAATTTAATTCTAAAAAACAACAAGAATGAAATTAAAAATATGAGAAACAAAAGATTTTTCTTTTGGTGGAGCTCGAACACCGTACGTAAGATTTAGCACATATTTTTTTATGTTGGCCAAAAATTAAAAGTTTCTTTTCTTTTCTTCGTTTTTTGCTTTTTATTTGGGTATGCTCTTTATTTTGTCTTTCCTTTTCTTTTTTTACTTCGAGTGACACTGCCTTTTAACTTCTTTTTTAAGCAAAAAAAAAAGAAATAGGTCGCCAATTAAACATCCACCATAAAAAACGGTTTTATATTTACAGTGTGGTTTCTGCTTTCACGCCGGACAACAAGAGAGAAAAAAAAATTTTTTTTAATAATAATAATAAAACATTACCCTTAAGACTACAATGTAATATGGTAATTTGCATATCAAATAATAATACTAATTATAATAATTATAATAATAATAATAATATTATTATTAAAACACGACACTTAAGAACTATTCTGCGACATGGTAGTTAGCATATAAAATTATATTGGAATAAAAGATGCATAAAAAAAAAGTTTAAATACCTTTGGCACCAGATAGGCAAGGAAGCATCTTACAATTATTGACTTATTTCCATAAATACAGATTTACAAAGAACAAAAATAACCCTTGCTACCATAAAATAACTAAATTTACAAAAATCACTTTATTCATCAAATTGTAACATTTTTTTATGATATTGTAGAAATATTTAGTACTATCAAGAAGAAATACGTGAATGTTACCAACATCTCTAAGTGAGAGGGTTTCTATGAAACGAACTGGATTTCAACTTGGAACACCCATGTCTTCAGTCCGTGTCGTGATCCACTTCACCACTGTCACAACCGTTTGTATAATACAAACAGAAAACAAGTTCAGTGTTTTACATAATTGTATTTTGAAACCGTCTGAATTTTAAAAAAAGACACTGAATCTAAAAAATAATAATAGGTCCACAATTTGAGTCACCGAAATTACTGCAAAATAGCAATTACTTAGAACATTGTGAGCAAGGAACGTGTTAGTAATATCTAGTACATACTTACACTCATATAAAGAAAACTAATTAATTTTTTTGCTGGTGTGATTGCAAGAGTTAGGTGTGGAATGAGTAAGTGCAAGGAACTTTTGCCATTACTAACCAGCAGAGAGTTAGCACTGTCGACCAAAGGAAGGGACTATCAGGCATGTGTACGCAGTGTGATGATGTATGGAAGTGAATACTGGCCAGAGAGGGTTGAGGACATGTGTTGCATGGAGAGAATGATATGATGGATATGTAATGTGAGACTTAAAAACGGACTTAGATCTGATGACCTCGGAAAAAGATTAAATCTAGACATTATAGGGAGATGTGTGCAAAACAGGAGACTTTATTGATTTGGTGACATTGAAAAAATAGATGAGAGTTCTTGGGTTAGTAGATGTAGAACAGTTGAGGTAGCAGGGTTAGTTGGCAAGGAAAGGCCAAGACAAAAAATGAGAGGAAGTGATAAGAATTGATTTGAGAGAAAGAGGGATAAATAAAGACCTGGCCAGAGATAGGTTAGTTTGGAAGTCAATTTCTAAAAGCCGTCCAACACATGCCAGCATGTAAAACGAACATTAAACCGAATATGATGCTGAGAATTAATTTTATTTTTTTCAGTAATCGATTAATAGTAAATAATAAATAATAATGGGTTGATCATTTAGTCGTGAGAAACAGACATACGAGAAGTGGTCGCGCAATTTTATTAATAAAGAGATTACTTTACCACCAGAAATAAACAGACAGGGCATCTTTCTATCAATCTTTTTTTTTAGTTTCAGTTATGTTTTTTTATCTCCAAGATAAGTGAAGGTTGTTAACTAGCTGTCTCTGCCCGGTTTTGCCCAGGTAAAGAAATGAGTTGTTTATATTCCCAAATATTTAAAAAAAAAAAAAAAATTTAATAAACATTATCGCTGTGTGAATCAATTATTAATGTAACAAATTATTATAAAACTATTGAGATAAAAAGTCTAATTGTCTCAACAAAGGTCCCTTTTAGCATTTCATAAATAGGTTTTCACAAACAAATTATGGTATTTCCTGTTGTGATAGCCAAATAACTTTAAGAAATAAATAGGTTACTATCTATTTAAAAGATATATAATTTTTTATCTGAAGTCGGACATAGGTGGAGAAATGTTGAAATTTCTTTTTAGCAAATTCGTGAGTGGCCGGTGTTGATTAGGTCATAAACAAATGCCCTCAGTCTAACAAGATTTCTAGCATAAATAAGTATTTTCTGAAAGAAATTGTATCGGATTAAATTCTTTTAGTGTAAAGCACATGCGGCAAGAATAAAAAATGTGAGACTCAAATATCGATTTGTCAGATGCAATGCTATTTATGTCTAAAGTCAAGAATCAGACTGACTTTTCTTTATATATTCGATTTGAGAAATTGGAGATTGTTATTAGAGGTATTATGCATTTTAGACTGAATGTTTACTTATTTTTTATAGGCAGTTCTATTAAAGCAAGGTGGAGGACAATTGTGGATCTTTGGTGGAGAATTTGCCAACCGCTCACAATCTCAATTCTATCATTTTAAAGATCTTTGGATGTATTCATTTAAGGAAAAGAAATGGGAGAAAATCAAGTAAGTAACATTGCCATTTTTAAATAAAAAAAGTATGCACACGCACATATATATTAGATGTCATTTTTTATAATAGTTTCTTTACGCAATAGCATGAAATAAAATGAAATTTTAAAAATTCTATTTAAAATATAAATTAAATTCACCATAATGCATTTTCATTTCTTTGTTAGTAGTTAAAAAAAAATGAATTTGTGACCCTTCGAAATTTGAAAGAAAGCATTTGAACTGTCAGTTGGAAAGTCATATCTGGCCTTAAAATTCTTAGTAAATCCGCATTTATTAAAAGATTGAATAGTTTGAAAGCTATTTAAATCCAATAATTGTATAGAGATTAAAACATTACCATAACAAATTAATTAGTTATAGTTTTATATCAATTCGGTTCCAATAATAATTTAATGACTAAATAATGCCATAATAATTAAGTTTAACTTTCAAAATCTTATTTAAAAAAATAATTTGTTAAAAAAACAAACAGTGATGGATTTGATTTTGTAATGAAATTATTTTTTGAATATTTTAATTCTAATATGATTGTGTTTTTTTATTTCAATAAATATTTGATTAACAGTAAAAAAAAATTTTTTTAATTTAATTTGGAGAGTAGAAAGTGGACCTTCGGTTTACTTTCGACAGCCCCATAACTCGCTTCCCTAATTTTGTCCTTCAGTTCTAACATTCCATAAGTGATGTTTCTGACAAATGGTGGAAGAATTGCTGTTTTTTGGGTTGGAATCTATCCATATAACACTCATCATTGGCTAATTTTTGACCTTGAAATGGTATTTTTTTTAGCTCCTGACATCAAGTGGCTTATTGCCTTGTCTGGAGTGATTTCCATTTAAAAAAATTCATCTAGTAAGTTTAAGTCATGTAGTTGCGATAGAAACACACACACAGACATTTGTTAAGTTGTCTTAATTTTATTGATGATTGTATAATTTTATTGCTTTGATATTTATACTTTACATTTTACTATTTTCAAACCCTTATGTAATTGCTATCACATTATTTTGTTTTTATCATATTTCACAAAAAATCTTTTTTAGGTGTGTCGGTGGTCCATCTGCACGGAGCGGTCATCGAATGGTAGCTTATAAAAAGATGCTGGTTTTATTTGGTGGCTTTAATGATAATACCAGGTCAGTCTTGGATATTCTTTTATTTATTCATTTTTTTTTTTGATAATTTGGATTTGAAACCGACGGTACCAATGTTGTATTAATCTTTTGTAATTACATATATAAATAGATATTATGCTCTTATTTTTTAATTTTTCTTAATCGAGCACTCTGCTGGAATTTTCTCCCACTAACCTTACATATATATATATGAGAGAGAGAGAGAGACAATTAAAAGATGAGAATAAAAATTGCAAGAATACAAAATCTATTATGTCTTCAATTGTTCAAAACAAAAAAAAATTTTCTTCCTAAAACCATGACTATTCAAAGAATAGAATTCTTATCATCAGAGGAATACAGAGAGATAAGTTAGTAAGAGAGTTACCAAAGTCAAAATTTGAAAAGATAAAGTATTATTTAAGATCACTGTAAAAGTGAAAGAAAAAAGACAAGCGGAATAAAAATGCGGAAAAAGTCCAATTCAATGGATTAAAAGTGTATGACAAAAGTTCACCGTTGAAGGTGCCGCGAGCATTGTAGTATCAAGTTCCATAATAGTAAATCCAGGAAAGATTATAGAATCAGTGGAGTTTTGGAGACCCCCCCCCCAAAAAAAAAAAAACGGTTGAAGAGAGGTTGCAGTGTAAAGGATTAGAAGATAATTTGAGTATTAAAAGACATTTCTAAAACTTCCATTGACTTTATGTACAGTTTTTATGGATTTAAATACGGTTGATATAAAGCGAAATGGTTTTGAGAACCAGAAACAGTGAATATGTGAAAAGATGAGCCAAACAGGCAAAAGTCGGAAATCCGTTATACAGATTGAAATTCAAAAACAAGCAAGTAAATTAAAGCGAGAAAAGGTCTCAGCAAGAGGATAGTGTGAAGTGTTAAGCGGGTGAATCAAGTTAGGTTAGGCGCGGAGGCATCTAGATACAGGCCAGCTTCAGATGTAAAAATAGATTTATAAAAAGTGAGGGGAGCGCAAAAAAGTGACAGAATTAAAAGTGAGTAAATGGAGGTTGTAATAAAGAGTAGCGGGAAAAGAAATAAAGGATTACAACTAAAGAATGATATTGAGGTGGGCAAAGGCTAAGACTGGGCACACGAATTTGAAAACTAGAAAGCTAAAGAGCTAAAGTTAAAAATTAAAGGTTAAAACCAAATGGAGATACAATTATGAATGAATTCAAAGGTAACGGATTCATGTTAATAATATACTAATATAAATATAAAAGAAAAAGGAAATTAAAGTTAAAATTAAATTAAGATAAATTAAATTATTGTCTAAAAAGATGAAGAATACGAAGGGCAATGTTATCTCAGTATAGCAAAGGAGCTGTGAGAAAAATGCTTGGAAGAATTGTTTAAAGTATTTAGTCTCATGAAGGTAGGGAGATCGAAATATAGGGGTCAGGGTTAGGTTAATTAGAAGTAAGTGTGCATATAAAAAGGAGTTAGCATATAATTAAATAAACTGGACTGAGTAAGTGATAATAAAATGAGAGGAAAATATAGTGGAAAATAATTGGCTGTCTGTTTCAGATATTAAAAACCGCAGACGTTTGTAGAGAGAAAATAAGATAAGATTAACCGTTATTAGAAAAAAATGAAATACATAGATTTAAAGATGAGATAAGGAAAAAGGATAAATCAGAATAAATGAAATAGGGGTATGAAGGCGATGAGAAAGTAGTAAGATTAAGGCTAATAAAGGTATCATACTTAGAGGATAGAAACAGTTGAAAAGTTAAGAATAGGGGTGCCTAAAATGTATGGCATTAAACAGGTGCATGATGGTTATATGTTAAAATTGAAGAATCAAAGGTTGAACTTAAAAATACCATGGTTAAAATGGGGGTAAAATAGGGGGGGGGTATACTTATAGTTTAATATTGGTATCAAACAGGGGGTACATGTTGGTCTTAGGTAAAACATTAAAAAATAATGGTTGAATTTAAAACTATCAGTATTGCATTGGAGGGGGGTTCTACTTATAGTTAAAGATTGGTATCCAGATTAATGGGTTTAAAAACTGTTGTGATGGGATATCTGACTCCCCTCAAGGCTGATAAGTGTACTAGTCTGTAGTATATATATATATACTACAAACAGTAGTATGTAGGGTGGACTGTATTCAACAGTATTTGAGTATATTAGGTTAATCTTATTGGATTACTGGTAGTGCTATTGTTTTGTACAAGATATACGTTATAATAAACCATCCGCTTTTAAAGACCTTACACTCTGGTTATTTTTGTTATCATAACTTCTAACTAAGTTATATCAATTATAATAATAATAATAATAATAATGACAATCAAATGTGTTGTATATATATATATATATATATATATATATATATATAATGTTGCTCCTCTATCTGGAAAATGATTTCCAATCAGCATTAAAGTAAAATGCTTATCTGTATAAATAATTTTTATACGTTCAAAATTTATCGCAAACAAAATAAACAAATAAATGACATATATATATATATGTATATATATAAAAAAATGTTGGGATGGGATA
Organism: Sepiola atlantica; assembly: GCA_963556195.1. Taxonomy (NCBI): domain Eukaryota; kingdom Metazoa; phylum Mollusca; class Cephalopoda; order Sepiida; family Sepiolidae; genus Sepiola; species Sepiola atlantica. The sequence continues at coordinate 34,249,718 of OY744547.1, forward strand.
CCTGACTTCTCTCAAGGCTGATAAGTGTACTAGTCTGTAGTATATATATACTACGAACAGCAATATGTATGGTGGACTGTATTCGACGGTATTAGAGTGTATTAGGTTAATCCTATTGGATTACCGGTAGTGCTATTGTTTTGTACAAGATACATACGTTGTCATAAACCATCCTCTTTTAAAGACCTTGCACTCTGGTTATTTTTGTTATTATAACTTCTAACCAACTTATATCAGCTGGCGGCGAGAATTTCGAAAACGAACCCATAAAAGATATGGTAAAATGAACTATATGCACTGGCAAACAAGGATTCTAAACGACACCAAATTTTGGAATATAACCAGTCACGCGCATGCTTTGTTTTATTCAGTAAATACATGCAAGTCAGATTGTGAACGAAATAATCTGACTGACGTTGATTTGAAGATATCAACTGCAAACGTGATTCACTAATCCAATTCACACTACAAAGAAGAATTTACCTCTACAAAGTACAAAAAAAGAAACAATAACGATAACAGCATCAAGAGTTGCAACAACAGAAAAGTTTCGAAAAAATTCTGAAACAGACCACCGGTGAAAGAAAAAATAGTTTTTTTTCTGCTGAAGGAATTGCAAATTCTTTATTTGAATTTGTATACGAACCTGATTCTGGCATTACATTTCCAGCATATTTCAGACGATTTAAAACAACATTTTCTAAAAGGTGCTTAGATTGGTCGGATGAAGAACGGGTAACCCTGTTATTACAGAAACTGGGAACAGAAGAGAATACCAACTATACGAACTTGATATTGCCCAGAAAACCTGAGGAAGTTTCATTCGATAAAACTAAAATATACTGTTGAAGATATTCGACGAAGGAAATAGTCTATTCCACACGGAACTGGAAAGATTAGAAAGAATGGGAGTTATATCTAAGGTAGACCATGCAGACTGGGCATCAACCACTATCTACGTCAAAAAGAAAAACAAAAATAAGTATATGAATATTTGTGCATAAATACACATAAGGGAATTTTCAAACTAAATAGGCTCCCTTTCGACTTCAAGATCACCCCAGCTTTGTTCCAGCAAATTATGGACACTATGTTGACGAGTCTTGAATTTGCTATCGCCTATTTAGACTATATTCTAGTCAAAAGTAAGAACGTTCACGAACACAAAAAACACATCAGAGCTATGTTCAAATGACTAGAAGAATTCAGTTTCAAATTAAGTCCCGAGAAGTGTCAATTCTTCATGGAAAGAATTAAATACCTCAGACAAGTGATAGATAGTGAAGGCAGGAAACCAGACCCATAGAGGACCGATGCAATTAAAAATATGCCTGCACCCGACACAGTTGCAAAACTACAATCGTTTCTTGGGTTGGCCCAATGTTATGCGATCTACATTCCAAAAATGTACGAGTCCCTCCCCTTAACGAATTATTAAGGAAAGACAAAAAATGGATATGGTCAAAAGATTGCGAGACGGCTTTCCAGAAAATAAAAAAAAGTCTACTCTTAGATCCAGCCTTAGCTCATTATGATCCTGTGAAAGAAATCATTTTTGCGACTGATGCTAGTGAACACGAAATAGGTGCTGCACTGCTACACAAATATAAAGATGGTACTACTAAACTGATCGTGCACGCTTCAAGGACTCTTCTACTGGCTTAGAAAAATTATAGTCAGATCGAGAAAAAGGTATTATCGATTGTGTTTGAGGTTTAAAATACCATCGTTTTTTATATGGTAGATCATTTATACTTCAAACAGACCATAAACCGTTAGTAACGATATTTCGATCAAAAACAGACATTCCTACCAACAGTGCTAACCATTTACAGCGATGGGGTGTAACTCTACTGAAATATCATTTTAGGATGGAATACATTGCATCCAAAAAACATGGGCATGTGGATGGACTGTCAAGATTAATCCCCAAAAATGAAGAAATTTTAGAAGAGACGGTTATAGCAGCACTAAAAGAGGAAAAAAATCTCCGGTCTGTTGTTAAACACTATAAGAGACTTACCTGTAACATTAGAACAAATAAAAGAGGAATCCGAAAAAGATGATTTTATATTAAAAATAAAGGACCAGACGAGATTGAACGAAAGAAAGAAAAAGGGAACCTAGAGTTCACCTTTCTCAATATGCGACAACACTTTAATGTACGCAGATAGAATTGTAAAACCTCAATCTCTACGTAAAGTTATGCTGAAAGAATTTCATACCGGCCATCTTGGCATACCCCGGATTAAATCACTCATGCGATGCTACGTATACTGGCCAGGAATGGACAAGGAAATAGAAAGTTTTGTAAAACTATGCTGAGGTTGCCAATTGGCTGCAAGGGCGCCTCCGGTCAAAACGAATCCTTAGCCAAAAACGGATTTGCTGTGGGCACGTCTACATATAAACTATGCTGGACCGATTAATGGATATTATTACTTGATCTTGGTGGACTCTTTCTCGAAATGGTCTGAGGTATTCAAGTGCAAGCATCCTACATCTAGGAACACCATCAGTGCATTAGATGAAATTTTCAGTCGTTTCGAGGTCTCTCGGACACTGGTCAGCGACAATGGTACGGCGTTCACAGGAAAGGAATTTAAAGATTTTTGTACTTCCTTGGACATTGAACACATTACTACACCAGTATATCATCCTAGATCGAACGGTCAAGCCGAAAAATTTGTTGACACGTTTAAGCGTGCTTTACAAAAAAATAAATATATGGACACGGAAGAAAAACTATCAAGAAATTTTTAACAATTTATAGGGTGACTCCTAATGGAAACAATTACTCAAAGTTGTCCCCTGCGGAACTTATGTTCGCAAGGAAAATACGATCGATTTTCAATACATTGATACTCTATTTGAAGAAAAAAGTTGCTAAAAAGGAAGAAGATGTAAACATAATAAGATACTCCCCAGGAGATAAAGTATATTTCAAAAATTTCCAAGGTGAAAAAAGTTATTGGATATAATTCAGAAAATGATTGGCAAAGTGGTCTACACCATCAAGAGTCAAAAATTTGTGTGTAAAAGACACATTAATCAAATTAGGCCACAATATGCTGAAAATAATGAAAAAAGCGAGGAAGAAGTCCCAATGGAGATTCTATGTGATGCTTTTGACATGCCACTACCCAGTATTGTACACGAACCTATGTATACATCTACTGGACCAGCCTTACAAGCTGAACAAAATTTGTATTCGCCCAAAATTGGAAAGGAGCCAATTCTATTAGTTCGGAATAAAAGAAAGAGTACACATGAAAGAAAACCAGTTGAGCGCTTCAGCCCGGATCCTAAAAAGAAGAAATATTAGAAGCAGAAAATTCGAGGGAGATTTTCAGCTTGAGGGGAGGTGTTGTGATGGGATACCTAACTCCCCTCAAGGCTGATAAGTGTACTAGTCTGTAGTATATATAAACTACGAACAGTAGTGTGTATAGTGGACTGTATTCAACGGTATTCAAGTTATTGGTAGTGCTATTGTAAAAATTCGAATTTTGGTCAAAAATTGCTTCATTAGCAGATAGTTTAGATATTGTGTGGGGACTATGGATTTAATGATGAATTTTGAGTGGTTAGATAGTTAATGAATGTGTTAGGTTGGGTTTATGGTAAAGGCTAAATGATTCAGAATTTACTGCTGCAAAGAAGGTGGGCTCCCTCTACCATGCTAGTAAACTTCTCACATTATCCTATATCTCTACAAAGCCACCATCCGCCCATGCATGGAGTATTGTTGCCACATATGGGCTGGTGCATCATCCACTAGTCTCTCCCTCTTAGACAAGATCCAAAAAAGAGTCGCCAATTTAATAGGTCCCTCACTATCCACCAAGCTCCAGCCCCTATCCCACCGCCGCAATGTTGCTTCCTTGTGCCTGTTTTACAAGTACTTCAATGGACTGTGCTCTGATGAACTTGCTGCTCTGGTGCCCCCACGACGCAAATTCATTAGACCAACCCGACAATCTGCCAAATCCCATCCATTCACTGTGGAGGTCCCCAGATGCCGAAGATCCTTCTACTCCAAAAGCTTCTTTCCTCGTGTTGCTGGACTCTGGAACTCCCTCCCTGCTCCCTGTTTTCCTGACGGTACTGACATACAGAAATTTAAAACTAATGTAAACAGACATCTCACTGCACAGCTCCAAATTTAGGTTGACCCCCCGCCCTATTCCCCCCCCCCCCCCCCAAAAAAAAAAACCAAAAAAACTCTCACCTTTTTTCTCAGTAGCCCCTTACGTCTACAGTGGCGGTCTGCCTTGTTTGGGGTGAACTATGTTAAAAAAAATTTAAAAAAAAAAAAAAAAAAGTCAAGGAAATTAAATGTTCTCTTCTCAGGTTCTAAGTTGATGGAAAGCCCAAAGTTTTTAAAGAAGATATGTAAATTCTTAATGGTTTTATTGTATTTTCTAGGTCTCTTCCTGGTAACAAAGAGTGCGTCATCTCTATAGCCCACCCTGCAAATGTCCAAGTTCAGCCCTAAGTTCCCATAATAAGTACGGACTCACTAAGTCAGTGACCTGGGCAGAGTCATAGTAATGTCACAGTTATTGGATGTGTCCTTTCTCGTCCAAAATTTATTATCGAATGATAACAAAGATCTTCTGACTGGTATTATTAATCTAATCTCCAAATTCGTAAGATCAGAGTTGTTTTGGGCAAAAATGAGTGCTTTATTAAGGAGAATCAGAGAAATGGATTGGTAATAGTTATCTATATCAAAAGTTATGAAGTTTAAATATAAATTTAGAAACCAATGAGTCACCTCACACACATATATATATATATATATATATATATATATAATTTATTTAGATACTGTATATTGCATAATTCAGCAATGTACCGCGGTTTCATCCAAAAGGGCAGATTTAGACATCTTTAGTAAATCTCCGTGCCCAGTGGAATCATCGGCAAGCTGAAATGATTGTAGTCACGCCAGACAGGGAATGGCGTCAACAATGACAGAAAACATTTCTGTCATTGTTGACTTCATATCTATTGAGTTGTGAGACATTGTTTATTGCAAGAAAGAATGGTGATCCTTTTTTCTTGTGTAACATTTCTATTTCAGTCAGATTCGGCTAGACGTATTACTCTTCCAAGTAAGTTAGTTATTCTGATTTTCTTCCTGATCTAAACCACAAACCTAAAATGAACTCCCAGCTAAAGCTACATAGAAATGGAGTAAGTTATTTAATATCGACACAATTTTCCTAAAGATTAAAAATGTTGTCCCCAGAGAAAAAAATTAGATTTCAACAATTCAACACTGCATCTTCATCTACAAAAAAATATTAAATTGTCGCCTGTAAAATGTTTGTTTACATTTTTTCAAACTGTCACATGACTCAAATTAACCAATCAAATGATGACACAAAGGGCAACCATTTGAAACTGAATAAAAAATCGTCTCCTCTGAATATTTTAAATGCATTTTAATTTAAAATTTGAACTAGTTAAAAATTCAAACATACAAACTTTTTTTCCACTTAGCATTTTAATTCAAAATACAATATGGCCATTTAAACATTTTTTTTAAAAGGACCCCTTAGCACAAGTGTTGTCTTAAACCGTTTGACTAACAAACCGCAAAGTTAGAGAAAGTTGAATTTATACAAATAACTCATTTCCCTAACTCTGCGATAAACCTTTTAAGATTTATTTATTTAAAAGTGTAACAGTTAGATGTGTATTAAAATTACATTAAAATAATGCAAATTCGATTTGGAAACAATTCATTTTAAAGTTAGAATTTTTTACTTTAGTGACACCAGTTAATTCTCAATTACTTGTATATTTCATTTTGGGCAATCATGCAATCTCATTTTTTTAAATGGGTGTAGAAGGTGATAACGTATGTACAAACATGAATATTTATATTATTATAGAGATGTATATTTAAAACATATGTAAACATACAAGAAATGTGTTATAATTTGTAGCTATTTTTTATTTTTTTCAATTACAGAGACTACAAATACTTCAACGATGTATATATCTTCGACTTAGAGACGTATTCCTGGAGTAAAATTGAAGCTTCTGGAAAGGCTCCGGCACCCAGATCAGGTTGCATCATGGCGTCTGCTACACATCTCAGTAAGATTGTTGTATATGGTGGCTACAGCAAACAGCCAATTAAAAAAGATCTAGATCAGGGTATATTTCATTCAGATATGTTTGCTCTCATACCAGAAGGTAAGCTTTCATTTGTTTCTTTTCCCTTGAGTTAACATTTTAAAGTTTGAAATTCTTGTGGATTATTGGTGAAAATAAACAATTTAAAAACCATTTGAAAATTAAATAAATATATATCTTTATCTTGATAAAAATCATGTTTTTATCTCCCTTCTTTCTCTCTCTCTCTCCTCTTCTGCCCCTTTTTCTCTCTCTTCTTCCGCTTCCTCACTCTCGCCTCTTCTCTCTCTCATCCAGTGTGTACAGTGACAAGCAAGTAAAATCCAGTTTTAGTAATATATAGAAGATTTGTCACACTTTAATCAATGCAGATGCATCATTATGACGTGTTCTTTTAACTTATCTTAGTTATAGTCATGGTGGGAGGAAGATTCAGTATACAACACTTATCATATTTGTTACTAACTGCCAAATTTGGCATTATCCTTTATAAATATATGATTCAGTCAGCCAATCGGAAATATGACAAAACCACAGTACACAAATAGATAAATATATAACTTACAGCTTGGTCTTAATATCCGGACAGAATTAGGGCGATTTTAAAAACAAATAAATTAAAAAATGATGTCGTATTTTTTTAAAATCCTAAAACAGTTGTTTTGTTATTATATTTGTTATTTTTGTGGTCACCTGACCACATCTTCAGTGAAAATAGGAATATTATGATAAAGAAACAAAAATATATAATGTTTGTTTATTTTATCAATTTTTCTCAATTCTTGAGTTAAAAGAAAAATAAAGGAAGCATCCAAAATCCATCATGTGTTTATTTCTGTTCAAATTATCAGCTTACATAAGAGGATATCTTGCGGGCAAATGCACTGATGATGACTTATATAAATCGAAAGCTTACAGAGTAAATATATCAACACACGATGAATTTTGAATATTCCTTTATTCTTTATCTCAAGAAATAAGAAAAATAGATGATTTTTGATAATCCTTTTTATCATGCTCATCGGCACGATCAAAAGAAAAATAACTCTAACCGACCAAGAAAAATGTCATCCCGAAGAAAAACAACATATTTTATTTCTTAAAAATAAATACAAAAAGAAAATGTTTTAGAAATCAACATCTGTCTCTGCTCTTGAATGGCCATAATCTCAAAACCATAACTCCCACGTTGGGGGTATCCATTGTCTCTTGAAACTGAACGGAGGCCATGATGATGATGATGATGATGATGATGATGATGATAACTCCCAACTAGTGTTATTTAGGAAAATGTATTTTTGTCTATTTTCACCTTTGCTGGCCAAAAAATTGTAAACATTTGTCTTTTCCTTTGCAGTGGTCCTAATTTTAAATGAAAATCCTTAAAATAAATGCCATGTCATAAACAGGCGTCTCTCCTGCTCGCCAACTCGCGACTGTTTTTGCTGTGCTTACTGTTCAGTAGGAAAAGGAAAGTAAACTATTGTAAAGTTGTTGCGAAACCTCATATCTATAAACTGTTATGTCATCATAATGGCTTATAAGATACAGATAAAACCCACTCTTAACTACTGTTGCAGTTGTGAGCACCAAAAGCTTGTTATAGAAAACTGGAATATTATTCTGAATATAGAAAAGGGTACAGAGAATGTTCACACAAGGATTATTGAGGGTTTGGTTGGAAAATTGAATTATAGAGAGGGGTTGGAAAATTGGATATAACAACACGTTTAGAATGCATACTTCAGGTGTGATTTAATTGAATATTTTACGTACATCACAACTATGGATAATTCTTTTTAATATTTCAACAGGGACGAGAGTACATTGTACAAGTTTTTAGCGAGTCTTTCAAATACAACCAAAATTTACCTTAATATTAGTTTAACTAATATTATTGCCATGAAAATTAAAATATTTTTCTGGATATAGAAAGAGTAGAGAGAATGTTCATTGGGGTTATCGAAAACATCAGAAATTTGAGTTGTAGAGTGATTGGAAAATAGGGTATAGCAACACTTTTAAAACACATAATTTTCGGGTGATCTCATTGAATCCTGTATAATGCTAAATGGACACTACAACTATGGACAATGTAAAAACAAATTCAAAAGTAACAAGCAACTTGATCACTCACCCCAATAAACATTGAGAGTTATTTATCGAGAGAGTAATTAATTATTGGAACAAGTTACTGACGCATTTCAAGAATGTGATTTGTGTAAATAGTTTAAAAAATAATATGAACTGATTTTGTGATTATCGTATAAAAATGGATTCCATGGACAGTATTGGGAACTTTCAGATGAGATATTTAAAAGAATCTGAAAGTTATGCCAGAATGAAAAAGTAGAAACCAAAAATATAATTAAGTAAATATCTGAATTAATGAAGTGACCAAAAGGTAGATATATGAGCAAGAATTAGATCAAACAAATTATCTATCTTTTATATATCTACTAGCAGTCTCGACCTGGCGTTGTCTGGGAGTATTTGTACTTGCAATATGTTTGAAGCTGTTGTATTTAACTTGTAAATATATAAATAACTAGAAGAATACCCGTAACAAAGTCTGGTAAAATTAATTCTCCGAACAGAACAGTTTTGCACCATTTTTATGTCCCTTTTTGAAGATTAAAATCAAGACATAATGTTACTAAACCTTATGTCTAGAATCCTTATTCCAATTTTGACCAAGATCCTTACATGATTTTAATAGAAAATGTCTCAAATTTAAGGCTTAAGCTGAAGGGGTCTTAAAAAATAATTGAAATTCAGGGAATCTTGTTCGGTTGGTGTCCAATGATTATGGATCAAATTTAATGCAAATCTGAAATATTTAAATTTTTAAATGAAAGGTTATACCTAACTTTATATAAATTATTATATATTTAGGCATAAATAGCCATCATTTCATTTATTTTATAAAAAAATTGTGTAAACATTTTTTAAGTCAGAATAAAGCTAATGCCAGCAGCATTTTATCAATAATAAACGATAAAAATCCGAATTTGAAGTCCTTTTTGTTAAAAAAAAGAAAGTGTTATCATTTTTAAAAGTATGAAGAAAAATTCTGTAAATTACATTGAAAAAAAAAAATATGAACTGAAAAGAAAAGTAAATATTTAGAAATTGCTTAATATATTAATTTTAATTAAAATTCTCATGAAATGAGTTTGAACTCACAATCTCAATCTCTAATTGCTTTGTTGTTAACCGTAAGTATAGAAATAACAATTTGTTTTAACGTAGAAATGAAGCATGCTGTGTTCACCTTATTGCTTTCTTTTTTGGAGTCTCGGCATAAGTAAGATACGGTCTAGGGAAGAAAATGCTGATATATGAACGATTTTGAAACACGTTTTGTTTGTTTATGAAGCATGACACGTTCACCTTATTTCTTTCCTTCTTTTTGGTCGAGGGAGGAAAATAATTTAGTTCTAGGCAAATCCTAAGTAAATATAGATTTAAAGACGAAGTAATATAGAATAATATCAAATGTTGTGAAAAAAAAGACAGCGCGCAGCTATTAGCAAGTAATGCTGCTTGCCTCATTACAGAAAAACAGCAGTTTAAATAGTTGTTATAAAAAGATTGTTAGCTACTATCATGATAGTTGGTAAATTATAAGAAAAGAATTGTCTATTATGTAGTTAGAAAAAATAAAAATGTTTATCAGTTAACTAAAATAGATAGATCACTGATGAATTTAAATTCTTATTAATGGCATAAGTGGATTTTTAATTTTTCAGTCATGATTGAAAAATGTTTCCATATTAGGACTACATCATTTTTTAAACTGTAGCAAAGTACATTATTATAGCACCAATAACATGGTACAACAATAACAACTGAAAATTGGCCAGTCGCATTAAAGTTTGATATATTAACGTAAATGCTATTTAGGTCCAACTTTTAAAATCTCGCAAGATAACTTTATGTTAGATATGTATCTAACATAAAAAGTTATGTATATATCAGATCCAGACAAAGTCATGAGAAGATCATGAAAGAATATTGAACACTTTTTCATCGTAAGTTTGCTACAAGTAGTGGGGGGAGGGTATCAGAAATAAGAACACCCTTAATTAAAAAAAAAAAAAAATTTCCCTTTTTTTTTTTTTAGGTAAACAAGAAAAGAATGCTGCTCAGCCACAAAAGTGGAAATGGGTTTCTATGAAGCAATCCGGTTTCCGTCCAGACACACGGAGTGGGATGAGTGCCACCATTCTGCCAGGTTCTGACAATGTTTTTGCTTTTGGAGGAGTTTATGATCAGGTAAGGTTCAGCCGTCGTTAGATATGTGCGGTCTGTCTGTTTGTGCGGCTGTTAGAAATTAACAAAATTGAAAGTTTTACAAGCGTTTTTTTCTCGATTGAAAAAGCAGAATTCTGTGCAGAACTCACATCCCCGACCTGTGAGTTCTATGCTTTTTAGCAGAATTCCACTTTTTTTAATCTAGAAAAAGCAGAATTCCACTTTTTTTAATCTAGAAAAGCAGAATTCCACTTTTTTTAATCTAGAAAAAGCAGAATTCCACTTTTTTTAATCTAGAAAAAGCAGAATTCCACTTTTTTTAATCTAGAAAAAGCAGAATTCCACTTTTTTTAATCTAGAAAAGCAGAATTCCACTTTTTTTAATCTAGAAAAAGCAGAATTCCACTTTTTTTAATCTAGAAAAAGCAGAATTCCACTTAAATCCGTAGAAGCTCCCATGAATGTCAGTTCTCCGCTTTTGGGTTGAAATCCGCTTACTTTTTAATAAGAACAAAAAAGCTGACATTTTTTCTGTTCAATTGTATTGTAATTGAAAATTGTCCAAACTTCCACTGATTCTCAAAATTAGCTCGCCCTGTTGGCGGAGCACAAATTCACCGACTGCAATCTCATGCCGAAAGGTACCCCCCCCCCTTCGAAAATGAGACCACCTGTAGGCTGTGGGTTGCAACCCGTGATACCTTAGGACGGGATCCTGGTGGCTGAGCAGTCCGGGAGGTCGAAGAGGCCCGATTCGATCAATTGGCTGCTCATGTCATGCCCTAGTATCTATAAGTTGATTCCAAACCATATTATTCAATCTGATTCTTCAAAAAATCAAAACCTTACTTCTCCTTTTTATTTTCATCCCAAATAGATACTAGAAGGCAGTGACTGGGGGTCAACGTGTTGGGAACGAAGATGATTATAACTGCCGAAGAGTAATGTTTTCTAAGAGTAATGCTTCCAAGGGTGGAGTTTTCTTAGCGTAATGTTTTCTAGTAATAATGGATGGTTGATGTGCCATGAGTCAAACCAAACATCCTAAGTGTAATGTTTTCTGAGAGTAATGTTTTCTGAGAATATAAATAATTATCCTATCTATAGGATTCAATTTGACAACTTTATTCAGCATTAAATAACCCATAGATGGTTGTTATGCTGTAAAACAAAGTAAACCAAACCAACAGAATTGGAGCACATGCTTGAGGAAGGTTTAGAAAGCTGCTGCCAATCCTTACATCTAGGCACATTTCCTTCAAGATTTAGGGCAAAGTCTTTTTCGCCTGTATTCACTCTGCCATCTTGCATGACAATGAGACATGGGCCCCAAACACTTCTGATCTGCGTAATGACCTTGCTGTGATCATGTGGATGTGTGACTGCAAACTAGAGGAAAGGATCCTTTGCAGATCAGAAGAGTTATGGGTCCATGTCTCACTACTGTGTAACATAACAGAGCGAACACAGGTTGATCTTTTTTAATTCTTTTTCCAAATTCAGGGAAAACCTTGCATACACCATGGTATTAAGTGTCGGATTTTATATGTACTCAAACTCTCATCTGAGTGTGTGTGTGGAGGGAAGACTTGCCAGCAGCTTTCACATTTTCACCTCTGGTGTCTTGAGTCAAAGTAGAAAAGGAGATAAAAGCTTCTGTCATTTCTCATGGCATCAGAACCTGCGAGAACTACAAGTCTCACCTCCTTCTACCCATCAATATTCAACAGAAGTATTTTGGCGTCTAACTTCTTGAAATTTATAAAGATGTCTTATACTGATTTTTTTTTATCACTGATTTTAATGAAATTTTAATGTAAATTTTAATAATTTGAGATCATGTTTTACTAGTAAAATTCTTTTGATTGCAGTGTTTCTCAACTGGTGGTTTCCGTAACCCTGAGGTTCTTCAAATGGTCCCTAAAGGACAAATAAAATAAACTAATGCACTTTTGACTTTTAAAAAATTTATATATGTAATATTACTAAACACGCACAATAATTCTGGATCATTGTAATCATCATATCTAAACTATTGGATACTGCACCCTATAGACGGATGTCGTCTTGTCCTTCGGGGCTTGATTCCACCTGTCTGTGGGTTTGTCCTGTGCAGTTCTAGGAGGTCCACCCTCCCAGGCTTCGCCTCCCCTCTTTGGGGAGGAGTAAGTTTATTGCTTACTGCTTGAGGCGCCCCTACCGGGGAATGCCGACGGGGCTGCCCAGGCAATTTTTAAATGGCCAGAATGCTCACCTCTCGAGCGCTGGCTTTTAACCCCACTTACTCGACCCAAGCTGTGGTCACATCTTACTTGTGGGAGTAAGATAACACTGGCCTTGTGCCTAACTCCTGCAGAGGAGTAAATAAATATCTAAACTATTATGTTATTAAAAAATATAACAATCATTGGAAATATATTTAGTGATGTCTGTATGACATCAGTGTGAAACCGCCTTAACCAGTTCATGGGATATTTTGCCTTGATTTACCTTTTGTCTTTTCAATATTGCCATTAAAGGATAAATAAATAATAAACTAATGCAGCAATTATGTTTTCATATATTGAAAGAAAAAGAAGCATCCAATGGCTGAAAAAAAAATGATGTTTTCATATATTGAAAGAAAAAGTAGCATCCAATGGCTGAAAAAAAATGATGTTTTCATATATTGAAAGAAAAAGAAGCATCCAATGGCTGAAAAAAAAATGATGTTTTCATATATTGAAAGAAAAAGAAGCATCCAACGGCTGAAAAAAAAAATGTTTTCATATATTGAAAGAAAAAGAAGCATCCAACGGCTGAAAAAAAAAATGTTTTCATATATTGAAAGAAAAACAAGCATCCAACGGCTGAAAAAAAAAAATTATGTTTTCATATATTGAAAGAAAAAAAAGCATCCAACGGCTGAAGAAAAAATGGAATTGGATGAAACTGATGGAAAGATAGCAAATGGAATTATCTAACATTATGAACTCTTTCTTGAGCGCTTTGGTTCCGAAGGAGACTTTCTATTTCTGTTATCCTCTTTAAATTTGTTTTTCTTCGCACCATTTGCATTTTTATCACCCAATACTTTCAAGCTGGAGTACACTGTCCGACTGTTGCATATCCTCATTGTTGTGATCAATCGTCTAGTGGCCGTGGGGTTGAAAACACTTGAAGCTGAACTCTGAAAAAATGAGAGCTTCCTCGTATAGAATTTGAAATAGTAAAAGGAATGAAGGCTTCTTCTTGCCTAACAAAGCAAAAACAACCGTTGTTTATTCAAATTAATAGAATAAGACGATTTCAAATTGACAGCTTATTCCTTTATTTGGATTCTTATCTCATGCGTCGGCGCAGTAGGGGGAAAGAGAGACAACCATAGTTTGTTTTAACTACTCATTTTTAAGACCACATTTTTTATGTTTACTTCGCTCCTGCTCCTAGTTGCTTTCTCTCTTTCAAAATCTTTTAAAACTTTTCGATAAACTCACGTGATTCACACTTTTCTCAGTTCAGTTTTATGTACTCGTCAGACATAACTTTCTGATCTCGACAGATAACACTTTGCCCCAGCCATATTTGAATGCTTAAAATGGAAAATATCTAACCTTCAATATATATAAGATTTTCAAATTTTCTCATCTTTCGAAAACAAGTTTGTAAATGGCTTAAAGTTAATGATGGAGTTAATGAAGTGTAATATGTTTGCCGGTGATGGATGGTGATGGCCGACTGCTCAGTCAATGATGGCTTTGATTACTTGAGAGATAGTGACAGCATTGAAGATGAACAGGTGTCAAGAAGCGACCAGACATGATTACTTGAAAGATAGTGACAGCATTGAAGATGAACAGGTTTCAAGAAGTGACCAGACATGATTACTTGAAAGATAGTGACAGCATTGAAGATGAACAGGTTTCAAGAAGTGACCAGACATGATTACTTGAGAGATAGTGACAGCATTGAAGATGAACAGGTGTCAAGAAGTGACCACACATGATTACTTGAAAGATAGTGACAGCATTGAAGATGAACAGGTTTCAAGAAGCGACCAGACATGATTACTTGAAAGATAGTGACAGCATTGAAGATGAACAGGTTTCAAGAAATGACCAGACATGATTACTTGAGAGATAGTGACAGCATTGAAGATGAACAGGTTTCAAGAAGCGACCAGACATGATTACTTGAAAGATAGTGACAGCATTGAAGATGAACAGGTTTCAAGAAGTGACCAGACATGATTACTTGAAAGATAGTGACAGCATTGAAGATGAACAGGTTTCAAGAAGTGACCAGACATGATTACTTGAGAGATAGTGACAGCATTGAAGATGAACAGGTGTCAAGAAGCGACCAGACATGATTACTTGAAAGATAGTGACAGCATTGAAGATGAACAGGTGTCAAGAAGTGACCAGACATGATTACTTGAAAGATAGTGACAGCATTGAAGATGAACAGGTTTCAAGAAGCAACCAGACATGATTACTTGAGAGATAGTGACAGCATTGAAGATGAACAGGTTTCAAGAAGCAACCAGACATGATTACTTGAGAGATAGTGACAGCATTGAAGATGAACAGGTTTAAAGAAGTGACCAGACATGATTACTTGAAAGATAGTGACAGCATTGAAGATGAACAGGTTTCAAGAAGTGACCAGACATGATTACTTGAAAGATAGTGACAGCATTGAAGATGAACAGGTTCCAAAAAGCGACCAGACATGATTACTTGAAAGATAGTGACAGCATTGAAGATGAACAGGTTTCAAGAAGTGACCAGACATGATTACTTGAGAGATAGTGACAGCATTGAAGATGAACAGGTTTCAAGAAGTGACCAGACATGATTACTTGAGAGATAGTGACAGCATTGAAGATGAACAGGTTTCAAGAAGCAACCAGACATGATTACTTGAGAGATAGTGACAGCATTGAAGATGAACAGGTTTCAAGAAGTGACCAGACATGATTACTTGAAAGATAGTGACAGCATTGAAGATGAACAGGTTTCAAGAAGCAACCAGACATGATTACTTGAGAGATAGTGACAGCATTGAAGATGAACAGGTTTCAAGAAGCAACCAGACATGATTACTTGAGAGATAGTGACAGCATTGAAGATGAACAGGTTTCAAGAAGTGACCAGACATGATTACTTGAAAGATAGTGACAGCATTGAAGATGAACAGGTTTCAAGAAGTGACCAGACATGATTACTTGAAAGATAGTGACAGCATTGAAGATGAACAGGTTCCAAAAAGCGACCAGACATGATTACTTGAAAGATAGTGACAGCATTGAAGATGAACAGGTTTCAAGAAGTGACCAGACATGATTACTTGAGAGATAGTGACAGCATTGAAGATGAACAGGTTTCAAGAAGCAACGAGACATGATTACTTGAGAGATAGTGACAGCATTGAAGATGAACAGGTTTCAAGAAGTGACCAGACATGATTACTTGAAAGATAGTGACAGCATTGAAGATGAACAGGTTCCAAAAAGCGACCAGACATGGTTACTTGAGAGATAGTGACAGCATTGAAGATGAACAGGTTTCAAGAAGTGACCAGACATGATTACTTGAGAGATAGTGACAGCATTGAAGATGAACAGGTGTCAAGAAGCGACCAGACATGATTACTTGAAAGATAGTGACAGCATTGAAGATGAACAGGTTTCAAAAAGCGACCAGACATGATTACTTGAAAGATAGTGACAGCATTGAAGATGAACAGGTTTCAAGAAGTGACCAGACATGATTACTTGAGAGATAGTGACAGCATTGAAGATGAACAGGTTTCAAGAAACAACCAGACATGATTACTTGAGAGATAGTGACAGCATTGAAGATGAACAGGTTTCAAGAAGTGACCAGACATGATTACTTGAAAGATAGTGACAGCATTGAAGATGAACAGGTTTCAAGAAGCAACCAGACATGATTACTTGAGAGATAGTGACAGCATTGAAGATGAACAGGTTTCAAGAAGCAACCAGACATGATTACTTGAGAGATAGTGACAGCATTGAAGATGAACAGGTTTCAAGAAGTGACCAGACATGATTACTTGAAAGATAGTGACAGCATTGAAGATGAACAGGTTTCAAGAAGTGACCACACATGATTACTTGAAAGATAGTGACAGCATTGAAGATGAACAGGTTTCAAGAAGTGACCAGACATGATTACTTGAAAGATAGTGACAGCATTGAAGATGAACAGGTTTCAAGAAGTGACCACACATGATTACTTGAAAGATAGTGACAGCATTGAAGATGAACAGGTTTCAAGAAGTGACCAGACATGATTACTGTAGAGATAGTGACAGCATTGAAGATGAACAGGTTTCAAGAAGCAACCAGACATGATTACTTGAGAGATAGTGACAGCATTGAAGATGAACAGGTTTCAAGAAGCAACCAGACATGATTACTTGAGAGATAGTGACAGCATTGAAGATAAACAGGTTTCAAGAAGTGACCAGACATGATTACTTGAAAGATAGTGACAGCATTGAAGATGAACAGGTTTCAAGAAGCAACCAGACATGATTACTTGAGAGATAGTGACAGCATTGAAGATGAACAGGTTTCAAGAAACAACCAGACATGATTACTTGAGAGATAGTGACAGCATTGAAGATAAACAGGTTTCAAGAAGTGACCAGACATGATTACTTGAAAGATAGTGACAGCATTGAAGATGAACAGGTTCCAAAAAGCGACCAGACATGATTACTTGAGAGATAGTGACAGCATTGAAGATGAACAGGTTTCAAGAAGTGACCAGACATGATTACTTGAAAGATAGTGACAGCATTGAAGATGAACAGGTTTCAAGAAGTGACCAGACATGATTACTTGAGAGATAGTGACAGCATTGAAGATGAACAGGTTTCAAAAAGCGACCAGACATGATTATTTGAGAGATAGTGACAGCATTGAAGATGAACAGGTTTCAAGAAGTGACCAGACATGATTACTTGAAAGATAGTGACAGCATTGAAGATGAACAGGTTTCAAGAAGCGACCAGACATGATTACTTGAAAGATAGTGACAGCATTGAAGATGAAAAGGTTTCAAGAAGTGACCAGACATGATTACTTGAAAGATAGTGACAGCATTGAAGATGAACAGGTTTCAAGAAGCGACCAGACATGATTACTTGAGAGATAGTGACAGCATTGAAGATGAACAGGTTTCAAGAAGCGACCAGACATGATTACTTGAAAGATAGTGACAGCATTGAAGATGAACAGGTTTCAAGAAGTGACCAGACATGATTACTTGAAAGATAGTGACAGCATTGAAGATGAACAGGTTTCAAGAAGCGACCAGACTTGATTACTTGAAAGATAGTGACAGCATTGAAGATGAACAGGTTTCAAGAAGTGACCAGACATGATTACTTGAAAGATAGTGACAGCATTGAAGATGAACAGGTTTCAAGAAGCGACCAGACATGTTGTGCCAAAAGAAGCCACAAATGAAAGAGAAAACCCTGCAGCTGCTATATGTGTGATGAAGCTTTTCTTCCTATTGTTAGCAGCATAGGATTGCCTGTGAGATGTAGGGGGATCACATATTTTTTTCTCTTCACCACACACAGCCGACATACAAGCTCAACTTTCTTAATCGATTCGATAATAGATTGGCTGAGTTCGACACTGCTAAACTCCGGTATTAGTTTTGAATCAAATTTACCACCAATCATCCCGCCAAAATAACTTGTAATAAGCGAAAAACTATTTTTCAGTCGTCGTCACTAGTATCAATTCTTTCGCCTTCTTGTTGCTTCTGCCCCGGTGCAAATGACTGCCCACTTTTATAGGCAGTTGGTATGGCCAGTATGCAAATTGTCTATCCCACGCATCTCGTTGTGTTTCAGGCCTCCTTATATGGCACATGTGATCTTATGCTGCTTATAATAAAAGTTGGAGATAGGCTCTGCTTATTAAATGAGGATATGTTTCATCCTCATCAATTAAATCCCAGAGTAACTAACAAATCATGATTAATTGCATGACGAATTATCTTCTCTTGACGATTTATTAATCAAAATAGATAAAGAATATGTAAAACTTCTAAAGTTAAAAATAGAATTTTTCAAGATGGTAGCCATTTATAAACTCATTTCTGAAAGATCAAAAAATATTTTTCAAGATGGTAGCCATTTATAAACTC
Source organism: Sepiola atlantica (assembly GCA_963556195.1). Lineage (NCBI taxonomy): Eukaryota > Metazoa > Mollusca > Cephalopoda > Sepiida > Sepiolidae > Sepiola > Sepiola atlantica. The sequence continues at coordinate 34,268,308 of OY744547.1, forward strand.
ATTTCTGAAAGATCAAAAAATATTTTTCAAGATGGTAGCCATTTATAAACTCATTTCTGAAAGATCAAAAAATATTTTTCAAGATGGTAGCCATTTATAAACTCATTTCTGAAAGATCAAAAAATATTTTTCAAGATGGTAGCCATTTATAAACTCATTTCTGAAAGATCAAAAAATATTTTTCAAGATGGTAGCCATTTATAAACTCATTTCTGAAAGATCAAAAAATATTTTTCAAGATGGTAGCCATTTATAAGCTCATTTCTGAAAGATCAAAAAATATTTTTCAAGATGGTAGCCATTTATAAACTCATTTCTGAAAGATCAAAAAATATTTTTCAAGATGGTAGCCATTTATAAACTCATTTCTGAAAGATCAAAAAATATTTTTCAAGATGGTAGCCATTTATAAGCTCATTTCTGAAAGATCAAAAAATATTTTTCAAGATGGTAGCCATTTATAAACTCATTTCTGAAAGATCAAAAAATATTTTTCAAGATGGTAGCCATTTATAAGCTCATTTCTGAAAGATCAAAAAAATGTTGTTTTCAGTAAAATTTGGAATAACAATAACAAGTCCGCATAAAATTTGAATCCTATTTTATTTTTTTTTAGCGAGGATTGTTATGTCAAGAATTACTGACTGCTTTTATTGTTTTGGTTGGTTGATGTATTTTACGGCATGTCAACTGTCATTGGGTTATTTTATGCCCAAAATCGTACATATGTTTTGTATACAATTGGTTTGTAGATTTTGTTTAGCAGGTGAAGGTTTTGAAAACGAATAATCTGTAAACGATAGTTTCTATTTAACCCATAGATGGGGCCCTGACAGGTACTACCACTTGACGTTAGAATAGACCTTGGATTAGTGACAACCTAGGGCTGACTTCACACTCTCTAAAACTCAAATTGGGACCTTACCACTGGATGCAATTTTGTGTCATTTTAAACAAGTGAGCTTAGTTCTCCTCTTGCAACTTGGTACATTCCTATTAGCAGCAGCAGCAGCAGCATATTTGTCACCCCTACAAGTAGAAATAAACTCAACCTTTCAGTTCAATATAAATGCTTCTTCACTAATAGGTTGTTTGGTTAGTTGGTTGTTGGGTTTTACATGTCAACCATCGTTGGGTAATTTTGTGCAAAAACCGTAAATGTATGTTTTGTATATGATTGGTTTGTAAATTTATGTGTTTTGTAGGCGTCGTATATTTTGTAATCTGTAAGCGATCGTTTCTATTTAAACCATAGATGGGACCTTGACAGGTACTACCACTCCGGGTCAGAGTGGACCTGGGAGTAATGGCAACTCCACACTCCCCAGATGACCACCAGATGAACTTTATGGTCAAACCTACGATCCTCTTATTCTGTATTTGATGTTTTTTTTTAGAAATGTTGTGAACAAAGATGAGAAAAAAAGTTCAAAATGTGTAAATAACAGTTCAATATTTTATCTCAGAAATTTTGCCAATAAATTAAGTTAACCATTTTTATGCCAGACTTTTTTGAGTTGCATCATCATCACCCTATTTTATATGCTGCCATTTTCTTCTGCTTCTTCGTTTAACGTGTCTTTTCCACACCAAATGTGAGTTGCACATTAGCCATGGCAACAAAAAGTGACTTTCTATCATTTATGTTGGTTTCGTTGTACCATTATTGTTTGATGTCATCTTTGACTGAGTCATTCCAAGTCTTCTAATTTACCTTTTTTACCAAAATAAAATTATTTTGTTGCATTTTTTTTCTTTTATCTTTTAGGAAGAGAATGAAGAAACATTAGAAGGACATTTCTTTAATGATTTGTATTCGTTGGATGTTCAAAATGGATCCTGGCACAAACTTTCAATTTGGTAAGAATCAGAGATTCAAGTTCTCTACAAATTGGTAGAAATTTTTTTCTGCCAACATTGTCTCCATTTTTTTCTGCTATGTAGCTGAAATCTGCATTTTTTTCCTTTATCGCTTCATCTATGTCCCATCTCACTCCCTTACATTTCTCATCAATTGTCAACCCATTATTTGTATCATAAATGTCAATTGTTTCCTTATAACCTGAATAATTTAATTTTGCAATTTGGTATACGTTGCTAGGACTTCGACATCAAACTATTTTTGTTGTTTCCTTAGAAACAAATCTAGATAGACTGGAGTAGAGGTTAAATGTCTTTAGCTTTTTCATCAAAGTTAGCTTGTCTGTCCACTTCCCTACGATTTCTGTAGCCTCATATAGGACATACACATATTACCCACAAACATTTATTGAAAGGTGAAGAGTCTCCAATGTGTACATCATGTCAAGAACCTTTTACAGTCAAACATATATTAATAGACTGTCAGAATCTCAAACATATATTAATAGACTGTCAGAATCTACAACAAAGCCGAAGGAAAATCTAAAGGACCTGTTTAAAGACACAAATCTGACCAAAATCTTAGACTTCATCAAAGAAGTTGGACTGTTCAAAAAAATGTAATCATAATTTTTTAATTTAATTTTTTTTTTTCAAAACAATATAAAATAATTAAACTACCTTGGAATTTCATTTGACAACTTTATTTGGCATTAAATAACTCATAGATGGTTGTTATGCTGTAAAACAAACGAAACATTGATGTTATTGTTTTTTTCCTTTCCCTCAATCATGTTCTGCAAAATCAAAAACAAAAAACATCAATTTTCCTCTACAAAACAATCAAACCAAGCACCATGAATAAATATTTGAAGATATAAAGAACTTGAAACATACAAACTTCTACCAAAATGACCGGATTTGACATTAAATAACACAAAAAGGGTTGATATGCCTTAAAACAAAACAGCCAATCAATCAACGTTCCCTGCCACTATTTTTCTCAAATGAGTAAAAGAATAACCTGAAAATTTTACATCAGCTCAGTTTGTTTATGAATAAATCTAATGATTAACTTTTGGATGTATACCTGATTTTTTTGTTGTTTCTGTTGTAGTTTGTGTTATGAATACGTATCACATGAGATAGTATACGTTCGCAAATATAAAGCATGAATCACCGAATTCAGACAAATAAATTGATAAAAGGAAAAGGTAGGATTCTTTCTGAAGATTCGTTTGAAGAGAAAGGACAACCAATAAACACAACAAAGGAGGGTGCTTGTACACAGTTTCGGCCAGACGGGAAAATTGGAAAAATTATTTATGTGTGAAAACAATATTATGTACTTATTCACTGGTATTTTATTGTTCAATGTTGAAAAAAGTAGGAAAAATTATCCACTAGAACTTTAATTACAAATATTTTTACATTTTCCGTATCGTACAAGTCACTTCGATGACTATGCCTCCATTTGCTACCGTTCGACAGAAGTCAAGGGCAGATAATTTGCAAGGGCAAGTAATCATGCAAAGGGTTCAACAAGCTAGGCGGTCTCTTACACGAAATTGCGGAAAGATACCCAGTTTCAATTTAATTACTTTAATTTTATTTACTTTCACATTAAATATAGTCATTACAATAAATTATGTTTTTATCAATGTACTTGTTTTTTATTTTTTTTGTTTTTTTAAATGAGTATTATTTGCCCTTGCAAATTATCTGCCCTTGACTTCTATCGAACGGTAGTAAATGGAGGCATAGTCATCGAAGTGACTTGTACGATACAGAAAATGTAAAAATATTTGTAATTAAAGTTCTACTGGATAATTTTTCCTACTTTTTTCAACATTGAACAATAAAATACCAGTGAGTAAGTACATAATATTGTTTTCACACATAAGTAATTTTCCGTCTGGCCGAAACTGTGTACAAGCACCCAAAGGAGTTATAAATAACCAACACAAGTTAGAATGTTTACATATTACATTTATTTATAGGAAAATATACTAACACAAGAAAGGGATAGGAGAATTTAAAGGGAATGGATAATGATATAAAAAGAGACTGAAGAGAACATATGAACAGAATAATGATTGGTTTGTGAAAGGTTGTACTTGTCTAATGATGGATCTGAAAAAGGGGTTGATATGGAAATTAAATGTTTGAATGCAAAATGTTCATATGTCTATTATAGTCCATATGTGTATAACAGTTCTCTTATGAATATAAATCATTTGGTTAAATTTTTAGTTCTTTGCAATTATGTGGAATGTTCAGATGGCAAAGTATATACATATATTTGGTTCCTCACTCATTGTTGCAGATATAATGTAATCAATGATAATTCAAGAAATATGTTCTTCCTTTTTCATCCACTGCCAATGAAACTGGCCACAAATTCAAAGGCTAATTCTTTACTTTACAAAGTTAGCAGAATTTTCCACAGAAATCAAATATCTCAGCATTCATTTATTTGATTCTTTCTCATAATAAGGAGAGTTCACCATGAAAGTTAATTATGTCAGGAATCCAGAATTTCATGTTTTCGACATGAATGAATCTCTGAAAAATGATATTTTTCTTTTTGCAGAGAAAAATCACATGTTATTTATTATTTATTTTTTAAAATTTTAATACTGGGATGCTAGACAGTAAGGCCATGGCAATTGTTAAAATCATATCACATTTGGCGAAAATTTGATTGAAATGTGTATTTTATACTGTAAATTTTCACAGTCCCTATTTACTTGTCTCCCCATGAGGGCAAAGTTAGATACAAGGACATTTTTTGTGGGGGAGATATTCAGCTTCCCAAAAAGAGGCACTCTGGATGGGAGAAAAACAAAAATTGCCTCAGTCAAGAAGTACCTCTTCTCCTTCGACTAAGGAGAGAATAGATACTACACTTTGATCCTAGCCCAAAGTAGTCTTGTCATCTTCATTGTCAAAGAATTAATTTCCCACCATCGTTATGTAATATCTGTGGCCGTTTCTAATCTATCATGGTACACCTTCATCTTTTCGTCTTGGTTATGATGGCCGGTTCTCTGATTGTCCAGGGTGGCAGGTTGAAATCAAAATGATTTGAAGCAAGCTCTTTTGGGATGAATAAAACTCAATGGTACTTTTGAAATGAATAAAACTCAATGGTACTTTTGAAATGAATAAAACTCAATGGTACTTTTGAAATGAATAAAACTCAATGGTACTTTTGAAATGAATAAAACTCAATGGTACTTTTGAAATGAATAAAACTCAATGGTACTTTTGAAATGAATAAAACTCAATGGTACTTTTGAAATGAATAAAACTCAATGGTACTTTTGAAATGAATAAAACTCAATGGTACTTTTGAAATGAATAAAACTCAATGGTACTTTTGAAATGAATAAAACTCAATGGTACTTTTGAAATGAATAAAACTCAATGGTACTTTTGAAATGAATAAAACTCAATGGTACTTTTGAAATGAATAAAACTCAATGGTACTTTTGAAATGAATAAAACTCAATGGTACTTTTGAAATGAATAAAACTCAATGGTACTTTTGAAATGAATAAAACTCAATGGTACTTTTGAAATGAATAAAACTCAATGGTACTTTTGAAATGAATAAAACTCAATGGTACTTTTGAAATGAATAAAACTCAATGGTACTTTTGAAATGAATAAAACTCAATGGTACTTTTGAAATGAATAAAACTCAATGGTACTTTTGAAATGAATAAAACTCAATGGTACTTTTGAAATGAATAAAACCAACCAATATTATTTGTTGCTGGACAGTGGGTCCTTTATTTGGGGTTTTACATACAGCAAACACAGTGAGGCAAAAAGAACGAGAGAATCTTATTTATATTGGTTTATGAGTCCATATTAATATGTTTTTGACTCTGCTCCTGTTATTAACTGGTTTATGAATTAGAAAGCTATTTTCTCTTTTCTCTGATGATGTCATTCCTCTTCTAGGTTCCAGTTTCTTTCTGCAATTCCCATGTTTGGCTGATTTAACCTTTTTATCCCTGCCAGACAGTTTTGTCTTTGAACAATTCTAAGTACAGAAAATAACCATTATTAAAAACTAGCTAACATACTTGACATTCAATATATTAAAACCACCATCAGATAACTGATGGAAGCAATGATAAAATATTACAATTATTTTAGATTAAATTTATTTTACTATTTATCACTAATAACTCACTAAGTAAATCACTATAGCTGATTCCATAGTCCAAGACGGTATCCATTAAGCCAATTACATGATTTTGGCTGTTGTGAATATAAAAACTGCAACAAAAATAATGATCTGTTTTACATGCTGGCATGTGTTGGACGGCTTTTAGAAATTGACATCCAAACTTATCTATCTCTGGCCAGGGCTTTATTTATCCCGCTTTTTCTCAAATCCATTCTTATCACTTCCTCACATGATTTCCTTGACATTCATCTGCTAACTGACCCTGCTACCTCAACTATTCTACATCTACTAACCCAACTATTCATCTATTCTTTCAATGTGACCAAAGCAACAAACTCCACTGTTCTGCACACATTTCCCTTTACTATACAGATTTAATCTTCCTCTGAGGTCATCAGATCTAAGTCTCACATACATTCATTGTATCATTCTCATATTATTTATCTCCATGCAACACATATCCTCAACGCTGGCCAGGTTTCACTCCCATACATCATCACACTTAGTTCAAATGCTTGACAGACTCTTCCATTGGTCAACTGTTGGTTAGAAATGGCAGAAGTTCCCTGAACTTACTTCATCCACTCATAACGCTTGCTAACCCTAACACACCAGCACCAACTCATTCCTGTGCTCTAATGGTAACAAAACTTTTGGCCAACCTCAATAGCCTCGCCATCCAAATATGATTTCTCCACATCCGAGTTCTCATCCATCTCTATTGTCTGACACTTCTTACAAACTGATTATCATCTCTCAACTGACCTGTTATAAATGATGTCAATTCTTGTTTTTATGCAGTTTTCTTCTTTTATTTTTATTCCATCATTTTTTAACAGTGAAAAAACAACAGCCGCCTCTGAAAAACGACGACGGAAAAAGAAGGCAGACCCCAAAGAAAGCGGAGAAGACATTGATGATGCTGATGATACTGATGATGATGAGGAGGAGGAGGAGGATGCCGATGCCATGGAGACAACAGAAGAACTTGAACAGTTAGAAATAAAAGAAAATGAAGCTGATTCTGTGAAAGTAAATAAAAAATCACTAACGGTGTTGGCCAGGTTGGAGCGATGACATCACGCGTAACAGTCTAGTAAAGACTAAGGAGTAACTTTTATGTTTAACTAGATCACTTCACCTGCTCGCTTCACGTGCTCACTATCATTTCACAATTTAATTCCTATTCACTACTTGAAATCATTGAAGTGAAACGAATCAATATGAAAAAGACAAAACTAATGCATAAAAAGTTTAGATGCGTCCGTCCGTTTTTCAATTTGTCTTTTCTTATTGATTAGTTGTCTTCATTTTTCTTAAAATCACTACTTAAAATAAAGTAGTTGCATAATTTTAAAATGTTTTAAATTGAAAGATTTTATTTAATTTTAAAATCCAAAATACTTACATGAACATTATTACATATAATTTAATTTCCAAATTCATTTTCATATCTATATTCTTAACAGTCAATCAATCAAAACATATATATATATATATATATATATATATAATCAATGAAACAGACGAGTGGAAAAAAAAAAAAAGGGAAAATTGTTAAAATTACCTTAAGGCCTTATCGTCTGACCCTCTGAGAGGAAACGTCAGAATGGTTGCCGGAAAACAACGTTGAGTAGAAGAAAAAATCCTTTCAACAATGTCAAGGCCGTCAGTTTCAAATAAATAGGGCAACCATGTTGAGGGTAGTTTACACGACTCGAACCTTTTTCTCTTCTTTTCGTAAGGATGTTTTGCCAGCCATTCAAAAGAATTCTGTAGTTTATAAATTCATGTGTCAGTGTGGAGCTGACTATGTTGGCAAGACATCCCAAAGATTAGAATTTAGAATATCCCAACACGTGATATTCGCCTACACAAGGTTTCGAGATCATCCGGGAACTTCCAGGCACAGGAATCAGCCATCGGTAATCACCTCGTTAGTACAAATAGTTGTTCTGACAACTATTCCGATGGGTGGTTTTCTGTTTTACACAGTGCCAGGTCGAACTACCATCTCAATATTATTGAGGCGTTAGTCATTAACAACTCTCGACCTAGCCTGTGTAGACAAAAGATTTTGAAGCATCAGTTGGAGATCTTTAATGATTCAAAGCCACCATAACGTTGAGAGATTTACCCCTTTTTTTTTTTTTTTTTTTTTCCTCTCAATCGTTTCCTCCAACTGAAATAAGTTTTTTCCCCTCATATCTCATTCGACTTTTAGTTTTTAATTTACCATTCTGACGTTTCCTCTCAGAGGGTCAGACGATAAGGCCTTAAGGTAATTTTAACAATTTTCCTTTTTTTTTTTTTTTTTCCACTCGTCTGTTTCATTGATTATAATAATGCTTCCTCTAAAATTGATCCTACGATTCTGTTGTACACGAAATTTACTTACATATATATATATATATATATATATATATATATCCTATGTATATATCTATGCTATGTATCAAATTATTTTTTCCAAATCAATTTTCTGAAAAATTTCAGTTTTCAATTGAGTATTTTATTAAGGTTATTTCTTTACATTTAATATAAGACAAGACGAACCCGTGACCCATTGGGTCACAACCACTCGTATCACTATTTATTCTACTTTGATTTCATTTGAAAATTTATAAATTGTGACATATCTGTTAAGATTTTCTTCTTTCATAACCAAAAATAATAAATCTCTTTACTTCTATATTATCCTTATCCTTATTATTATTATGTAGAAATATTCTTTATTATTCTTATATAGTAAAGAGACTTATTATTTTGCTATCTAATTTACATACATGTTTGTGGTGTGTTATAACACATGTATGTAAATGTGATGGCGATGCTGACAAAAGAGAGTCACTCTTTCTCTAAATTATTACAAAGAAATATTAGAGACAGATTGAATCAACATAGATAGCTGAGAGAGAGAGACGGGTGACTTGTTCAGTTAATTATAAATTACATCTAATTAGAACAATTAAAAGGCAATGGCTAAATCCTTAAAAATAATATTCGATCTGTAGTAAAATGAGGCCACAAATGGATGGTTACATTCAATGCTACCAAAACAAAGCTCCTTTTCTTTGACAATTATAAGAAACTTTTCCACCCACCGATTGGCTGATAGCATCCTTCTTGAGAATCCAACATTCAAACTCCTCGGCCTAACATTCACAGACAACATGAATTAGAATAAATACATAGAAGATACTGCCAAATCTGCTGCAAAGAAAGGTGGGCCCCCTCTACCGTGCTAGAAAATTTCCCACACCTGCCAGTATCCTATATCTCTATAAAGCCACCATTCACCCACTAGTCTCTCCCTCTTGAACAGGGTGCAAAAAAGACTCTCTAACCAAATAGGTCCCACACTGTTTAAAAAGCTCCAACCCCTGTTCCATCGCCACAATGTTGCATCCGTGCTTATTTTACAAGTACTTCCACTGAACAGGCTCTGATGAACTTACTGCCCTTGTACCCTCTCAACGTAAATACTCCTGACCAACTGAACTAGCAGCAAAATCCCACTCTTCAGTGTAGAGACGCTGGAAAACTTTTTACTCTAATAGCCCCCCCCCTCCCTCTCCCTAAATCTGGCCCATAGCACAGTAGCCCTTTATGCATCAATGGCAATATGCCTTGTTTGGAGTGAATGAAAGTTTTAAAAAATAGAACCATTAAAACAGAATTTTTTTTCAAACATAACTCAATCCCAGAACTAAGGTATATTTTAACATGTATTCTGTGTTCTAAAAGTATATAGAAAAAAAGTCTTAGGGAAACAAACGTTGATTAACTTACATTTAGTATAATAATAAATAAATAAATAATAACCTTAATGAAAGACTCAATTAAGAATTTATATTTTTCAGAAAATCACTTCTTCTGATGGAGTTTTTACAGTGACGATTGGACCGCAGTCTTCGAATGATCCTGGCCAGGCAGAAGGCGATTCATCATGTCAGCCTGCTGGTAATATGTGGATGCCTCCAGCGCGGATGAACTGCATGATGGCCATTAATGGGGGACACTTGTACCTCCATGGGGGCATCTACGAAGAGGGCGATGTGCAAGTGACGCTCACAGATTTCTATTCACTGGATATAAACAAAAGAAATAAGTGGAATACTATCATTGAAATGGACAGGAAAAATCAGGTAAGTTAGAGTTCAAGCCTTTTTGAGAGTTATTATAGAGCAAATACAGATTTCTAGATTTGTGTTCAAAACCTACCCAGAATGAAGCTGTATATAGTAGTATGAAAATGTACTTATGACAAGTAAGCTACACAAAGTTTATGTTTCATTCCTAGGAGAAATCATCAGGTAAATTGCAATTAGCCTGATGATTTTGCCCTGGGAATGAAACAAACATTTATGTGTAGCTTACTTGCAATAATAATTTCATACTACTACTACTACTACTAAACTCAATTCATATATTGAGCACTGTTGACGTAAATACTGAAAAAAATATATATGTAATATATTATATTGATACTTCCTACAAAATTGCTAGTTCCTACATTTTATGGCCTAAACGTTGTTAACGTGCACACAGACAAGGAGTATATGATTGACCTAATGGATGAAATTAATTAGTCAATAAAAATGCAAATATATTTTTTGACGAGAGCCAAAATGTTCAAATTTCATCAGACAAAGAGTTAAAATTAAAATGATAACAATGGATATGATTTGTTAATTGTCTTCCGATTTTATTTAAATTCTTTGCCTGACGAAACTTGGATATTTTGCCTCTTGTTGAAACATATATTTAGATTTGTGCAGCAAGATATGTATGTACAATAAAAAAATTATAGTAATATATATATATATGTATATATATCAAGGCGATCCATAATACAGGCCTGACAAACATGCAACTGGGGGGCCAACATGTGAAGACCAAAATTACTACTAAATAATAATTACTGAAAAAAGTTTTAATAAGAATTTTTGGTGCTTATGCTGTTAAGCGGCCGTATTAAAAAATAAATTTTTTATAAAAACAATATAATATACTTATTCAGCGTTATATTCTTACTCACTGTACACAAAAGTAGAAAAAATTATCCACTAGAACTTTAATTACAAGTATTTTTCCATTCTGCGTATCATAACAGCGACTCGTTCACTAAGCCTCCATCTTCTTTTTAAGAAGATTTCAGTTATCTGCCCTTGAAATCTTAAGAAAGAAGATGGAGGCTTAGTGAACGAGTCGCTGTTATGAGACGCAGAATGGAAAAATACTTGTAATTAAAGTTCTAGTGGATAATTTTTTCTACTTTTGTGTACAGTGAGTAAGAATATAACGCTGAATAAGTATATAATATTGTTTTTATAAAAAAATAATTTTTTAATATGGCCGCTGAACAGCATAAGCACCAAATTTTTTTAGTAATGCCCACTAATTAGCATTTATACATATTATTAGGAAGCAGCTTACAATAATTGATCTATTTCCATCAAATCAAATGTAAACAGTACAAAAATAAAAAACAACTAAATTCACAAAACATCACTAGTAATTTTGGTCATCACATGTTCGCCCCCAGTTGTTGACCCCAGTCGCATGTTTGCCTGGACTGTATTATGGATCGCCTTGATATATATATATATATATATATATATATATATATATATATATACTATATATAATTACTGAAAAAATAAGTTTAAAAAAAAATATTGCATCTACTGTCTTCAATTATTTGTCCAGAATGGTGAAAGAGGAGATGAACAAATAATTGAAGGCCGTACATGCGATATTTTTCTTCAAAAACTTATATATAAATGAATAAATGCGAAAGTTATTTTTCATTTATCACACTTATATAACCTTCAAAAGAGCTCTGTGTTATTTAAATCAATAATGCAAAGAGGAAAGACGCTTGACACGTGCGACAGGGCGTCAATGGATCAAATGGGTTTGCAACCGATGATTCATGAAAATTAATTGCAACAAGCCAAGATAATGAAAAAGGTAACAAAATCGGATAACATGGAAATGAACTCGGTACGAAAAAAGGACAAAGAAAATGGACAACAGAAATTTATTTGTAGTGGAAAGTATTTTGATACTTTTCGAGGACTACGAATATATAAAGGAAAAGTTTGTAAGAAAAGAAGTTCTCAATAGCGCAGGTCAATGGACCATAAGATGTATAGCATACATCCCCAGAACGTAAACCGCAGTGGGAAACACTCTACCGTTGAGAAACTTAAGACAGCAAAAGAATATGATAATAACATGTCCAAGATAAAGTTGCCAAACGCCAATGATACTGCTAGTTATGAAAAGTTAAGATAGTATCGCGATATAAAGGAAGTACAGAAGAGAAATTGGAAAAGTTAGCAGAGACGATCTACGAGAAAAGGAAAAAGAGAGATTTGGGTTGGGAAAGAAAAACGAATTGAAAAATATCGTAATCCAAAAACAATCTAGAAGAGAAGGAAAAAATTGCCGATCTGCGAAGGGATAAAAAGAATCTGCAGACAAGATAGTTACGTGGAGTAGTAGAAGAGAAAGATAGGTTAAAACAGCTATATGAAAATATTAAGAGAAGGTTACGAGATGAAATGAGGAAAGAAAAGCGATTACACCGGAAGAAAAAGAGGGAAAGTTGTCGGAAGAGTTTTGTGAAAAACACATATAAGTTCGCAAAAAGACTTTTTACATAGTAAGAAGCTGGACTGTCCAAGAGAAGAATTGGAAATGCATCTAAAGAATACATATAGCTATCAAAATAAAGATAGAGAACCACCGTATATAAAAGGAGTACCATTTGGTATCAATGATATAAAAAAGGAATTTGATGATTTTGTGAAGAAGGCTAGAGCAGAGAGTTCCCCTGGAAATGATGGGGTTAGCTACAAAGTATACAAATATTGTTCATGATTTCGCTTCCGGCTTTTTTTGTTGATAAGAGACATGTGGTGAAGTAAAGATGTATCAGATCCTTGGTGTATTGCAAAAGGCATCTATCTGTCGATAGAAGAAAGATCAGAAAAACTAGGAGACTTCCGCCCGATACTGAATATTGATGGAAAGATAATGTTTGGTATCATAACAAATCGGATAATTACCTATGTGCAAAAAAAACCGGATTTATCAATGAATTGGTACAGAAGGTTGGAATCTCAGAGTGCATTGAACATGTTTATGGAATATGGGAAAGTATACAGAATGTAAAAAAAGAACAAAGATTTGGTTATGGTATGGTTATATCTTGCCAATGCATATGGCTCAGTGCCACACGTGATAATACAGAAAGCTATGGATTTCTTTTGGATTCCTAAAGCAGTGAAAAGGATGATAATGAAATATTATGACAAATTCAAAATGAGATTTACAACCGGAAGTTTTACAACAAATTGCCAAAGTTTAGAAGTGGGAATTGCTGCAGGTTGCACAATTTCTGTCATCTTATTTGTACTTGTTATGGAAATGATATTAAGAGCAACAGATTACAGAAATACACTAGTGGATACACCACTTTGATTATTTATGGATGATGTGACAGTTAAATTGGAAAATGTCGAAAGAATTGAAGTTCTTCTTCAATTGGAAGAATTGATTCAGTGGTTAAAAATGAAATTCAAAGCGAAGAAATCCAGAAGTGTTACATATGCAAAAGGCAAACAGAAAGAAGTTCGGTATAAGATAGGTGATATGATACCAACTGTTAAAGAAGAACCAGTGAATAGTTAAGGAAAATGGTACAAGGGTGCATTAAATGACAGAAGTAAGGAAGCGGAAATACAGCAGGAAGAGGGACTACAAACTATAGAAAAGACTGATCTACCTGGGAAATTCAAATGTCGGTGTTTACAGTATGCGTTGTATCCAAGGTTAATGTGGCATTTACAGATGTATGAGATACCATTGACCCAAGTTGAAAGAATAGAACAGCGATGCAGCATATATATAAGAAAATGGCTGGAATTGCCAAAGTTGCTCAATAATACTGCAATAATTATGAACTACAACTGCCGGTCACGTCTATTGTAGAAGAATATAAGGCTGCTAAAATGTGTACAGTGATGATGCTTCGCTTTTCCAGTGACGGAAAAATCAAAGATAATCCACCTGAATTAAGAACTGGGACGAAATGGAGAGCAAAAACCGCAGTCGATCATGCAATAGCAAAGTTGAAACATGCAGATGTTGTTTGAGCAGTTCAAGATGGTACAAATGTATTTGGAAACTTTCAACAATTTTCCAGGGGTAATGCAAGGGAAAAGAGGGATGCTGTAGTGAAAGAAATTAGGAAAGAAGTTCAAAAGAACCGATATTTACATCTTGTTAAATGTGATCATCAAGGACATTGCTTACGATGGAAGGAATGTGTGTTGTTGAGCGAAAAAATGGATGCAAAGAAATATGAGCCTGGGAACGGGCAAGGACATCGTTCTTGATTAGAGCAACATATGATGCAATGCCATCACCTGCCAATCTTGTTCGGTGGAGGATGTGTGATAATTATAGATGTCGATGAGGGAAAAAGGGAACGCTAAGGCATATTCTCTCAAACTGTGAGCTGGCAACAGAAAGATATATGTGGTGTCACAATCAGGTGCTTGCAATAATTGAAGAACAAATCAAGCAAAAAATAAAGCAATTTCATGATGGAGAATTACCCAAGATTAAACAAAAGATGAAATTCCACAAAGCAGGCACAAAAAGTAATCTGAGTAGTCATCCAACGACTATAAAAATAGATGACAGATGGACTGGAAACTGGAAGTTAAGTGTCGATCTTGAAAACTTTTTGGTGTTCCTGTTGGTATCATCTGGACAACGATCAGATATTGTCGTGTGGTGTGAAGAAAAGAAAGAAGGAATAATACTGGAATTAACAATAATATGGGACGAAAACTTTGCTGCTGCAGAAAATAGGAAAGAGATCAGATATCAAGAAATTGCTTTATTTTTTGCTTGATTTGTTCTTCAATTATTGCAAGCACCTGATTAGATATGAAGAGTTGGTATAGGAATTTCAAGATAAAGAATGGAAGATCGAATTCCATCATTTGGCCATTGGGACAAGGGGAAATGTAGAGCGAACGGTTGTAAACCTATTTCGACATCGCTTTCATTGTAACAACTTAGAATTGAGAAAATTGATTAAAGATCTTCAGGAAATAGCAGAGAAAACATCTTATTAGATATGGCTGACGAGGGATGATATGAACTGGAAGGAGAGGTGAATTTTGGATGGTGAAAGAAGGGAGATGAAGGAGATAGTGATGACGCCATATGCAAGGTAATCTATGACGTCATATTGCAATCAGAATCAATTGTTGATGTGGATGATGGCTGAAAGGTGTATCTGGCTTGATGGCATTCATGGGCAGATGACACCAGTGCTACATAACCATCTCCTGACAAAGAGGCCGCACCACTTCAGAAAAGCAGTCAAAGAATAGGGTCCAAAACTGCGAAGTGGTTCCTCCTTATGATGGTGTAGTACTGGATCAGGTAGCGGAGCTGTCAGCTGCAAAGCACAAAAAGACTGTGTCATTCAAATCCAATAATGCGATATAGTCATCTGAAATACTGTATATATACTAGAGACTAAAGATCCAAACACAAAGATTTGTATGCTTAATTTGCATAACTATTTTAAAAACAGTTCATAATAAAATAATGTTTGGTGTTATTCATTTGTAATTTTATTGTCATATTTTCTATATATATATGCAATAGTTTGTCGATATTAACTTTAATTGAGTGATTTAATAATAAAAAGGATAAAATACTAAAACGTTTCTTATATTTTCTGTATTTTTCAAAGTAAGTAATTTAAATGAAAACTTGATTGAACTTTCGGTTTACTTTCGGCAACCTCGTAACTCTCGCTTCCCTTATTTTGTCCTTTAGTCCTTACATTCTATGAGTGATGTTTCTGACAAAGGAAGAAGAATTGCTGTTTTCTTGGTCGGAATCTATCCATCCAACACTTATCGTTGAATAGTTTTTGACCTTGAAGTAGTTTTTTTTAGCTTCTTACATCAAGTGGCTTCATGCCTTGTCTGGAGCGATTTCCATAAAAAAAAAGGACCAAGACTAGAATAAGGACCCCAGATCATTAACACAAGATGCGGGACATGTTTTGAAATCACCGGTTGACCTCGCAATACACGTGGTCGATATTTACAAAACACTTGTAAATAAATCTGTTATTTATTTGAATAAATGCAGTATATTTCGGAATTTTTTTTTCTTTTAAATCAGTTTCTAAACGGAAGCAATTTAAAGTTTATGAAGTTTTTGTCCTTTTTTTTCTCTAAGCAACAAATGAAATAAGATTTAACAAATACGAAGTTTTATTTATTTGTTTATAATTGTTGCTTGCAGAAAAAAAAGGAAAAAACTTCATAAACTGATTTTTGAAGTCTAACTCCGCCCTCGTGGGGAGGCAAAACGAAAGATTACAAGTCAGCCGATTTTTTAAAAAGCGTATATATTTCGTTTATTTATTAAAATAACTTGCGTAATCTTCCGTTTTGCCTCCTCGGGCTAGGAGCAAAGTGTAGTATGGAAAGATCCTTCTAAACTGAGGTAAGATCCAGAGTGCCCCTTTTTGGGAAGCTTGATTTACCCTACAAAACGAAAGATTACTTAAGTACAGTGATAAATATTTCATACCCCGCCCCCATTTCTGCCCTCGTGGGGAGGCAAGTGACACAAAAACATGTTTTAAAAGAAAACATGTTAATATTTTTTGTTTTTATTTATGGACTCTCTGCCTTAAAATAAATATTAACATGTTAAAAGAAAAAAAAATTCCGAAATATACTGCATTTATTCAAATAAATAAAAGATTTATTTACAAGTGTTTTGTAAATAGAGACCACGTGTATTGCGAGGTCAACCGGTGATTTCAAAACATGTCCTGCGTCTTGTGTTAATGATCTGGGGTCCTTATTCTAGTCTTGATTCAAAAAAAATTTGTATTGTTTGACAACACAAAACAGTAATATTTTTCAAATAAAGTCTAGAAATGGAAAATTTGTAAATTTAAAATTTGTTGATTAATTTGCAAATAAATTTTTTTTATGTTTTATTTCATAGAGAAACAAAAAAATGTTACTTACATAAAAAATTTTACAAATATTTTCAATTGTTTTACAATAAAATCATGAATTTCACAGTCCAAAAGTTTTTATTATTATTATAAAAAAATAACCTAACTATTCATGTTTATTGCAAAAATGGTAAAAAATAAAATAAAATGGTACGTTTTAACGTCCTAAATTCTTTTCAAAAGATTTAATTTACTATCGATTAATTTTTTAAAGAGAACTTATTTTCTTTCATATATTTGGCATATATTTTTTATTGTGATTTATGGGTGTTTTTTCTAATAAAAGCTATCAAAACAAAATACTAAATTCTCTCAAAAAGAGAATTGATATTGAATTAAATCTTTATTAATATTTGTTACTACATCTTAAATTGCAATTTAATTTTGAAACTACAAATCGAATAATCGTATAGGATGTCAGGCTTTTGCAAAGAGAATTTGAGACACTGAAAAGGTACACAACTTCAAAAAAGCCCTCGCTTCAACAATATTTTTATTGAATTATCACAATACGGTTTTCAAAAGAAAGTTGATTAAATGTTAAACGTTTTGCCATCTTTTAGCTTATTTTTACTTTTAAAAGAATTCATTTTTGAAAATCACTTTGCTCTGCTCTTACAAAATATTTAAAAATACACACACACACACACATGTATTTGAAATGGAGTTCATTATTTTCTTTCTTCCTGGATGGAATTGAATTAGAAACTTTGTAACTAATTTCAATTATTTCTGTATGTATTTTTTTCAACTTTTTTTTAACAATGTTTATCTTTTTTTCTTTTTTTTTTAAATATTTTTACAAACTTTATATTTCTGTACTTTTTAAATCCAGTATTTTCTAACAATGAAAAAAAAATCTTTAAGCTTTTAATCTTAAATTAATTTTAATTTTTTTTATTTTGTGTACTTTATCTATGTTATTAATACAATTATCAGACAAGATCATATGTATCTGTGTTTCTCACTTATACGTAACTTTAATAAATACACATTCAATTATTATTTTTGTAGTTTTGTTTAATTGACCATTTATTGAAAAAAAAAACTAAAACGAATATTTAAAAATCATATAAAAATATGTAAACATGACTATATTTTGAATTATTTTTTTCTAAATGTCTCCACCCGGGCAACTCATGAGTTAAGGACGCAGTATCTCTCCTTGTTTTTGAACTTTAATAAAATCTGATTAATTTCTCATTTTATGTCATTCAATTAATATTATTGCTCTATACACTATATTGAGCTTTGTTTTTATCCTGATAGTCTACTGGCTAAAGATATTATTTATATCTTTAAAGTATATATAATATATATATATATATATAAGAATATTTTTGGTACAACAGAAAGGAAGGATGAATTTAAGATGAAACCTGGTATTTTATCAAAAGCAGAAAATTAATAAAATTTTCTCCATCGCATTTCGTCTGACCCTTTTCAGAAGAACCATCAGAGAACGATATAATGATTAAAACTAAAACATAATTAGTAAGAAGAAATAGATTTATATACTTTCGGAGACATAAAGTGAGAGCGGGTGGGTTAAAAGTTAAATCTCTCAACTATTTGATGAATTCCACGAATCGTGGAAAATCTCCAATTTATGTTTAAATTTTTTTCTGTCTGCAGAAGCAACAAGCCGCACATGCGTGGTCCCCCTCTGTATGTGACTCGATGTGGCGAGTGTAAAATGCAATAAATTTGGGCAATTTGGGGCATTTTTGACCCCCATTGGGGCGCGAACCAGAATTTTTCTAAGGTCAAGGATGCTCATTTTATATCCAGAACAATTGCCTCTACATTTTGGCCAAGTTTCAGAAAAATTGAATGGATGGATCAAACGTTATGGGAGAAAAGGGTCATTTTTTGCCATTTTGGGGCCTTTTGACCCCCTGGGGGGCTAACCAGATTTTTTTTCAGAAATCGGAGAATGTCACTTTCTAACCTGACAAAAGTTACAACTTCATGCAAAATTTCAGAGAAATTCAATGGATGGTTGCGGAGAAAAATCCGGACGGACGGACGGACGGAAATGCCTCAAAACATAGGTTCCCCGATTTATAAAATCGGGGGACCAAAAATAAGAATCGCTTCAAGTATATTGAGGTGAAATATAAAGGCAATACAATAGAAATAATTTTTGTCAAAAAAGATTATTTAGATGTCAATAGTTAATGTCACTTATTATGATATTTGGAATTTCCACATTTTTTGTTGATATTATTTATTTCTTCTATTTTTAGAAATGGGAAGAATCTGATTCTTCAGATGACGACAAATCTGAAGATGGTAAGTAGCGGCTTTAAAATAAAAATACATTTTTTTAATGAGACATTTTTGTTGTTGTAATACATGTGACGATTAACATTTTCAGGGTGTGTAATAATAAAAACTTTGATGGTGGTGACATTGATACTGACGTGGACTGACGACATGGGTGTGCCAAGTTCGAATCCTGTCGGTTCCATAAAACCACTTTCATTATGGATGTTCGTAACCTTCACGTGGTCCCGCCTGTAAATCCCTGATTCTAGAAAAAAAACGGGGGAAACCAATGCCAATGATGATTCAGATATCTTTGGAATATGTTAATAGCAGATACACCAGCATTCATTATCAACTAAATCAGCAGTACATATCTAAACAATGGTATAAAATGGAGGTTTATTTTCACAAAGAAACTTTACCTAAAAACCAAAATGAAGTTTCAAAAAGTTCACATCAAATGCAGATTTTTATGTAGGCTGACCCCCCCCCCCCTCCAATGCCACCCAAGGAATTGTTAATAAAATTCACAATCCTTTTCTGCAATCATCCAACCATATTTGGTACAAATAAACTTCAGTTTTTATTTTTTCAAATTTTTATCTGTGGGTTATCTTAATGATAATGTCTATCAAACCAATCTTCAAATCATTCCTGAACTGAAGAGGGCGGCCATCACAGCCCAAATCATGGCAGTGCCAAGAGAGGAGTGTGACGTCAGATTTATTGACAATTTTGAATGTCGTATCCAAGTGTGCTTCTCATTTAACGGTGATAAAACAAAGACTGTTGGACATTCATGAATGAAACTTGGTGGACAAGTCAGTCATACACTGAAGTTTATTTGTACTAATATGGTTGAATTGCAGACAGTAAAGATTGTGAATTTTAATTAATGATTCCATAGGTGGCATTGGGGGGGGGGGCGTCACCCTGTAGCATTTCGTTGGTCTGTCATGCTTAATTTTGAAATAGCATTTTAGTTGTATATATTAAAAGGTTGTAAATAGAATGGAAACATTGAAAACGAATTAAAATAAGTTTTATTTTAGTTATAAAAGCTGGGATAGATAACATTTCTTCTTAGGTTTATATCATCTCTAATATAATAATATGAGTTGTGTCTCTGTTTCAGATCTATATGCATAAATAGCTATTTTGGGTATGTAACACTAAGGAAGGTAATTCAGTATATATTTAAGTGAACTTAAGCATCAGCAGCAGCTGGCTGATGTATTAGTATTGTTTGTAATGTAATCAAGCCGACAACTGTTTTTTCCAAGTGAATTTAATTATTAAAGTTGTCAGTAATTTGGGAATCAATATTTGCAGAGGAAACAGAAGTTTTGTTTCACAATGTTTATCGATGGTTTATGTATTTCTGCAAGTAGAGTAAATTCTTTATTCAAATATGTTCAATTTGTAGTGGAAAATAAGGTTCTGTTGCTATGTGTATCTATATGTTGCCAAGCGACATCATACCAAGGGTCAGCAGCAGCTAACTTCAAGTATTGTTTCTTCCGGAAGTATGATGAGCTATATTAGATGAGCTCTCTGTTTCTGAATCTACAACTTTATTCATTTATTGTCTGGTAATTGGCTCATTTAATATGATTAGATGATCTGCTAGGATGGAATGATTCGATATACAAGATATAATCTCAGACGACCAATGAAAATAATGACAAGAAAATAGCAATAAAAGTTAAATAAATTTAAATGAGGAGATAAACGGAAAATGAAAGATAGAAAAAGAGATGCGAATGCAAACTGAGATGAGACGCGACGTGTGTGGTGAATATCAACGATAGTTCATTTGGGAAAGATGAGGCAAATACTTATCTGGGAATTCATCGGATAAAGATGAATTATTCTTTTATTCTTCAGAAAGCAAACAGTTTGGTTAATTATACTTTGGTATCTTCAATTACGAGTCATTGGAAAAGATTTGCTGATTTCATCCTGTTAGTAGTTGTTGCAACAGCGTTCACCTTGGTCGGGTTGAGCTGGCTTCTTCCCTGGCCTGCATTACATTCTGAATCATGGCGATGCATGCACAGTGGTCCTAAGCAAGCTCGCATGAGATGGCTAGCCAATCATGATTCCACCGCCACGCCCTCCTTGATGATCCTGTTGGTAGATCAATAATCCAAAATCAATTTACTTTTTATAGTTCATTATGGTCTGTTCTCCAATATGGCACAATGATAGTGCCCTTTTGTGGAGATAAAGATCCCCACATTTAAAAGCCCTTTTACCTAGCTTGGATTGCTCTCTTGGAGAGACATGTAGAGCCGACATTGCTGCACTTCAATATGTTAGCTCGCATCTGACTGCCATGTTGTTTATATCAAAGCAGTCCAGTCGCAAGTTAGATGACCACTTAAATATCAACAATCAAACACTGTCGGCTGCTGGGTTCGACAGGTCAAATCAGCTGTCGCAATGGAACCTGTGGACTGAAAATACTCTGTCTCTCTCTCTCACGTTATGATAGCAAGAGAGATCTAAAAACAGTTTGGATTTTGATGTTGTGCGCGTTGATCGCAAAAGCCAACTCAGCCGATTTTCAGGTTTCTGTTATCATGTTTCTTCGGAAACTGAAATGAATAAAAATTATATTTTTAATATATAAAATGGTTGTTCCCTCATTATAAGCCTTCAATTTCCAGCGAGATGATTAATTCTCAGGAGAGAATTAATGATGCTTAATGACGCTGCCATGTATCCAAACTAAATACCCTCTCGAGTATAACCTTCATTGAAAGGGTATAAACCAAGACGATCCATAATACAGGCCTGACAAACATGCAACTGGGGTCAATGACTGGGGGCAGATATGTGAAAAACGAAATTACTACTAAAAAATAATTACTGAGAAAAGTTTTAGTAAAACATTTCTTAGTAATGTCCAGTAATTAACAACTATACATATTATTAGAAAGTAGCTTACAATAATTGATTTATTTCCATCAAATCA
This sequence comes from Sepiola atlantica, assembly GCA_963556195.1. Classification (NCBI taxonomy): domain Eukaryota; kingdom Metazoa; phylum Mollusca; class Cephalopoda; order Sepiida; family Sepiolidae; genus Sepiola; species Sepiola atlantica. The sequence continues at coordinate 34,290,706 of OY744547.1, forward strand.
AATGTAAAAAGTACAAAAATAAAAAAAATAAAAAATTTACAAAAAAATCACTTTATTCACCAGAATTAGACGCATTTTTGATATTTCAAAAATCATAAGTCAATTTGTTTATATTGACTACTTGATTACAGAAAACATAATGACATAATACAATCAGAAAGCAAATTCAACATTTTACAAAATCAAATACTTTATGAATAAAATAATGTTCAGTGAAACAATTTTGATAATTTTTACAAAATTTGTGCTGTTAGTTACATATACAATTTGTTTTTACAGAAGATGAAGAAAATGCTTATTTCTTCATGATACGTTAATACATATTATAGTCTTAATAATAAAATCAACTTAAATTAACAAAAGCATAAAACCAATAAAATATATGTAAAAAGGGGGAAATGTAAAACATATCTGAGAACTGCTTGGAAAATTATGCATTATCAATTTCTGATTATGTTGTCATGAGAATTGTATAAGCTTTTTTATTTTATAAAAGATATTTTAAGATATTTTCAAAACTTTTAGTGCTGGTTCTTGAATCGCTTTAGTTTTTAATTTTTGAAAAATATATTGGACAATATATTGAACCCATGCTATCTTTTCATATTGAAATGATGCATATCAGAAACTGACAAAGATTTTTGTCAAAGAATGTCTGCAAGTGTTAAATTTAACAACACCAAACATTATAAAACAGAAAAACACCCACTGGACTGTGGTATCCAGTGGAACTTTTAAATTCCCACAATCTATTTCTTTTAAAGAAATGTCCATATTCTTGAAAGTAAAAACTTGTATTATTAAATAGTTCTTCATCAGTTGCTCAATCTTTTCTTGTAACATAACCGGATATATACAAAAGAGACATTTTAATATCTTTAGAGATCTTATGTTAAGTTATCAAATATTTTGTATGCCATTTCATCCAGCAAATATTCACATTTTATACAATTATGTCCTGGATCAAAGTTGTATTCTTTGACATCAACATCTAATTTAAGTAGCAGTTTAGTTTTTTCAATGCACCACCAGAACTTTGTCTTAATTTTCCAAATTCATTTTCGAAATAGTCTGTGGTAAATTCACCAAGCATAACAAAGTTAAACCCACTGTTTAGCAAATATTTACAAACATCAGTTAAACCATTGCATGTATGTTCAATGGCTAAACTAGTATCCCTTGTTAATGATTTAATTCTTTTTCCTTGCTTGCTTCGCATTTTCTGTGCAATCAAATAATAATTCAGAAGAAGCTTCAGTAATTCAATTATTTTGAATATTTTTAAAAAGGTGGACATAATCAAAAAGTAAATACAAGCCATGTTTAGTTAACCAAAGTTTATCATAAACAATGTAAACTTTTTTGAAAAAAGATTAATCCTGTTGTTGTCACATACAATTGCAATTAATTGACCATTTAAGTGTTTATTAGATCAACAATATTTGAAACTTTTTCATATAAAAATATTGCCTCTAACTTGGCAACTGAAATCATTTTAAGTAAAAATTTTGGTCCATCATGTAAACATTTTACCATAATCCTGAATACTGTTTTTGCTAATCCTTCAGAGTTTTCAGCAAACCAAATACATTTCCTACGTGATATTGTAGAGCAGTATTTACTTACACTTCATCAACTAATGGAATGCACTTTTTCTGATTTTCAGAAATTTTAGAAAATATGTCACCCAGAAAATTAAAATCATCTAATTTTGAAATGTTCGATGTTAAAGCTGATAATGTTCTCACACTGGGTAATTTAAAATCATCCCGAAGTCAATTATATAATGATCGAGATGTTACAAAATATTCAAATGCCCTGATAAGAGTATTAGAATCATAATGTTGTGTCCCAATACTTGGTGGAAACATAATATTAATTTGTTCTTTTAAAATATTTTTTTAACAATTTTTACTTTGCTGAGAAAACAAATCGCTTCATTAACCTGTGGCCAGTGCTGAAACATGGAGACTCGATTTTTTAAAAGATAACAAATAGTTGTATGTATACCAGCATGGTAGAATTCAAATTTTAAATTTCCAAAATATTTATCATAAATATTGGAATACCTCCAGTAAAAAATTCAACAGACTGGATCAACAGCTGATTGTTAACTTTATAGAACGTAACTTCTGATTCAAAATCCTGTTGATCAATATTGTCTAACAAATTTTGAAAACTGATAGTTTTTTTTCTATGAATCGTGTTAACTAATCATTTTGCACATTTCGCACAGAAGCTGAACATTTATTTGTTGTTCTATTTTGGTTGAGGATTTCTTTATACACTTGATGGCAAAATGATCAGATACTGATGGGGGATTTTCCAGTCGTACTTTTCCTCTAATAACCACTGTTTCAAACCCAGAAGGAAAATGTATTTCACAAACAACAGTGCTTGGTTGGTCAGGGGTGTTGTCTCTAGGTATTCTATTTAGCCATCGTTCTCGCTCATTTTGATCTTGGGGAAGACGAAAAACACAAACCTTATTTTCCTGATCATAATTGCCACGACAACCTGTCACAGCATTTTTTACCATAATGAGCATTACATTTTCGCACGATTGGTGACATTTATTGGATGTGTTTCTACCAATATTTTGTTTAATTTACGATTTTTGAGCGATTATGGAGGGCTTATGTGCGCCATCTTTTTTTTTTTGTTGAAACTGAACAGAGTCGACACTGTTTGTTTTTAACAAAAAAATGCTTGGGAAATAAGTTAAAACACAAATAAACTTATCCAGGTAGATAGAAGAGTAACTTATTTTGCCTTTGGTTCGATTTATTTGTTTTCTATTTGTTGTTGTTTTCATGCCTTTTTCGTTATGTTGACTTCAGTTAAAAATACCCCAATTTTCTCTTAACATAAAATTTGAATTTTATGTCAAATTTTAAAATAAATTCAAATTTTATGCTCAAACAAAAAGTGTTGTTTAAACCAACGATCGATTTTATTCAACATTTAAGCAAATATCAAACAAAATTTAACGGTCCATATTTCTAGAATTGAACCAATTGTTCGTAATAACGAGTGTCTTTATTAGAAAAATAATTTGTTTTGTTAAAAAAGTGTATTTTGTAGTAATTATTATAAACAATTTTTTGTTTTTCTAATATTACAATTTTATTGACAAATTTCCTAAAAGTTTATGCATATTTCACAAAAAACACTAAATATAAATATTGCAAATCTATATAAATTAACATTTATGCTTACTTATCAATATTGTTAAATAGCAGAATTCCGATGATAAAGTTAAAAAAAATGTTAAAAAAGAAATTCAATTGTATCCGATATCCAGCTGTGTCAGAATTGACTGTGAATAACGCCAAACAACTCGCCCCCAGTCAAAGAAGAGCTGTTTTTTTCCAAGTGATTGTAATTGTTGTCAGTGAGTTGGGAATCAACGAAAAATGTATGCTGTCATTTTATGGGAACAATAATGAAGGAGAACATTTTAATAAACAAAATTTGCCATTTCAAATTTTGTACATTTTTCTTTTGTATTGAAATGAAGAATCTTTGAGACTAAATTATCACTTGTGACATTGTTTTGGTCGCAGACAGACACCAAATCTCTTAGAATAAAGCTAATATAAATGGATTTCATAATTCCGTATTGAACCATATTATATTAAAATGAGTAAACATTCTTAGGATTTTTGTTCGGTGACACCCGATGAGTCTTTTCCCTGTTGTTATGGCGACCATCGTTCAAGTGTGTCTTATTTCTGTGGTTCAAAAACTGCTTAAAAGTACACTGGGATTTGTTTCCTAATTATTGCATCTGTGTTGGAGCACATACTCACACGTGTTACCACAAAATTGTGCGCTGAATATTTGTGTGCTGCACTCACTGTGGCGAAAATAGAAATTAAAAGAAACAGTTTTCTGAATCCAACAGCGATTTTTATTCTCTACCTCCTTGGAGCCAGATGTCTACAACTACGTCTCTATACTGTTTTTAAGTAGCTTGGCCCAGCAGTAGACAGCAGTCACACAGGAACTTTGTCATTTAACACAGTCGCGCTCAGTATCGCTCACCAGAAGCCAGCCAGCGGGAGGTCACCTTGTGCCAACCCAACTCCATTACATTAAGACTACCTATCCTTGCTACCCTGATAACCGATCTCTTTAGCAGCAAATCTTCCGCGAGAGATCAACTGCAATTGGTAAATCAATTGCAACCATTCTTCCCGACCATCAACTTGTCCTTTTAAGGGCAACATAACTACTTCCGTAAATTGTGAATAACTCACGCCGTCCCCATTGGTTGATCACTCACTGGTCACATTCCAGTTGCATCTGATACCAGACCGATGGGCAGTTCAAGGCCAACAAAGACGTCATGTTGACGCTGAGGGACCATCACAGATCAAGACCTACACATCTTTATATCTTGTATCCGTTCATAATACACATTGTTTAAATCGAAATTCTTGTGTCTGTTTTCTTTGCTTAAATACACTTACTATAACAACATCTATCATGATATTTTTCTTTTTTCAGATTCTGACATGGATGTAGATGATGAAGATGATGATGATATTCCAGAAATAAATGAAGATGAAAATGAAGAAGACTATTTTGAACGGACGCAAGATTTCTGGATCAAGAAAGCCGAAGAAGTAGCGGAAGAGGAAAAGCGAGATTTAAGTCCTCAACAGTTGAAGAAATTAGCTTTACGTTTGTGCCATGAAGAAATACAAAGTGATTAAAGGAAATAAAATGATAAACTTTGACTTTTTTTACTTTTTTGTTTGTATCACTACACCTTTTTGCCCTCAAATTAATAACGCTTGAATTCAGAATAAAAAAAGTTCAGAAAACCTGTTCAAGTTTAGATAATAAAAAAAAACAACTCAAGTTCAGATTAAGAAAACCCGCTCACGTTCAGATTAAGAAAACCTGATCAAGTTCAGATTAAGAAAACCTGATCAAGTTCAGATTAAGAAAACCTGATCAAGAAGAAAACCTGATCAAGTTCAGATTAAGAAAACCTGATCAAGTTCAGATTAAGAAAAACTGCTCAAGTTCACATGAAGAAAACCTGCTTACGTTCAGATTAAGAAAACCGGCTCAAGTTTAGATTTAAAAAATCCTCTCATAATATTATTCATTCAACTGACAATCTATCTCATTAATCTTTCCTTGATAAGTGGTGACTCATTAATAAAAAAAAAAAAAAAGAAAGAAAAATTCAATCACCATCAATAAATATACGACACAAGGGAAATAACTCTGCAAGATTCACTCTTTTGAACTAGAAACAATTCTAAATTGTTCTTTTTCCCAAGATTTATCTATTTGTTCGCTATAAACTCCAAAACTACTTGGTGGATCGCAACCAAACTTGGAAATGCAGGTAGCCTATGTGACTCTCTGGATCATAAATCATGTAAAGTTTGAAGATTAACCTTGTAAGATAAAAAAAAATAAATGATGTCAACGAGGCAATTTAACATGGAAGTAGGCCCCTAATTAAAAAGTGTTGAGGAAACTTAAAAACAAGTAACTGAATCGATCTGGGTTTTATAATAATGTGGTGTCTGTGTTTGCACCAGACACTATGACTCTTCTAAGACGACGTTTAAAAAACATTTATACACAGCTCTATATAAATCTCGGTATGTTTATATGTATATAAACATATAAGCATTTGTATGTACAGGATTCTCTACTAAACCAATTAACTAATCATTATGAATTTTAGAACACAGCTGCTAGACATAAGGGGTAATAATGTAGGCTATATTTAGTTTAATTTAGTTTCATGCAAAGGGGAGTGGAAGCCCTTTGTGAGAATTCCAAGACCTCCGATTTTTGTGAAATTTTAACAATTAGACATCAATTAATAAATATTCCTCAAATTTCAGTTTCTTTGGAGTATTTTAAAGGGTTTCGTAGAGCCCAACATTCCATTTGAAAATTCAAATATTTCAGATTTACATTGAACTCCACACCAATCAAGCAAAATTCCCTGAGTTTCAATTTCTTCTCAAGGCCTTAAATTTTAAACATTTTCTAAAATCAAATAACTGTAATGGATTTTGATCAAAATTAAAATAAGGATTTTAAACAAAAGGTTTAGTATTTAAATCTTCATAAGCAGGACATAAAAGTGGTGCAAAGCTGTTCTGTTTGGGGAATTAATTTTACCTGTTTTGGTGGGATGGTATTCTACAAGTGTATAATATATATATATATATATATATGTGGGGAACGTGAAGGGGGCTTACCTGCGAAACGTCCTCGTGTTTGTCTGTCCTGTGCGCTGCGGATGAAGGAAAAGAATTCAACATGGCGTCCGTGAACCGTTATTACGTACGGTTCACGCGGAGTCTCGCGAAGTCACATTGCGCGCATGCAAATTAGGTGTGCCTCAGCCTAATAAAAGCGGGTCTCTTACCGTCTTCAACGAAACGGTGCGAAGTAAGTGCACGTGTGACGAACGTAGAAATCTGCTTTGGAAGCTGACAGAGGACTTTGTGATCTACGGACAGAGTGATTTGCGTTTCTTTGGACCTTCGTTTTTTACTCCAGAGTGATTTGCGTTTTGTTGGACCTTCGTTATTACTTCAATATATACTAGAAGAATACCCATCCCAGGACGGGTTTAAGCAAGAGATATAGCATTAGTTTGAATGTTTTTTTCTTCTTTCTTTGGGGCCATTGTAAATGATAAATTCAATAGTTTAGTATTTTACCAAGCACATACATATAATTGATGCTCACGTGCGCACACTGATCCTTTAAAAAATGTATTATCTAATATAACTGAAAATTTGATGTAGAGCAATTCTTTTCTCTATTAAATTTTTGTATCTAACTTATTTAAAAAGTTTTTTGATGGCTGGTGCAAATTTGGGTGGGTTAGGGTTAATTGTAAAGTTTACAAAAAAATAATGTGCCCATGTTGCTCACCAGGTTGCTTAAAATATATATTTAAAAATTCATAATTATCTATTCATAAAAGATAAAAATAAATAATTTTTTTTTATATATATGCACTCCTGAAATGTTAACATCTACAAAAAAAATAATGTGCTGATGTTACTTAATTTTTTTAGAATATATATTCCAAAATTCGTAATGATTGTTCATTAGTTTAGAAGATTACACTACACGTACATTCTCACTCTCCATTACTTAATATTTTTTTGAATTTTGAATTTTGGCTTTTCCACTGCCAACTAATCTATCTATGTAATTCCTCTGGTGATAAGATTTTAATCTTTGAAAAGCCTTGGCTTAAGGAACGAATAATAAACATGTTTTTATCGAGTACACCTTGCATTGAACAATCGAAGTTGAAATAAATTTGTCATTCGTACCTCTTCTTTCATCTATCTTTATAATTGCTCTATCTCGTATATTGAGCTTAAACCATTTCATTATAGGTTCTATCTACTAAAAGTATACTTATAGTTTCATAATATTAATTTTAAATAAGTAATATTAAATTATTTTTACCTACATACGCTACCGCTTCAAGGTTTTGCTCTCATCAGGGATGATAATCTTGGACGGTCGCACGGTTCGAACTCCTGCTACAGAGTCAACCTAGACTCTATAAGCAAGCACTGTAACCATCAGACCACGGGACATTACCACATTCAAGAAGGGCGTCACATCTAGAAAGACTGACTAAAGATTCTACAAACGTTGTTGGAATATGCCTTATAGCTACGTGTCAGTCTATTTTTAACTTCCCCGAACAGGGCTCAACTTTAATTTTATTAAAGGGGCTTATAATATTAATTTTAAATAAATAATATTAAATTATTTTTACCTACATATGCTAGCGTTTCGAGCTTTCACTTTCATCAGTGCAGAGATGATAATCTCGGACGGTCGCACGGTTCGAACCCCTGCCACAGAGTCAACCTAGACTCCGTAAGCAAGCGCTGTAACCATTAGGCCACGGGACATTACCACATTCAAGAAGGGAATTTAAGTTCTATTTATGCAGAGGGCGGCATATCCAGAAAGACTGACTTAGAGAATAACATTAATACTAATTTAAAGATGAGTGATGTGTCCTTAAATAATAATTTGTCGTGATAATATTAAGCTCAATGTATTGAATAGAGCAATAAATTCAGAAGATGAACGATGAGAATAAAAAATTGTAAAAATACAATATTTATTAAAACATCAGTTCAAAAACAATGAGTTTCATTATTTTTTACCCATGGATTTTCAAAGACAAACTCTTTTCATCAGAGGATAAAACCGGGTAATGTAACTGTAAATATTACTGGTAACATTTAACTTTGAAAATTAATACACACACACACACACATATATATATATATATATATATATATATATATATAAATAAATAAACACACATACCTAACTTCATATATATAGGGTGCAGACGATATTTGTTTGCACTTTTCAACTGCTAATTGCATGCATATTTTATTTTTACTTCCGTTGTCAGTCTTGTCTTCATGAAAATTGTAACCATATTTCCATTCTATTATTTGCAGAATAATTGATTATGGAAAATTTGAACCTCAATAATTTGTGTGGAAAAAACACAGAGTTCTCTTTGGAATCCACATCTGAAGGACAAAAAAGATTTCAAACTTCCTCAGTGTCAGCATGAGTATGGTAGAAAAAGTCAGAAAGGAATTGAACGATTCAGGATTCGACTTTGAGGCGACATCAAAGAGTAAAACGTGTGATCAACAATCTGACGCTGTCGGAATATCAGTTCATCACTGAAGTTCAATGAATCCAGCAAGTCGATGCCATTGCAAGAGAGAAAGGCATTAGGTTTGTTTCATACAAGATGAGGAAAGGACAATTTCCGTCAACGGCGATGCAAGGAAAGTGACTGAAGCATGAAGTTGATCACCCAGTTTCCAATGGCAACCATGGTCTTTGGTGTCGTCAACAGGTGAAGGTATGTCATGCTAGCCCACTTCTGAGGGCCTCGGGCTGAATACCAATGACTACATCTGCGTTCTGAACAAGGTAGCTACAGATCGGTCATACATGTAAAAGCAAGACCTGGTACCTTGCCATTCCAGCCTGACATCTGCTTTAAAGAATAATTTCTAATAAGATTTAAAAAAAACAAACCCAAAACGTTTTAATAAAATAATCAAAGTAAATATATCATTTTTGAGCGACTCGTACACTAAATCTCAAAGAATGTGTTGTTTACATGTTATTAATCAAATAACGCGCCCCTGTCTTGTGTCCATCTCTCTTTCTCTCTCTCTCTCTAATCTGACGTCATATTAACACCTGTTGATTTCTTGAAATATAACTTTCTCTGCGTTCGAAATAGAATGTTATACCTAATAATCAGAGGGCAGATAACCAAATGTTGGAATGGCCGCCGGCTGTTCCATCATATTCCATTACACTCTAATTTAATTACGTAACTCAATTATACAGATTTAAACAAAAACAATGTTTTTAATTAATTCTATTTATAATTTTTATTTAGATTATTATTATCGAGGAAAATATTTTAAATACATCTGGAAATCTGAAAAAACAAACAATCATGAGTGTATATTCGTGAATATTAATTTATTAAGAAGCTTTAAAACAAATTAATTATGTAAATTTGAAAGACGCGTAATGTTTGTAGAAGTTTTGAAATGGGTATATATAGGAGCTGATAAGTAGATATAAAAAGAGAGCGATCAAAACTAATAATATAGTTTCGGCTTGAGACAAACAGATACATAATCTCCATTATTAATAGATGGATGACCTGAATAACCTATAATTTTTCATCTCTTCTGAACACGAACCCAATCTATTAATACTAAACCAACAGTGACAATGTGGGTACAGGCTTAGAATATAAAATATAGATATATGTAAGCGACACTACAATAGACATTCATAAATGCGCTAGATAGAAAACAGAAAAAAAACAGAGTTTTGAGAAATCAGCAGAGAAGGATTGAAGAGAAAAACTGAAAATGAACAAGTGAAAAAGACTAGGATAATGGCTTTAATAATATGCTATTGCCACTGCTGGTTTAGTATCATTAGACTGGGCTAGTGTTTAGGAGAGCTGGAGTAACGTACAAGATAATATATTATAAACAGTTTTCCATAAGTAAAAAGAATTCTGATTGTAGTATTTTTAATAAAATTTCTTCTTTTTCTTCATCCTGTTTTTGGTATTTAGGGTGCTGTGTGTATTTAGGGTGCTGTGTGTATCCCGGACTCCAGGATGAGCAACGTCTAACGCCTGCTCTCCATGCAGTCTGGTCCAAAGAGTTGACATTGGTCAGATTGTATGGAATCGATTAGCTTCTTCTGCACTCAAGCCAGATCTTCCTTGGTCTACTGCGCTCCCAGATGCAGAGTTGATACAAGAGGTGGCATGCTGTACATGGCCGAACCACCTAAGATCCTAAATGGCATCCGCAATCCAATGAAACATGACTCATGGGATCCTTTCTTCCAGGTTGTAACTGCACATCATTCACCTGATTATGGCATGATCATTACACCAAAGCCGTTGCACATAAAACAACCCCGCAAAATACTGGATGCAGTTTTATTTTAATAGTTCTGAATCCAATATGGCTGCCAAGCATTAAAATATGCAGGAAGTAAAAAATATGGAGCATACAAGGAATGTGGTAAAGCAATTTTACCGCAATCAACGACACAACAAAGAATGTATGATGGTTATTTTTATGAATATATAAAAATTTCTACTATAGACAGTATCCACCTCTCTCCTGAGCCAAGACCCCACGCACACACAGCCAAGAATGTTGACTTGGGAAATGACTCAGTGATCGGAAGTGACATAGGTGAACCTCTGCAGACATGATGCCGCTTGATGACAGTTGGTGGTCAGTTCCGAGTGGACAGCTAAGAGCGGCTGAGACAAAAGACCGGACGTTTAGGATTTCTGGTTGAAATGAAATATATTTAGTAGTCAGAGCTCGGTAGAGATAAGATGGGAGGAGACGATCATATCGGGTTGAGCAGACGATGAGCTGATGACCGAACGACAATGATGCCTTGACAGACAAATTATTTTAGTTGGGTCCTAGCTGATACACTGGGGCTTAACAAAGATATAGTTGCTAGCATTTAGGGGTCTTTTTCTTCAAAGACGTTATCACACACACACCTAGAGCGCAACTGACTTATACACATGTTATCTGAGTTTGTGTTTTTCTTGTGAATCTGCGTTGTTTTGTTTTTGTATACTTGTAAACAAGTGCACGTGTCCTCAGCGACCCCTGAGGCGACACGGCCAAAACGAGAACAAGAAGAAGATGAAAGAGAAGAAAACAATGGTACGCACAACGTTGGAGTTGGCGGTGATCGTCGGGGACTGGCATATGATCTTACATTAATGCAAAGAATGCATTTCATAAATTTCTTGGCTTCGTAAAAAAAGTCGACAACTGAAACGAATCTGAGCCGTGAAACCCTAACTTTAACACGAATGAAAATATCTGGAGCAGTCATAAACATTTGTTTCTTCTTGTGGAGAGCAGCACCTGTGAGATGCTTGAGTCACACGTTGACCAATCAGCCTCCAGGACGTACTAATTTCAACCAAACTATTGAAAGAAATTGGGATTTGCAGGTCAGTCAGAAAGCTTCCTAACACTAACGAAGAAAGGCATCTTCTTTATCGACCCATTCAGCTTGACCCCGAGCAATGCTATCTTTCATCTTCATCATTATCCAGTTTTTTTATTTAAGGTGCTGTGAGTGTCCCGTACTCCAAGGTGGGCAACGTCTCACACCTGCTCTCCATACGGTCTGATCCATAGGATTGATACCAGTCATATTGCAAGCAGTCAAGTAACTTTGTATGCACTCAAGCCAGGTTTTCCTTGGTCTTCCATGCACCCTCGTGCTTGGGTTATCCATGCATGTCATTGAGTTGATGCAGGAGGTGGCACGTTGTACATGGCCAAACCACGTGAGATGCTGAGCGTGTATGGCATCCAAAATCCCACAAATACCAAAAAGCTTCTGATAGAGCACGGTTGAAGAGATTCTCTCCTCGTTTGCTGCCACACAATCACCTGATCATCGCACGGTAATTATGCTGAAGCCGTTGCAAATCAGAAGCGTTTGGGGCCCATGCCTCACTGCCATGTAAAATAGTGGAGTGAACACAGGCCGAAAAGAACTTGCCCTGAATCTTAAAAAAAATGTGCCTCGATGTAAGGATTGGCAGCAGCTTCTCGAATCTTCCCCAAGCAACACAAAAGTGAACAGTGATAGCATGTTTGCGACCACCATCCGCATTCAACATGTCGCCCAGGTAGCAAAAGGTAGTTTCAACATCAAGTGAGGTGCCATCCACATCCAGAAATGCCACCGTTCGACCATCTATTGCGCAGGCAAAATCCAAACATATGCAACAAACATAATCCGGGTCAACAACCAGCTTCCCAGCAAGACCTCTACACTTCTTGTGGACCCATAGTTTGCAGTGGAGGCATTCAATAGTTTACATCTACAGCTTTGCAACAGATAAGAAATTTTGTCTTCATGTTAACTCTCAGTCCTTTGCTCTCCATGTGTTCTGTCTAGTGTAGAATAAGTCCCTTAGATTTATCTCCCTTTGTCGGCCCTTCTTTTTGTAAGAGATTTTTTTTAGCCCCGACACCGGGCGAGTGGCTTCCAGTGCTCTGTCCCGATCTTTCTTAGCTGCTTAGTCATGGACCTACATGTAGGAATTTCTATCCTCTTAAATATCCTGATATTTTAGACATCCCGATAAGAAACACTACCTTTCTTCTCCCTCAAAATAGAATTAAATAGCATGAGTATTATTTTCTTCTATACATTTCTTTTATCTAAGCAAACTTTATTCACTCTTTCTCACCACGTGTGAATCTCCATTTTAACCGCTCGTAATGTGTGTATCTGTCTTGTATTATCTTTATGCTCCTAATATTTTCTATTCTGCAATTTATTAGCTCACAGCGTTCTTTTAGATTTTATTAAACTCTTCGTTTTCTGCCTCATTGTCATTTTTGTATTCACATTTTTCTGAGACAATGTTTTTTTGTATTTCTTTTCAGTTTTTACCTTTTTCGATGAATAATAAAACCTGGGTTTAAACTACACTATGCCTCAGAGTCTTGTGTGTCGATAAGAGTTTAGGCTAACTGTCTGACGGTTACACGCATCCCTAAGACAGCATACCATGCCTGTCTTCCATGTCAGCAACCCGGAGTTGAACTCTTCTAGGGAATCCGTGACAACCACAAGATCGTCTGCATAGATGAGCTCCCATAAGACACCCACACGAAACTCAACCGACAATGCTTCCAGAACCATGATGAAGAGAAGTGGGCTGAGTACAGAGCCCTTATGGACCCCAATGCCCACTCCAAACTTTCGCTGTAGTGGCTGTTGACACGAACACGACTACGAGCATTTGCGTACAAGTCCTGGACAACACAGACATCTCACTCCTCCACACCAAGGCTTCTCATTGCCCACCAGAGCACTTTCCTCAGCACGCAGTTAAATCCTTTCTCAAGATCAATAAAAGTAGAGAGGTTTCCTGGATGCAATGCACTTTTCCTGCAGTTGACGTGCAATGAAAATAGTATCCGAGGTGATTCTGCCTAGCACAAAACCGAACTTCATCTCGTTGATGCTCACCATTCCACGGATGTGAGTGTTCAAGATACGCTTGAGCAGTTTCATCACCTGGTCAGTAAGTTTAAGGCCATGATAGTTGCTGCGGTCAAGGGCCTCACCCTTGCTCTTGTAGAGGTTGAGGATATAGCTCAGCTCCCAATTCAGCTAAGTGCCTCACCAATTCAATTCCCTCTTTGCCAGCAGCGTTGAGCATCTCCATGACAATTCCGGACAGGCTACCAGCCTTGTCATTTTTCATCCACTCGCAGATATACTGCTCGAAGAACTTTGGCCGATGACCCTTTCTTACTTTTTTATTACTTCCTTTACTGTGACAGTTTTAATTTTCGGCAACCTACACCCAACGATGTAGGTCACTTAAATAAATACATATATTGTTGTTTATAGGCTTCGATAAAAACCCGTTACTCTAATACAGTTAAAAATAAAAATCTCGTCATTAACCTTAACACTAACCCTAAAGTGTCAGTCGAGAATCCCAGGATCAAGTCAAGGCACTAAATTCATCTTTGTCTTGTGTACAGGTCGTACGGCAATACGAAAAATAAAATTGGATTGTTACACAGAAGTTGAAATAGGCGAGGACACCCTTGAGATGATAGACTCCTTTTTGCTACCTAGGAGATTTGCTGAGTGCTGGAGGTGGTTGCGAACCAAATTCGATTATCAGAGTCAAGGCAGCTTGGGAAAGTTCAGAGAACTTCTCTCAACCCTAACATCCCGAGCCATCCTAATTATTACCAGGGGTAAGGTCTATGATAGCTGCATACGAAGCGTGATGTATGGTAGTGAGTGTTGGGTCCTCACTTGCCCGACTCTAGAAAAATGACAGGGCAATGATTAGGTTGATATGCAACATAAAGCCAGACCAGATCCAAAACATTAGGTCAGACACTCTACTTGAGAAATTGGCCATCCCAAAACTTGATGTCCTAATAAGGGCAAACCGTCTTCATTAGTTTGGGTATGTTGAAAGAAGCAAGGAGTATATCAGTACATGCAGATACCTAAGGCTGGACAGCAAAAAGAAAGCCCTAGAAAGACATGGAAAGAAACCATCAGGCAAGACTGTAAACAGTGGCAAATGGACACAGTCAGTGTCCATAATCGTGATCATTGAAGACTTAGCATAAGGACAGCCAGACAGCGTTGAACTTCTTGTTGAAGGGAACATAGACGATAAACCTGATAGTGAGTTTGTGAGTGATAACCTTTATTTCCACTAAATGTAGTTTAGTTGAATTAAAAAAAAAAATTTCATAATTTTTTTTATGGTGGCTATCTTGGAATTTAGATCTAGTAAACAGAAAGTTTTCCTGTTACTGTTTTGAGAATATCTCTCACAAAAATAAACTTAATTAATAACAGATTATGTGAATCATCGTCTTTTACATTTTTAAAAGTAGCCATTGATATGCTGAAAAGTTAGTAATAAAAATAAAAAAAACCCTCCCTTTACTCTACCACTAATCCTAAGCCCCCCCCCCCCCAACCTTCCTTAACTCTAAATTCGAGTGGCAACAGGTTGTTCAAACACTATCTGGTGAGCGATCATTTTACATTAAATTTATATGCGAAACTGTAAATTCTAAAATAATTGTTCCCTTCCTTTTTTTTTTCAGAGTGATCACATGTAGTCGCCTAAAAAAAAAGAAAGTACAATCTCATTTTTATTGGGCGGGGGGGGAGTGGTGATTTAGCTGAGGGTCCTCATCTACAATAATACCAAAAAGTTTGTCAAATTAAAAACAACATTATATCTAAAAAAGTAAATGAGCCATTTGAACATGTGCACAGTGACATCACTGATCCTTTGTCCACCTGGTGTGAAGCTCTTTCAATAGCCAACGTTGATGCACATACCACCACAAAAACATTTCTTTGAGGATGGTGTCCCGTTTCGGCGTTCCATCTATCACCACCAGAGATAGGGGTCGCTAGTTTTAGTTCAATCTATTCTGTGAGTTGATGAAGATTTTGGGAAGCAAATGTTACATAAAAAGGGCCGTGTTTGAATGAAAAGTTTGAGTGATACTTTTAAGGGTCAGAGGTGACCCCAGAACGGAAGTCGACGAAACCACATGACTTCCCGCAGAGATTTTCTATCTCTGGGCCCGTGAGACTTCAAGCAGGAAAGATCTGTCCAGGGTGCTGTCCCCAATTGGAAGGCAGGCGTGCACAATGTAACTAGATGTAGCGAGACGAGCTATCCATCTGAATTTACCTTTGGTAGTTTTAAAACTCCGTACTGCAGTAAAACATGGCAGTCAGTGTTCATCTGCTGAGATGATGTATGGCACTATGCTCAACAGGACAATTTTTTTCAGCCTTCACAGAAACCACTTGATGCTACTTCTTTTGTGGATCACCTGGCAACTCGTTTCCCAGTATTAAAAAAAAACATGTATTTTTCAAAACATATACACATGCCGATGAAAGCATAGTTCGTAAACTGCAGAAGTACCATTTTTTTAAAGTTATTTTTCTGTTAACTATTGTAAAACAGTGATGTTTTACAATATGCAACAAATAAATGTTACCAAAGGCAAGAAAAGTTATTTTTCTACCTATCTGGATAAGTTTTGTGTTTTAACTTATTTCAAGGCGTTTAATCGAAAATTAAACAGAATCAAAGCTAATAACTGTCCCCAATCAGGTGAAAATGTAATGTGTCGAACTGTATATTTTTATTATTTGTAATTTCCGAGCGATTATCGAAACTCCACGTGACCGTTTAATTTCCAACATTTTTTCCGTTCTAACTTGACACTAGTTTTGTATCAAACTAAAAAATTCTTTAAAATAAGTCAAGCACAAAAATATGTATTCAGGTAGGTAGAAGAGTAACTTATCTTGCCTTTGGTAACATTTATTTGTTGCCTATTTGTTTTTTCACCCTTACTTTCTGTTAACTATTGTAAAATATCACTGATATATTGTTTACAAGTCTAATTCGAATGTAATTTACAGTTTAACACGTATTTAGTGAGTGGAGCTATTATTCTCGAAAATAAATTGGGTAAATTGTTATCTTACTCGGCGCAGTTTACCCCTTGAAAAAATTCAAAGGACATCTTTCTTCGTTGGTGCCGGGGAAACTCTCTGACTGCTGTCTGTAATTTTCAAAGGGGCTGGAAAGTAGTCCTTCAAAGTCCAGGTTGAAATTCATGTGTACTGGAGGCTGATTGATTATCGTGTGACCCAACCACCTCACAGGAGGGGTTGCTCTATACGAGAGAAAAGAAATGTAATGCTACACATACTAGACTTTGATCTTCATTGTAAGTCGTTACTGGACTTTACCATGAAGGCTGATCTGTACAAGCACCTACGATTCTTTTATGCAGATTCTTGTTGTTTTGTAGATGCGTAATATTCCAAGTTTTCATGAAAACAAGCAAGTATTTTGTTTCCTAGGTGTGGGGGCGCCGACCTTAGCTTAGTAAGAAATTGTGTCGTAGAGAAAATGCTAAGATCTACGCTTACATTTAGATTGTTTAAAGAAATGCTTAAAAGAGTAAAAACATGGAAAAACATGTATGAAAGTTAAATGAAGATAAGGCATGCATAAGTTGAAAGAAGAATAAAACGTAATTTAAAAGTAACACAAAATATTTATATATGTACAAAATCTTACACGGTGGTAAAATGTTAGTTTGAAGTGTTCGTTGGAAGTCAGTTCTGAGAATAGTAGTAAGCACGTGTGCGCGATCATGTTTGTATGTGTGTGTGTAGCCATGTGAGGCTTGGCGTTAGTTCGTCGAAGTGTGTGAATGTGTGTGTGTGTTTAGTAGTAAGCCGACGCGCATGGAACCACCTCTAGCCTCTCGCCCACAAGCGAGGGGCTAGAGAAAAGAGAAAAAGAGACTGATTTTGTCATGGCTGCTGGTTTTATTTGGTTTAACCCCTGGTTTGGCGGACGTAGTAGTAGACAATCACGTGATCGATATTTTTTGCGTTTTTAGCGCCTTTTTGCTAGACAGCTTGTGGGAGCCGATTTTTATGGCTAGTTTGAGCGTTTTGTTGTTGAAGTGAATTTGCTATTGCTTTGTGTTTTTCTGCTTACGCCGGTATGATAACATATTAGGACGTCAATCTGATAACATTTAAATAGCCTGAAAAAATATCTGCAAAAGAAATTTAAAAAATTAAATATTTAAGATTTTAGAGTGGGGATCACTTCCCTTTATAAATTTGATGTAAAATAAGCACCCACTTCCTGGAGAGTTAGCGTTAAACGCCATCTCATAGAAGACCTTTTAAGATCCTCGAAACACACCAAAAATATTTCACCATATCCATTAAGAATTGTGCTAAAACGATTTCCTTGGACAGGTTGAAACCTGCCTTCTTGGACACAATGTAGCTGAATGTGAGTGCACAAGTAATACTACCCCCCCCCCCTAAATTTTCAAAACAGACTGTGACAATGTTTTACATTAAACTGTTTCTTTTCATTTTTCCGTCTCAACTTGTATATTTTGGTCATATCTTTGCTATATATTTTATGTTTCATTTGTCATATGCATTGCATCTTCGAGGTATATCTGTTGGGTCTGTTTTTTCCTAATACGAGGAGTCATGTGATAATGGGGTGATCTCCCGGCAGTTGATTTAGCCACATGGTCACTCATATAAAAGGTATGAAGACATGAAGCTCACTTCCTCTTTCCCTGCTATTTCGGTTTGACATCAAATGTAGCAACATCATTGGTCAGTTGCTGCGTTCGTCCAAACTTGTTCTGTTGACGTGAGGTCAGTCGTTCCTCTATCCAGACCAGTTCTGTCGATCCGCTTTTGAGACAAAATCTCTGCACATATTGGTAAGTCCACTTTTCATACATCCACAAATTACTTGTGTAACATAGTATGGGATGTTCTCTGACCCCATATTTTAAAGACATTGAGTATTATTTACTCCTCTCCAGGAGTTAGGCATAAGGCCAGTTTTATCCTACTCCCACAAGTAAGATGTGACCCAAGGTCGGGTCGGAAAGTGGGGGTTGAAAAGCCAGCGCCCGAGAGGTGAGCACTTTGACCATTAAAAATTGCCTGGGCAGCCCCGTCGGCATTCCCCGGTAGGGGCGCCTCAAGCAGTAAGCAATAAACTTACTCCTCTCCAAAGAGGGGAGGCAAGGCATGGGAGGGTGGACCTCCTAGAACTGCACAGGACAATCCCATAGACCGGCGTAAATCAAGCCCCGAAGGCCAAGACAATACCAGTCCATGGGGTGTAGTATCCATCGGAACAGATACTACACTTTCATCTTAGCCAAAAAAGTCCTCTCATTCTCTGCCAATATAGTCCATGTTTCATTTGCATATACAGCAATAGGAACTACCAATGCCTTGTAAAGTGATAATTTTAGAGGCGTTGATATGTTCTTCCTACTCCATATCTTTTCTTTTAGACGTCCAAATACAGAAGTTGCTATTCCCATTCTTCTGATAATGTCAGATGAAGATCCTGTAACCATTGAGCCAAGAACACAACATTTTCATTTTTAACCGTTTTGCTATTTATTGAGAGTTTATCTCCAGAAGAGGAAAAGAGCAGAAACGAGCGTGGTGTCATCATCATACCGAATATTAGAAGAGAGCTTGTTGTTAAGCACCAGTGTTGATTGCAGACTTTCTGATTCTTTCATCACAAATTACCAAAAAAACGTTGAAGAGGGCAGAAGACAATCTTGGCATACCCTTACAGTTTTACTTCAAACCACTTTGTGATATGTCCGTTAAGAACAACTGCACATTCTGTGTCTTTGTTTAAATTTTCAACAATGTTTACGATTTTGCTATCAGCTCCAATTGTCCTTAGCAATTTCCATAGGACTTTTCGCCACATTGTGTTAGAAGCCACTTTGAAATCTATGAAGTTGAAGTGGAGTGCAATTTTTCTTTCTTTGGCTTTTTGCGTTAACTGTTGTACTGTTCGAAGTAGCCGCGGCAGTGAATGTTGTTTTTACATATCGACTCGATTAGACAAAAGCTCAAATCAGCAGTTTCTTTCAACCAATCAAAACGCAAGAAATATTCAGTCACAAAATCTTGCATATACTATAATAACCCAAACACAGCATTTCTCCCTCGCTGTTTTCTTTTTTTCTTTTTCTTTCACAGACAACACACGTGTGTATGAGATAATCCTGCCCAGACCTCTTTGGGGTGAAGACCCTCAACAGTAGTCGTGCTGTGATTGACAAGGGTCCGTTTGGCAAGCTGAATTTCTTCACGTGTGTTTGGGTTCTCGCTTATGTAGCCAATAGCCAACAGGTGCTTGGCTCTCAAAGTGACTATTTTTCACTCTCGTTGATTTGAAATAAATGAGAATTAAATAGAAAAATTGTGTTCTTAAAAATTAATAATTAATGTACATGAAAAGGTAGACCGTAGATTTGAGACCATTTTTCGATTGTGTAGGTCTTAGTGCCCCAAATTCACCTTTCAATTTGGTACCGTGCTACTAACAGAGCTCCCGTACTAACTTGTATGAAGCATTGTACGTACCCAAAAAAGAATCACCCATATTTTGACATTAAACGGTAACAAGGATAAATTATTGCATCATTTTCTTTTTCTCTATACCTTTTTGGGGTATTACGAAAAAAATGAAAAAATGATGCAATATTATAAAATATAGTTTATTCACACAAGAACAAATAATAACATTATTTCAACGATCAGATTTTAAAATCAAATTGGATTAATTTAGGAATATAAGCCGCATCGTTTTTGCTGATTTTGAAGAAAAAAGTCAGAAAAGATGGGCATCAGTATCAAGGAATTGTCTCACGTGACTAAAATTAACAAATCAATGGCAACAATTTAAAATTGAAAAAAGAAAATCGTCTGCTTTGAAAATTTAAAAAATGGAAACCGGTGTTTATTTTCACGTCGGCTCTGAATATTTTTCGATTTTGCAATATTTTTTTCTTTTCGGTTTTCGAAGTAGAATTAACGTTAAAGTGTTAGTATCTGTTCTGATACTTTATCTTTTCTGTCCTCGATCAGTGAAGGAGAAATCTTTCTAGACCGTGATAATTTTAATTTTGTCCCAATCCAGAGCGCCTCTTTTTGGAGAGATGGATTTTACTCACATTAAAAACTGACCGTGTGTCTTACTATTCCCTCGATTTAAATATTTGCTGATTTTAAAAATATTTTTTCTCTTCGGTTTATTTTTAAAATTCTTTTACTTTTCAAAATAGAATTAACGTTAACGAGAGCAGAGTTAGATACATGGTCGGTTTTTAATGTGAGGATAATCCATCTCCCGAAAAAGGAGCACTCTGGGTTTGGACTGAAACAAAAATTTAAATTGCCTCAGTCTAGAAATATTTCTACTTCACTAACCGAGGACAGAAAAGATAAAGTATAGTATCAAAACAGATACTACACTTTAACATTAATTCTATTTCGAAAAGTAAAAAATAAATAAAATGAAAAGTAAAAAATATTGTAAAATCGGCAAATATTTAAATTGAGGGCAGAGTTAGACACATTTAGGTAAAAATGGTACAAGTGGATAAATAGAAAAAAGGTATAAGGAAAAAATATTGATGAAAATCTCACAATGAGTTTATCAAAGTCTTGGATACAATAAATAAAGGGAAAACATAAGAAGTTTGTCAAATTAAAAAGAACATAATCTACATTCAAAAGTAGATGAGGACCCTCAATTAAATCCCCCCCCCCCCGGCAAGAAAATGAGACTTTAGTTTTTAGGCAATTGCGTGTAAAACTTTTTGGGAAAAAAATTAAATTAGAATTTAGAATGAGAGATCAGTTTCGTGTTTAAATTTGGTGAATGTGTACGAACATAGTACCCAATGCGTCGTCTGTAAACCGGAGATCACGTGACATTAATTGCACCGTTTTTACGTCCTTTTGAGTTTTAAAATTGAATAAATGTATTTACAAAAATAGAAAAAAAATACTAGTTTTTAATCAATTTCGCCTATTTTCTGTATAATAACATAAAAAAAAAGTAAAAATGTTTTCGGTGTAAGAAAAGTAAAATGTCCGCCAGCGATTCAATCATTGAATTAAATTTCGATTTACAAGATTTAAAAAAATAAATTAGCTTTTTTATTTCTAGCACAAGAAATTAAAGTTAAGACCAACAATCAGTTGTTTGATTAAAAAAAAACATTAATCTGTATTGAATTCGTAATTCCAACTTAAATTATTAAATTGTTTTCCACTTTCTTATTTTAGGATAAAATTGTAACCTTTGCCCCCACGCTGTCAACTGAAAAACAAAAGGAGAATTTAGAATGTGAGATCAAGGGCAGTTAGACACATGATCGGTTTTTAATGTGGGGCAAATCCATCTCCCCACCAAGGGGCACTCTCGGTTAAGACAAAAATGTAAATTGCCTCAGTCTAGAAGGATTTCTACTTCAATGACCGAAGACAGAAAAGATAAAGCTGTATCAGAACAGTTACTACACTTTAACATTAATTTACTGATTTTTAAATTTAATGTTATAATTTTGCTAGTTTGAGAACAACGCTGAACTGATTTCATTGTATTTGTGCTTTACTAAACGACCAATACAATCACCGCTAAATTTCTGAAGTCCGTGTTATTTTACATTCCAGACAGCTGAATATTTGATAATATTCAGCCTTTAAACGACTTACCCTATTCGCTAACAACTAAGCCATTTCCTTCCCATCGTTGAATGCTGATTACCCGCCAAATGAAAAGAAATAAAGAACACGTGATTCATACTCCCGCCATAAAAATAAAACGAACTTTATTTCCGTGGGGAAACAAACAAAAACAAACGCGTTTTGTTTAATAAATATCCTCCCCCTACTTAAGTAACATGTCTTTGCCCTTCCCTCACGCCGACCTGTTTGTTTGTCGGCATGAAACGTCTTGTTTTTGTTTGCTTTGGCCTTCAACTTTTCAAAAACAAAAACTTTTTTTTTTAATTGAAGAGACGGATTTTTTCGCGCCAAATGGGAAAGAAAGAAAACAAGTCGTGTAAGGACACAAAAGTCACGTGGTAAAAAACGTCAGATTTTCAAATTTCTTTCTTTTTCTTTTTAGCCCCTCCCTCTTTTTGCCACAGAATTTAAAAAATGTTCCGTTATTTAGAACTAGCAATTATTTAAAAAAAAAAAAAAAATCTCAAAATGTTTATTTACAAAAAAAATATATAAGTAAAACTGCGACGTAAAAACGTGAAAAAAAACAAAAACATAAACATGTCACATATGTCGTTCGTGATTGTTTTGTAAACATTAAAAACGGTTAAATCCTATTTCATTTACTCAAATTATTTAGAGTGAAATGAGTTTCTTCGTGATTTTGACACAACTCCCAGACAACTTATTTTTACGTGAACCATCTTTTAGCTAAAATAAATTACATTAAAAACAGTAACTTGTAGAGGACCCCCCCCCCCCCAAGAAAAAGTAAGGTTTTATTTTTTTTAGGCGATTACGTGTGAATACCCTGAAAAATTTGTTTATAAGAAAAAAATATTTTTAAATTTAGAGTTTTAGAATGCAGATCAGTTTCACATATAAATTAAACGTAAAATGATCACCCATTTCCGAGACATTGTATAATCGGATAGCGTTTTAAGGCATATAACCAGAATTTGAGAAAATGAGATCATTTATTATCTTTTTTTTTTTGCCGGGTGGCATAGGAAAAAATGGCACGAGAGAAAAATATAGATGAAAATCTCACGAGTTTAGCAAAATCTTGGATATAAAACATAAAGGGAGAACATTAAGAAGTTTGTCAAATTAAAAAGAAATTATATTTAAAAGTGAATTTCGGAAAATTAGGCACTGGAAAAGTAGGCACTTTTGGCAAAGTAGGAAAATTAGGTAACTATGGAATAAATATCGATTGAAAATAGATTTTAGGACCGTTTGTGAAGGGGATATAATTTTAAATAGGGGTTAATCCCCTCCCCCCAATAATATTTAAAAATAAATGACTTTTTTTCTGCTGAAAAAATACGAGGGGGCATTCTTTTCAGCCCCCCCCCCCCCGTATTCTTTTTCAGCAGATAAAAGTCAGGAGCCTTAAAAAATATGACCTTCATTAACCCCAACACTAACCCTAAGTCTGAGGGGGCAATACGAAACATAAAACAAAAAACGAACGAAGGGAGAGTGGCCCCCTTTTTTATCAGCATATATAATTTTATTTTTTTCAGCAGAAAAAAAGCAGAACCTTAAATAATGTCCTTTATGAATCTCAACGCTAACACAAATCTAAAATATACTAGTAATTCTGAAAAAAAAAATGGCAACCAGTTTGGAAATACAAAAAATGGTTACACGTTCTGTTCTATGCTATGTGGTCAAGAACTGGGTGATAATAACACTTTTCTGGTCAGGATGTGGATGATCATTTTATGTTATATTTATATAGTAAAATACAGGTATTTCTAGATAGAAGAAGATTAGTGTTGGAACGATATTTAAGGTTTATACTTAAAGAAAGACTCCAGATTATGGAAAATAAGGTGATCAAGATCGAAAAGTGGAAACCTCTGCTTGATTCAAGAGTAGAAAAATCCCTTTCGACCACGTAGGATTGACATGTATTTCAATCCTATTAATTGACCAATAGTGTGCGTGAAAACACACAAGCCACGCCCCAAAAAACATTCTAGAAAAAAGAAATTACATTTTTGTGCAAACAGAGGCTCCCAGAGAAATATTTACAAAAAAAAAGCAGGTCATGTGACCTGCGTGTGCTTACATTCGCGCACCAAAATCATTTTTCGCGCTCAAAAATCATTTTTGGTGCCCAAAGTAAATTCACTCTTTTGATACAATTCCCAAGTATACAAATATCAGAATTTCAACATTCATGACACAGAAGTACAAGATGAAACTAACTGCTAACACGATATTATGCTCAGCTTTTGGGGCTAGGGGAAGCGATGACTATTCTCAACTCATTCAAACATCAAGTCCTACGCATACACACACTGCCTCTCACTGTCACACACATATACACACTGACAGAAAACAAACATATACACGCATATACTTATAACTTTCGTTGCCTTCTTCTTCAAACATTCTACAATACAAGAACAAACATTTCACTCACAAAAAATAACCAATTGTAAATTTGTACACATATAAATATTTTGTGTTCATTAAACAATGTTTATTTCTTCATTCAACATTCATGTTTTTATCCATTTTACAACATTTATCACAATTTAACTGCTAGTGTGGGTCTTGCCGCATTTCAAAGACGCCACCATTGTCTACACCCTATCCAAGCCAAGATTCATGTTATTACACCACTCCGAAAAAGATGATTTTCAAAATGGCAGAAAAGATCAAATGTGTAGAAAATGCTGTCAAACCCACAAATGATGAAGTTTCCAATCGTCAGAAACTTGAGCCAACTGTATCCTCTGAAACCGTGACCTTGAGTCCTTCCCTACCTACCATGTTGGAAAATACTGAGCCGTTGCTGACAATTGCAGCAAAATAGCTGCCATCTGGTGAATGGTGCACAGGGAAAAACGGTCAACCTCATTCACCTAAAATATCCTGTGCGTGTAATTCCACCCAACAATGTTCCGTTGTTATATATGGGGCAAATGAAGTTTAAACCCAAAACCCCAACTCAAAATGTGGATCCCTACTACCAGGTTTCCTTTTCTAACATTAAGGGTCTGTGTTCGAAACTTCTAGAGGTTTAAATCAACTTCAGACGACCCAACCCGACTTGTTGTTTTTGTGTGAAACAGGCATTGACCCATCAAATTCCATTGAGGATTCAAACAAAATTCCGATATATTCTAACACGATCTCAAAACCCAACCATTAAGATCACGATGGAAATGGAATCTGTGTCTACATCAGAGACGTTTTCCATGTGGTAGGGACATCACAAACGAAGACCCTGAGTTTCCCTATATGCGTTTCCATGTTGCACTTGCTCACAGCACCCCATTCATCTTTGCCCTTTACCATCTCAACAACAATGGAGTTACGATCATTAAACAAATCTCTGGAAAAATTGACAAAATTCTGTCTCCTTTAGCTAACATTCATGTCTGTGGTGACTTTAATATAAACACTAACAAGGCAGATGATGAAAGAAGGCTCTGTCATGATTTTGACATTGAGTTGCTCATGAGCTGACTCAGATTGTTGACAAATTCATTCGCGTACCTGATGCTGATGGAAATTTTGCAAGCCTTTTTCATCTTTTCCTGACAATTTGCCATAAAGAGTGCACATCTACTGTTCTATCTCCTCTGGGATTCTCCGGTTACTCAGTTATCTCAATTATGATCAAATCTAAGTTTAGCAAGACCTCGCATGTCCCTTTCCATTGCAGAGTGTATCGATACTCAAGGGCTGATTGGGACAACTTCAAATCTTTAAATTTTAAAATTTCTCTGCATATCATTTCAGGAAAAATTTGTCCTGTCTTGTCTCTGATATATATGATTGCTTAATCACTGTTATTTGGAATTTTATACCCTCAAAGAAATTCCAACAGAGACCAAACAGACAACCATTGTACACCCCTGAGTGTGTCACCGCCATTGCGCACAGAAATCACTACTTCAATTGCTTTTAACGAAATGGATAGCCTGAAACCATAGTCACCTTTTAAACTGCATGCAACTGCTGCAAAAAAGTTATAGAAAATGTGAAAGAGTCCTATGTCCAATCCATTAAATCCAGAATTGCTTAGCATCGGCTTGGTTCTCATGAGTTTTGGAGAATAAAAACAGGGCCTAAACAGATGTAAGACAGACTGTACTATCACACAGGATCAGTGAATTTATCGACAGAGGCTTCGTTTCTAGGGTGATAACACTTGACATATCAAAGGCCTTTGATATGGTTTGACACAAAGGTTTTCCCCACAAACTTGTCAGCGACGAAATATCTGAAAATGTATTCTCAACCATAAAATCCTTTCTCTTTGATAGGTCTATAAAAGTAATTGTTGATGAGCAGAAGTCTGGAGTATATAGTATCATTAGTGGCGTGCCTCAAGGATCCATTCTGGGATCAACCCTTTTCCTGATCTTTATTAATGATATTCTAAATCATATTCTGGGATCAACCCTTTTCCTGATCTTTATTAATGATATTCTAAATCATATTCTGAGGTACATGGAATGATTGTCAGTTTGCCTCAAGGATCCATTCTGGGATCAACCCTTTTCCTGATCTTTATTAATGATATTCTAAATCATATTCTGAGGTACATGGAATGATTGTCAGTTTGCCTCAAGGATCCATTCTGGGATCAACCCTTTTCCTCATCTTTATTAATGATATTCTAAATCATATTCTGAGGTACATGGAATGATTGTCCGTTTGCCTCAAGGATCCATTCTGGGATCAACCCTTTTCCTGATCTTTATTAATGATATTCTAAATCATATTCTGAGGTACATGGAATGATTGTCAGTTTGCCTCAAGGATCCATTCTGGGATCAACCCTTTTCCCGATCTTTATTAATGATATTCTAAATCATATTCTGAGGTACATGGAATGATTGTCCGTTTGCCTCAAGGATCCATTCTGGGATCAACCCTTTTCCGGTATCTTTATTAATGATATTCTAAATCATATTCTGAGGTACATGGAATGATTGTCAGTTTGCCTCAAGGATCCATTCTGGGATCAACCCTTTTCCTCATCTTTATTAAGGATATTCTAAATCATATTCTGAGGTACATGGAATGATTGTCAGTTTGCCTCAAGGATCCATTCTGGGATCAACCCTTTTCCTGATCTTTATTAATGATATTCTAAATCATATTCTGAGGTACATGGAATGATTGTCAGTTTGCCTCAAGGATCCATTCTGGGATCAACCCTTTTCCTGATCTTTATTAATGATATTCTAAATCATATTCTGAGGTACATGGAATGATTGTCAGTTTGCCTCAAGGATCCATTCTGGGATCAACCCTTTTCCTGATCTTTATTAATGATATTCTAAATCATATTCTGAGGTACATGGAATGATTGTCAGTTTGCCTCAAGGATCCATTCTGGGATCAACCCTTTTCCTCATCTTTATTAATGATATTCTAAATCATATTCTGAGGTACATGGAATGATTGTCAGTTTGCCTCAAGGATCCATTCTGGGATCAACCGTTTTCCTCATCTTTATTAATGATATTCTAAATCATATTCTGAGGTACATGGAATGATTGTCAGTTTGCCTCAAAGATCCATTCTGGGATCAACCCTTTTCCTCATCTTTATTAATGATATTCTAAATCATATTCTGAGGTACATGGAATGATTGTCAGTTTGCCTCAAGGATCCATTCTGGGATCAACCCTTTTCCTGATCTTTATTAATGATATTCTAAATCATATTCTGAGGTACATGGAATGATTGTCAGTTTGCCTCAAGGATCCATTCTGGGGTCAACCCTTTTCCTGATCTTTATTAATGATATTCTAAATCATATTCTGAGGTACATGGAATGATTGTCAGTTTGCCTCAAGGATCCATTCTGGGATCAACCCTTTTCCTGATCTTTATTAATGATATTCTAAATCATATTCTGAGGTACATGGAATGATTGTCAGTTTGCCTCAAGGATCCATTCTGGGATCAACCCTTTTCCTGATCTTTATTAATGATATTCTAAATCATATTCTGAGGTACATGGAATGATTGTCAGTTTGCCTCAAAGATCCATTCTGGGATCAACCCTTTTCCTCATCTTTATTAATGATATTCTAAATCATATTCTGAGGTACATGGAATGATTGTCAGTTTGCCTCAAGGATCCATTCTGGGATCAACCCTTTTCCTCATCTTTATTAATGATATTCTAAATCATATTCTGAGGTACATGGAATGATTGTCAGTTTGCCTCAAGGATCCATTCTGGGATCAACCCTTTTCCTGATCTTTATTAATGATATTCTAAATCATATTCTGAGGTACATGGAATGATTGTCAGTTTGCCTCAAGGATCCATTCTGGGATCAACCCTTTTCCTGATCTTTATTAATGATATTCTAAATCATATTCTGAGGTACATGGAATGATTGTCAGTTTGCCTCAAGGATCCATTCTGGGATCAACCCTTTTCCTGATCTTTATTAATGATATTCTAAATCATATTCTGAGGTACATGGAATGATTGTCAGTTTGCCTCAAGGATCCATTCTGGGATCAACCCTTTTCCTGATCTTTATTAATGATATTCTAAATCATATTCTGAGGTACATGGAATGATTGTCAGTTTGCCTCAAGGATCCATTCTGGGATCAACCCTTTTCCTCATCTTTATTAATGATATTCTAAATCATATTCTGAGGTACATGGAATGATTGTCAGTTTGCCTCAAGGATCCATTCTGGGATCAACCCTTTTCCTCATCTTTATTAATGATATTCTAAATCATATTCTGAGGTAGATGGAATGATTGTCAGTTTGCCTCAAGGATCCATTCTGGGATCAACCCTTTTCCTGATCTTTATTAATGATATTCTAAATCATATTCTGAGGTACATGGAATGATTGTCAGTTTGCCTCAAGGATCCATTCTGGGATCAACCCTTTTCCTCATCTTTATTAATGATATTCTAAATCATATTCTGAGGTACATGGAATGATTGTCAGTTTGCCTCAAGGATCCATTCTGGGATCAACCCTTTTCCTCATCTTTATTAATGATATTCTAAATCATATTCTGAGGTACATGGAATGATTGTCAGTTTGCCTCAAGGATCCATTCTGGGATCAACCCTTTTCCTCATCTTTATTAATGATATTCTAAATCATATTCTGAGGTACATGGAATGATTGTCAGTTTGCCTCAAGGATCCATTCTGGGATCAACCGTTTTCTTCATCTTTATTAATGATATTCTAAATCATATTCTGAGGTACATGGAATGATTGTCAGTTTGCCTCAAGGATCCATTCTGGGATCAACCCTTTTCCTCATCTTTATTAATGATATTCTAAATCATATTCTGAGGTACATGGAATGATTGTCAGTTTGCCTCAAGGATCCATTCTGGGATCAACCCTTTTCCTCATCTTTATTAATGATATTCTAAATCATATTCTGAGGTACATGGAATGATTGCCAGTTTGCCTCAAGGATCCATTCTAGGATCAACCGTTTTCCTCATCTTTATTAATGATATTCTAAATCATATTCTGAGGTACATGGAATGATTGTCAGTTTGCCTCAAGGATCCATTCTGGGATCAACCCTTTTCCTCATCTTTATTAATGATATTCTAAATCATATTCTGAGGTACATGGAATGATTGTCAGTTTGCCTCAAGGATCCATTCTGGGATCAACCCTTTTCCTGATCTTTATTAATGATATTCTAAATCATATTCTGAGGTACATGGAATGATTGTCAGTTTGCCTCAAGGATCCATTCTGGGATCAACCCTTTTCCTCATCTTTATTAATGATATTCTAAATCATATTCTGAGGTACATGGAATGATTGTCAGTTTGCCTCAAGGATCCATTCTGGGATCAACCGTTTTCTTCATCTTTATTAATGATATTCTAAATCATATTCTGAGGTACATGGAATGATTGTCAGTTTGCCTCAAGGATCCATTCTGGGATCAACCCTTTTCCTCATCTTTATTAATGATATTCTAAATCATATTCTGAGGTACATGGAATGATTGTCAGTTTGCCTCAAGGATCCATTCTGGGATCAACCCTTTTCCTCATCTTTATTAATGATATTCTAAATCATATTCTGAGGTACATGGAATGATTGCCAGTTTGCCTCAAGGATCCATTCTAGGATCAACCGTTTTCCTCATCTTTATTAATGATATTCTAAATCATATTCTGAGGTACATGGAATGATTGTCAGTTTGCCTCAAGGATCCATTCTGGGATCAACCCTTTTCCTGATCTTTATTAATGATATTCTAAATCATATTCTGAGGTAGATGGAATGATTGTCAGTTTGCCTCAAGGATCCATTCTGGGATCAACCCTTTTCCTGATCTTTATTAATGATATTCTAAATCATATTCTGAGGTACATGGAATGATTGTCAGTTTGCCTCAAGGATCCATTCTGGGATCAACCCTTTTCCTCATCTTTATTAATGATATTCTAAATCATATTCTGAGGTACATGGAATGATTGTCAGTTTGCCTCAAGGATCCATTCTGGGATCAACCCTTTTCCTCATCTTTATTAATGATATTCTAAATCATATTCTGAGGTACATGGAATGATTGTCAGTTTGCCTCAAGGATCCATTCTGGGATCAACCCTTTTCCTCATCTTTATTAATGATATTCTAAATCATATTCTGAGGTACATGGAATGATTGTCAGTTTGCCTCAAGGATCCATTCTGGGATCAACCCTTTTCCTCATCTTTATTAATGATATTCTAAATCATATTCTGAGGTACATGGAATGATTGTCAGTTTGCCTCAAGGATCTATTCTGGGCCCAACTCTCTTCATGATCTTCATCGATGATCTTCGAAAACATATTCTGAGATCATTCATTGATATCTATGCAGACGACACAAACATCTATGCAGACGACACAAACATCTATGCAGACGACACAAACATCTATGGCAGCACTTCGAGGAGCACTGATGATCTAGATCTTTCTGATTCTCTCTTTTCCGACATGTTGCAATGGGGAAAAAGTGGCTTGTTACTTTTAAAACCTCTAAAACCAAGCTTCTCTCTATTTACCACCAATGCTCAGGTCCTCGTTTTGACTCAGTTGAAATGAATGGCTATCTCTTTGAAGAAGCCTCTTGCATTAATAAGCTCCTAGGACTGACTTTCATTCCGGACCTGAAATGGAAGTTTTACATCAAATCTGTTGCAAAGATAGCTGGAAAAATGGTGGGATCATTCTACCGCTCCATTCACCTGAATCCTTATGTAATCTATTTACTCGTATAAGAGTCAGATATATCCTTAAATGGAGTACTACTGCCACATCTTGGGAGGTGCCACTTCGAGCACTCTTTCTTGCCTTGACAGATATACAAAGCTGATTTTGTCACCTAGTGGGAGATAATCTCTTCTCTTGCCTACAGTCCCTTTCACACAGAAGAGACGTTGCTAGTCTTTCTCCACTCTATAATTATTTTCATGGTAGGTTCCCCCCTGTAAAACCCTTAGGGCGTTCATGGATTTTACGATTACCTTTAGATTTACCACCATTGAACCTGCCGCTGTTTTTTCCAGTGACGCCCTTTACGGTGAACTTTTTTTTCATTTACTTTGCATTGGACACTCTCAACATATTTCCACTTTTAACATTTTTCTCTAATAATTTTTACCTTTTTAATCTTTTCAAACTTTGACCCTGGTAATTTTCTTACCAGCTTATCCATCTGTATTCCTCTGATGATAAGAATTCAATTCTTTGAAAAGCCATGGTTTTAGGAAAAGTAAATCCCTCGTTTTGAACAACTGAAGATGTAATAGATTTTGTATTCTTTTACAACTTTTATTCTCATCCTTTAACTTGCCTATATATATATATATATATATATATATATATATATATATATATATATATATGTGTGTGTTTTTCGTTCAAGTTTTAAGTATTGCATGGAAAGTTTATAAAATTGAAATAAAAGCCAAATTAGCAATACAAGATTAATTTATTTTTTTTTTTTTCTTACATTAATCCTATCGATTACGGAATAAAATTCCTTCTTCAGGGGTGACCAGTATTGAGTCATTTATTTATTTTTTTCTTTTTCATCAAAAAACAAGAATAAAGAAACTTATTTCTTTGTTAATTTGACAAACGTCTTAGATGGTACGACGTAATCGCCTTGATGTTATGAAATGGCGGTAGGATTCAAAACCGGTGACGAACGAGAGATGCGTTGGCACGCTGTCGAGTAATGTGTGTGTTTTTCGTTCAAGTTTTAAGTATTGCATGGAAAGTTTATAAAATTGAAATAAAAGCCAAATTAGCAATACAAGATTAATTTTTTTTTTTTTTTTTCTTACATTAATCCTATCGATTACGGAATAAAATTCCTTCTTCAGGGGTGACCAGTATTGAGTCATTTATTTTATTTTTTTCTTTTTCATCAAAAAACAAGAATAAAGAAACTTATTTCTTTGTTAATTTGACAAACGTCTTAGATGGTACGACGTAATCGCCTTGATGTTATGAAATGGCGGTAGGATTCAAAACCGGTGACGAACGAGAGATGCGTTGGCACGCTGTCGAGTAATGTGTGTGTTTTTCGTTCAAGTTTTAAGTATTGCATGGAAAGTTTATAAAATTGAAATAAAAGCCAAATTAGCAATACAAGATTAATTTATTTTTTTTTTTTCTTACATTAATCCTATCGATTACGGAATAAAATTCCTTCTTCAGGGGTGACCAGTATTGAGTCATTTATTTATTTATTTTTTTCTTTTTCATCAAAAAACAAGAAACTTATTTCTTTGTTAATTTGACAAACGTCTTAGATGGTACGACGTAATCGCCTTGATGTTATGAAATGGCGGTAGGATTCAAAACCGGTGACGAACGAGAGATGCGTTGGCACGCTGTCGAGTAATGTGTGTGTTTTTCGTTCAAGTTTTAAGTATTGCATGGAAAGTTTATAAAATTGAAATAAAAGCCAAATTAGCAATACAAGATTAATTTTTTTTTTTTTTTTTCTTACATTAATCCTATCGATTACGGAATAAAATTCCTTCTTCAGGGGTGACCAGTATTGAGTCATTTATTTTTTTTTTTTCTTTTTCATCAAAAAACAAGAATAAAGAAACTTATTTCTTTGTTAATTTGACAAACGTCTTAGATGGTACGACGTAATCGCCTTGATGTTATGAAATGGCGGTAGGATTCAAAACCGGTGACGAACGAGAGATGCGTTGGCACGCTGTCGAGTAATGTGTGTGTTTTTCGTTCAAGTTTTAAGTATTGCATGGAAAGTTTATAAAATTGAAATAAAAGCGTGTGTGTGTGTGAAATATAAAAATTAGCTGCATTATAATGGTTTACATTGAGTGACCACAAATAATTCTCAATTTTTATATATTTTTTCCTTGCCTCCTTCTCACTTACATTAATGAGTGAGTGGGAAAGTGACAGGCAAACTTTCTTCTTGTGGCGACTGTTAGCATACAAATAAATATGCAGTACACAATGGCTATTATTATAATAGACTGACATAGTGATATGGGACAAGAGGGAGAGAGTAGCAACCCTAGTTGAAGTCAGTGCCCCTAATGATCCTGGCTTAAACAGAGCTGAGAAAGAGAATATTACTAAATACCAAGGTCTTAAGTATGACATGAAAAAAAACTGGAATCTTAGGAAGATCTCAATAATTCCAGTAATCAATCATAGGAGCCACTGGTCTCATGAAAAAGAATTAAAAAACTACCTGGCGAATATACACGGTGAACCAAGTGCAAGAGTGATCCAAACAATTGTGGTTAGAATTCTAAAAAGATCTCTCGGTTGAAGTCTCTGAAATAGTGGGTGTTTGTCTAGTATCCGGTAGAATGCCCCACCCCCAGCGAAAACGAAAAGAAAAGAAAATTAAAAAAAAAAGGATTATTTATCAGTGTGAGCACGCACTTACATTTTTTCTTATCAGGGTAGGGCATTCACTAAGGAAGTGGTTAAATAATTTGAGACGTTTGGACGGGCGTATACGACCCCCCCCCCTTCTCACAAATGTTTATTGAAATTGTTTTTTAATTCTTCAGAAAATTAGCACTCCATTATTTTAAGATCATAAGAAGAATCTTAAAAAAAAAATTACTTGTTCAATTTTTAGGAGGGCTATGTGGGTTTTCTTGACTGGAGCAATTTTGTTTTGGTTAATTTCCATTTCGTATTATCTCTTCAAAGCAATTTTTAATAGGCCAAAGTGCCCCTTCTTTAGGGGTGCTGGCTTGATTCTCCCCACATTCCGGCCTTGTTTCACATCTTCCTGCGGTGGGAAGTAAGTAAATACCATCTTTCTTGCACAGTCTAACTGTGAAAGTCAGAAACGCCATTCTTACCATGTTGAGAATTCGTTCTTGACAATCAATTTGACGCAGGTGGGCCATTATGGCCTTCTGTCGGACTGAGGTATGTTCTGAATAGTCCTAGGAGGTCCACCTTCCTTCTTTGGGGAGGAGTTAGTTTATTGCTAACTCCCTGAGGCGCCCCGATTGGGGAATGTTGACAGGGTTGCTCAGGCATTTTTTGTGGAGTGAAGTCAAGTGCATTGGACCACCAACTCCCACTTTTTGACTTTGGGCCACATCTTCCTTTAGTGGGAGGATGGTAAATAATCAGTCTTTCTGTAATATACTATTCTGTACTTCTGTAAATATACACTCTTGTAAATATACCACCGTGTTGTCTTGTTTATTATCGGCCCGTCAAGATCACAACAAAGAGATGTCCAACAATGTATTTATTTTTAAATAACAAATGTATTTCTTCAGTAAATTATCTTTCTAAAAATGTATTTTCTTTAAAGAAATTAAGGCAAAAGGCATGTGTGTGTCAACAAGCGGAAAAAAATGAAAGTAAAGACAACACACAGTTCTACTTAGTTTGTATTTTTTCCCCCTAAATACCCAGTCTCGGAGCAGTCTTTCTGTAACATACTATTCTGTACTTCTGTAAATATACACTCTTGTAAATATACCACCGTGTTATCTTATTTATTATTGGCCCTTCAAAGTCATAGTAGTAAGTTTATGGGCAACGGGTGAATTGAAAGAATGTCTGAGTGAGAACGAGATGATAAAGATAAAGAGACAATATATAATATAATAATTTTCTTTTATTTTCTACTCACTGTTTTTCAATCAAGCGTGTGTTATACGGTCCAACTTTAACACGATATAACACACGATTGATTAGAGATGGAAAAAAAAACAGGGCAAAAGTTTTGCAGATTTCTTTTTAATAAACATTGTTTGATTCTTGGCCTTTTAGCTTGGAGCAAAGTGTAGTATCTGTTCTGATACTACATTTGATCTTTTCTGTCCTCAGGTCCTCGGTAAGTGAAGGAGAAATCCTTCTAGACTGAAGTGCCCCTTTTTGGGAGCTGGATTATCCCCACAATAAAAATGACTTTTTGTCTAACTCTGCCCTCGTAGGGAGTCAAATAAATAGGAACACTGTTTTATTTTATTATTTGTTTCTCACAAAACAAAACATGCCCTCCCTTAACTCTACTACTAACCGTAATAATAATTGTTAATAAACACTGTTTTATTTTATTATTTGTATTTAATTAATTAATATTTGCAAAATAAAAAAAGTAAAAAAAAAAGAAATTTGCAAAACCTAGAAACAAGTTATTATTTGCAAAATAATCTACAAAAATCAGAAAACAAATTAATATTTGCAAAGTAAAAAAAAATTAGACAACAAATCAATATGGTGGATTAATTAGCCTTGTCACCGCTTGGAAAATCAGACAAAACTAACTGATAAAATTTCGCAGTCATTTTTGGAGCTTCAATATAACCAAATTTTTTATAATCTGAGAATTTGATGTTCAATTGATATTGTAATCTGAAGAAATGAAAAATGAATAAACATTTTAGAGTAGAATGTGGTCATGTAAACCTGCACTAGGTTGCACATTTTAGGCGCGCATGTGAATGGTAGACGTTGCAGGTGATAGATGCTCGCTCGGCCAAAGGAAAGGAGGGAGGCACAGAGGAATTTGAGAATATCTCTGATTTTGTATTTTAGGCCACACAGAATCTTATTGTTCTTTGAAATGGAATAAGTGCCTCATAAAAACAGGGAATCATGCTGAGACGAAAAATGAATGTTCCTCCCAGATGGGCTCCAAGATTAGTCCCCTTGAGTGGACTGTCTGACAGCTATCTCTAGTGGATGTCTCCAACGGTCAGCCTTTGGGTGGTCGAATGGTGACCAGTGAGAAAGACTGGAATCCAAGATTTCCGGTCAGGAGAAAAGGATTCCAGGAGATGGGAAAGGGGAGGGAGAGACCTGGCCCTCTGGGCATGACAGGCAGTTTGGTTCTCAGAGAGCTGGCGATCAATTGGAGCTGGGTGCCTCTTCAGGCAAGATGGTTCCATTGAGGCTCTTAGCTAAAGGATTGTGCTGATTGGACTTATCTTTTTTGGTCGGACAAAAATTTCATTTTGCAAGTCTGCCATTCAACCTGGGAACATGATTTTCATTTGTAACTTCCAACCAATAAACCCGTCACTTGTTTATAACCTGGACTTGTGGCTTTACTTGGGATGATAATTCTTTGTTACAGCACTGACAGAGTCAGACGACAACTTTGGATCGGCACAACGTGTTGGACGATCACGGCCAATGCAGTGAACGCACGCATACAGGTTCACAGTCACTCGAGTCTAATATGTTTATTTATTTAAAAAAAACTGAGTTGTTCAATTTTTAGGGTGGTGGTTCAGTTTCCTATGTAAGTTCAACGTAAAATAATCCCATTGAATATTAAGTTGATTAAATTAGGTGGATTGAACCGCCTCTCTAAAAATTGAACATGATAATGGTCGCTTAGCACTACTTTACATTGAGTATACTGTCGTATGAAAATTTAGTGCTTACTGAATACAATATAATATTTTGAAATACTCTCTATATAGTACAGACAAACGATGCAAGACAGTTATTTGAATGCCTAATTTGCATAACTATTTTTTCAACAGTTCATAATAAATAAATATTTTGTGTTATTGTATTTTTATTGTCTTATTTTGCCTATATATATATATATATATATATATATATATATATATATATATGTATATATATATATATATATATATATATATATATATGCAATAGTTTTGTCGTTATTAACAGTCATTAATTAAAGTAATTTAATTTTTAAAAATAGATTACTTACTAAAAACCTTTTAAAAAAATGAAACTAACATTGCTCACTAGAATCCTTTCGGCATGCAAGAAGAGTAAAGGGAGGGAGAGGGTGGGTGGGTGTCTGACTTGCTCTCTCTCTCTCTCCCTTCTTCTCTTCCGTTAACGACATCATATTTTGTTAATTGTTTTAAAATTACATTATTGTTTTGATCTCGTAGACAAAACGTTTTGCATTTGTGTTTAAATTTTCCTTTTTGGCCTTTAGAGGGACTGACTTGATTTTCAACAACTAAATTGTAAGTTAAAAAAGAGCCCCCCCCCCAACCAGACTTTGTAGAAGGAGAATGTGCTCTGCATGTCGTACAAACGCACAGCATGGCCATCTACGTGTACAGATATTCCTACAAGACCCACAGCGATTAAGACCTGTAAAAATAAACCGGGCCTGCTGAACAATATGCGCGACCACAATCGGACATTGAAATCTTTGTAGGGATGGTCTTCTTCTGTAAAGAAGAGGTAATCATCATATATATATAAATAAATACATATACCTAACTTAGTATATATATATATAAACAAATCCGAAATTTACGCCAGTAAACTAAAAAAATTACTCTGAAATGTACATATATATATTTCCAAACCGGAAATAGCTAAAGTTTTCCGCCTCTACACACTGTGTTTGTTTTTATGTTTGTACTATATATACAGTATTTCCAAAGAGTATTATGTATTATTTATTTTGATGGTAATGTGAACCCCACTTGCGTGCACAGTCTTGCCAGACCGTGAACACACTTCAGCCGATCGTCGTAGTGGCAATAAAAAAATATGTCGATCGAAATTCCTCTCGGCCGGGATGGCGACAACAATGATGATGACGTCGCCGACTTGTCGTCTCGTCCAACTCCCACGTTGAGACTGTTTATATCAGCGAGCGGTCACTGGGCGAACAGCAATCAGTTGGTTCTGTGAGGGTGAAAGATTATTCAAAGCAGAACAAAAGGAAAAGAACAATGTTCAACAACTCGGTCGGGGTTTTTTTTTATGGAAGAGTAATCCAATATATAAAGTTAAGACGATTTTTCCCCTGTACATTCTCGGAGAATAGGAAAATAACCACATGCATCACAGGCTACTAAACTATTCACTATACTACACTTATTCACTCGAGCGTGTTTTAGTAAATTTGTTATTATTTTTTTCCAGCTAACACTAAATATTACATTTAGCCCACCATCTATGATTCTCCCCCAAACCAACTCCATATAGGTGGTAGCAAAAACTTTTCTCCCTAACAATTCTGTACTGTCACTCCACTCATCGACACCGGGAACTAATAAACACAGTTTAATTTTCACAAAACACTTTGTTCTTATTTATTATTTGCATGGTATTAATTTACTACATAATATAAAGCAATACGCAAAAACTTAATGACCGCTCCTGTTCACCCCGATGATTTTCCGCGAATATCAGATTACGTTATTTCTATTTCTACCTATGACTTCTATATTTATATTCATTCCCGAATTAAGCGAATGAAATTAATGAACACAGTTCCTGCAACATTTAATCATTCAACATGGCGGCTACAATTTCTTGATCGAATCGACTTCCTATTTAATTCAATAAGCGCCAAGATACTCATAAACCCGATACATTTACATTTTCAAAATCATACACCTTTACCACGCGTATTATAGAAAACTTGCCCAAATCCATTTATTTCATCAACTACAAATGACCTAAACCGTGTCATTGTTGAACTTTACATTTGGTCGGCCGAAGTTAAATCTTAACATAACATGCATGCCAATAAACAAGCTTAGCTTAATTGGCCTATTTTCACATGTATTTTTAAGTCGAAACCGTGGCGCAGTCGTTAAGAAGGCAGGTTTCATGATCGCCTGTTTCAGCATTCAATCCCATTCTACTCTGCCACTTTTTCCTTTTTTTTTTTTAATTTAAAACATTCGCCAACACAGTAGAGGGGGGGGGAGGAGAAAGAACAATAGGCCGTTTCTTTTTTTATTCAACGTCATGCAATAGGTAGTACTTTCTCCCGTGCAACGCCGGGCGACGGGTTCCGCTAGCTATTAATAAAATAAAAGAATTGATTTTACATTAGATTAATGTCTACCGTACTTGTAAAAGTTGTTTTCTCTAAGTTATCTCGTTGGTTCTGTGTGTGTGTGTGTGTGTAAATTCGTTCACAAGTGGTTGTTTAGTCACAAATTAACTGGCGAAAGCGACGGTGGGGGATTTCGTCCGGTTTTCTTGACTTTGACGCACGCCATCTTGGCGCACGCCGAGCGAACATCCGACCCTCTCGATGATTCAACTCTGTCTTGCTGTCTGTCTCTATGTACTCATTCTCGACTTCACCACGCACGCCTTCATCGGCGTGTGTCAGACGAACGTCTAACCCTGACTGGCTCTCTCGCCGTCTCTACTGGTTCTGTCCTGAACTTCTCTATTCCTCTTATTGAAGGGGTCTATCGCCATACACCCCTTTCTCTGCCATATTTCTCTCTGTGTCTCTTCCTCTCTCAGGGGGTGGGGACGGGCGCCTCACTCCCATGTCTCTAAAATAAATGGAATTTTCTTTCTGGCCCGGCGTTATCGCTAAAACAATTGCCTTTTCATTCTGCCATGATTAACGATGACAGGCCCAATTGTTTATCTGCTAAATCAAAGCAGACCTCCAGAATCGCAAATCCGTATAAAAAAGCGTATCTTCACTTAAAACCATATCTTTTTGTTGATATTTATTAGAATTAACGCTAAGATCATGGATTTTCTTAATCTTTAACTTCCCATCCGGCAACTCTCTTCTTTATGGTGGCGATCGATTCTGACTGAAAAACATGACCCAACCAGACAAGCCGGCGCCTGTTTCCTGTCGTCTGAATAAGCTCGTTTCCACGTCAAATATATACTAGTTTTATATCTCCACTTCGTCTCTATGCAGGGCCTAGCATCACCACCAAGATGCATACTAGTGCGTAACCAGGGTACCCAATCCCCATGGGGCCCCGGACACTTTGTCACAGTAATATAGTTGTAATGAATGAAAAAAACTTTTGCATTTATTCATTTAGATACAGAAGTAAAGAGACTTACTCTTTTATTATATAATTTATATACATGTTTACAAACACACTATGTAAATTAGATGGCAAAATAAAACAATTAAGAAGCAACGCTGATAAAAGAGAGTCACTTTATCTCTAAATGGTCACAGACACACAAAACATATTAAGGAGTAGTTGAATCAACATACAGAGAGAGAGAGAGAGAGAGAGAGAGAGAGAGAGAGAGAGAGAGAGAGAGAGAGAGAGAGAGAGAGTAATAGAAATACATAGAGAGCTAAGTGAAAGATGGGTGACTTGTTCAATTAATTTCAAATTACGGCTAATTAAAAGAATTGAAAAGGACTTTTTTTAACATAACTCAATCCCAGAACTAAAGAATATTTTAGCATGTAT
Organism: Sepiola atlantica; assembly: GCA_963556195.1. NCBI lineage: Eukaryota > Metazoa > Mollusca > Cephalopoda > Sepiida > Sepiolidae > Sepiola > Sepiola atlantica. Next base: position 34,331,697 of record OY744547.1, read on the forward strand.
TTTGTGACATTAAAGTAAATAGGAAAAAGCCCCAAAGAAACTAACGTTGATTCACTCAGCTTTAGTATCATAATTCAGGACCGGCAGGACAGTTATAAAAGTAGGGGGGGGGCGTCCATGTAATTAGATGACCCGTGACCTTTTTGGTCAAAGTTGGTACATTGCACATTAGTATATATATATATATATATATATATATTTAAATACCATATATATATATATTTAAATTCCCGAAACAGTTTTTCATGGTAAACAACTGATGATCCCTTAAATAATGTTAGAAGCAAACTAATATAATAACTGAAAAAGTTAAATTGACTTACATGAGTGATTTTCCACTGAACGACTTGGGACTTAAGGTTTAAAAAAATTTTTTTTTTTTTTTCAATATAGTTTTAATGGTTGAGAAACTTCCAAGACTATATATATATATATATATATATATATATATATATATATATATATATATATATAAGCAAAGTTATATGTACGTGTGTTGCAGCATCACAGATAAACGGTTGATCTAAGAGCCAAACTAACCGCAAATTTGGAATCAGCATCTTTGAGCTGATGTCCTTATCGATGTCAAAAGTTCTTGAAACTTTTTAAGCTCATTATTCAAAATTGAAAGTATGTAAAATGGTATTCAAATCAAAAGTTACATTTATATGCAAAACTGATCTGTCAATTGAAATTCTGAAATAATTGTTTTTTGTTTATTTTTCGCCAAGTTTCTCAGAGTTTTCACACGTAATCGCCTAAAAAAGTAGAATATAAGTTTTTTTGTGGGGAGTAATTCAGTGGAGGATGAATCTACAAATTTACCAAATGTTTAATAGATATTCTTAACTTCTAATCTTGGCTATAAAATTCAAGAAAAGTTGAGAAACCCAACATAGATGGGTACTTCAGCTTGTTCATTTATATATGTTTCCTTTTCTTTATTTATGTCATTTTCTTATACTACTACTACTACTACTACTACTACTACTACTACTACTACTACTCCCTCTATTCTCCCCTCCTACTACTTCCTCCTCTTTGCCTCCTCCCACCACTTATTGTCTCATTCGCCCTACCTCCCACCATCCAAAACATTCAATGTACAAACAAGCAAGCAAGATTATCATAGTATTATACAGATAGATAAGCATGGATGTGCGTGTATGTAAAGTTACTGACGGTTCATTGGAGTGAATATTACGTGTGTATGTGTTTGTGTGCGCGTGTACATGTGTGCCAATTTCTTGGAAGTTCATGTTAATATTTGTGTGTGTGAGTGTGTGTATTTGTTTGTGTAACTTTACCGGAAATGTGCGTACGTGTGGGTGTGTGCGCGTGCATGCATGCATGTGTAAGAGTGTACACACCGGCATAAAAGTACATGTGTGTGCATTGCATGAATACTTGTGAGTGTGAATGACTTTCCTGGAAATTTATATAAATGCATACTTGCATGCAAGTGCACACACACATGTGTAAGCCTACATAAGTATATACTTGTGTATGTGCGTAATTAATATCTTTTAAAATGAGGATATAAAACGAACCCTGGGTGTGTGAAAAAAGAGTCTTTCTCAAGACTGAAAGTCAAGTTGGCATTCTGTGCTTGTTCTGTCTTTGTGTTACCCACGGACGGAGCAGACATTTCCCATGTTTTTCTTCCTTCTTTTTCTTCAAATTATTTTTGAATAACATTTCTCTCATTAACCCACAATCTCACATCCACTATCATAGCTATCGTCGAGATCTGGGCACCTTTAGTTAAGATTGTTTCGTCCCAACACGAGGAATCAGGAAAAATCTCCCAACAAGACAAATTCTTATAATTTACATTGCGAGAGAAAAACTTATTCCAATTGTACATTGACACTGATCAGAGCGGTCCTGGATATGACCTTAAAGTGTTTGGGAGTTTTGGACAGTGTGTCGTCACCCCATATTTACCATTACTCCCAGGTCCATTCTGACTTGGAGTGATAGTACTTGTTATGGTCCCTATTTACTTGCATCCACACGAGGGCAGAGTTAGACACAATGGCAGTTTTTAATGTGAGAAAAACCCAGCTACCAAAAACGGGGCACTCTGGATCAGGGGCAAAACTAAAAATTTCATTAGTCTAGAAGAGTTTCTCCTTCATTGACTGAGAACAGAACAGATACTACACTTTAAATTATTTATTTGCAAAAAATATTAACAAAAATTATATTTAAAACAAATTAGGCACAAGACTATCAAAAGTGTGGGGAAAATGGGTGTCATTGGTCAGCCTCGGTCTAAAGTGATAATAATGTCTATCCTATTCTTAACTAGAATCAACTCAGTCACCACAATACCGCATTTACACTAGGGGCCGTCCTACTTAAGATAACCTAAAATTTGTTGGAAATTTTATTTTTTCATAAATATATTTATATAAAAGGATTTCATTGGTATAAAAAAAATGATTAGTAAGACCCTCCCAAACCTTTCTAAATAATAGACTGCCCACTGTTTTACAGTATGTTCAGAACCGAAAACAAGCAGGTCGTTATCTAAATTGGAGTGGAATCAAAGTGGAAGAGAAAAGAAGATGGGGATGGAGTTGGAGAATGGGTGGTGTCCTACCAAGATAAATACAATTTGGGGGAGGCCGAGGACAAAAGATTGAAAGTGGGGAGTGGGTATATTTGAGGATTTCTATTACCAGGGGAGACGGTTAACTCATTCACTCGACTAGCTAAGAGGCTAAACTTAACCGAAGAGCTGGAGTGCAAAAAGGACCAGGAACTGTGCGCGCCATGCTCAGGCAGGGAACATATACTCATACTTGACTCCTTTTCGTACACACAAGCTTGCTACTTGTATCTACCTTTGTTCAAAAACTGAGGAATGTAATCGTTTTCTATCACATCTGATCTTGACTTTCAGCTGATGCTTGAAGAACGCGATCCTGATCAGCAAAAGATTACACCCCCTCCATCTTCTCTTAAACGCAACATCGACACCACCATTCGCGCTATGGCCAGGATCGTGAGGAACACATTTGTCTCTCCCTGTCCCATGCAGGCCCAACGTTGTCGATTATGTAGGATACGTTTAATGGCAGATCCTTATCGGGATCAATATGAGCTGTTTCCTCATTAAAATACTCCCAGAACTGCCGAAGTATGAGGCATTCGAAGAAAGTGTGCTCAGGCGTTTCTTCTTCGATGAGTATCGCAGTGGGGACACTTGTCCTCCATTCCGAAACTGTGTTGTATGGCATTGAGGAGTAACGTGTTCTGGGCCAATTGCCTGTCAGCAAGAACTCAGAGTTGTTGAGATGACTCGTATCTGGCGCCCAACTCCATTCTAAGCGGATGGATCTTCTCTTCCAACCATCCCAACCGCCAGACAGACGGATCGTTAGCAACCCTCCTCACTAATTTAGGAGAGTAGAAAATGAACTTTCGGCAGCCTCATAACTCTCGCTTCCCTTATTTTGTCCTTTAGTTCTCACATTCTATGAGCGATGTTTCTGACAAAGGGGGAAGAATTACTCTTTTCTGGCTTGGAATCTATCTATCTAACACTTATTGTTGGTTAGTTTTTGACCTTGAGGTAATTTTTTTTTTTTAGCTCCTTATATCAAGTGACTTCATGCCTTGTCTGGAGCGATTTCCATTAAAAAAAAATTTCCCTGTGGAATTCCTTTTTAGAAGACCGAGAAATGTCACTGGACCCAGGAAGCTATTTGTAGCATGGCTCAACACTCTCTGAAGAACTGCGATTCGCCCCTCAACCTACGACGGAGCTTGACTGAATGGTCGAGAATGAGATCGGGAAAGGCGATATCAACTGCAGGGTTCCTCTGTGAAAATTCGACTCAGAAAAGCCAGTCTCTTGGCAGGTTAATGACACGTCAAGTCAGGCATCCCTAAGCCTTCCTCAATGGACATTGAATACAGACCTGTCTGCGAACCCAGTGCCTCCTTCCGTCCCAGAGAAGCAAGGACAGAAGGTGCCGGAGGACCTTTATGCGGTTCGCAGGCAGAAGGACAGCCAGTCGGTAAAGGAAAGTTGTAAGTAGTGCATGCATCAGCTCTACCCTTTAAGGAAAGTTTCCTTCGAAGCCAAGTGTCAACTGACACTTCGACCTTTGACTGTACCTCAGACCAATTTCTCTCAAGCTGAAGGCTCGGTCTGAACCATATGATGAGGGTTCGAATTTGGCGATCTGTCCAACAGTAACGAGCCGGAAAGGTGGTGTCATTGCTCCAGGCATCCAACCGCATACCGATTGACTTGCTGCAGTTGATTTTGGCCCCTGTGATCGTTTTGTAATGTGAAGCAAAGACGGTGATGTCATTGGCGAATGGCTTGCACTCTGCCAGGCAAAGCGATTCCGCATAGGACCTAATTTGCTTCCCCACTCTTTAGATTGTAAAGTAGCAGTTCCAACGCAAGGATGTAGAGCAGGGGCAACAGTGGACAGCCCTGATGCTTTCCATTTTACGCGCACCACTGCCGGCGGCGGACAATACAGAACAAAGATCCATTTGCGGAAGTCTGGTTTAAAATCGGCGTCTCTAAAACAGATGCCAAGAAACGATGGTCGACCCCGTCGAAAGCTTTGGACTGATCCAAGTTGATCAGCGCGGCCTCCGTGTCGTCTTTTATCCCATCTAGGATCATATGAATCAGACGTTGTTCTGAATCGATCTCCCTTTAACAGCATAGTTTTGCTTAAGTTTGATCAACTCTTTGATAACACCCTGCAACCAGTTCGATAAGTTCTTGGCCAAAATCTTTAACTCTGTGTTTAGCAGAGTAATTAGCCTGTAATCGTCTAGTTCCTCCTCACTATGTGTGCCCCGCTTCTTCAGCAATGTGATCATTCCCTTGGTGACCTGACCCAGGATAGAACCCTTGTCAAACAAATGGTTAAACACATTGAGGTGAGGAGAGTCAGTCAAATAGTTGCCAAACTCCTGGACCGGGAGGTTGGGCAGTTTGATTAAGGGCTCCTTGAAATGCTCCCAAAATCCCTCACAAATCTCCAGAGTTGATTTCAAGGAATCCCCATCGGAGTGCTTGACTTTTCGAATGTACCTATCTGACCCACGCCTAGAAACTTCCTTACACTCATCCGCATCAGAGTTCATGGCTGGAGGAACTCTGTCTAGGGAAGCAGCCGATTTTTGGTTCGATGACCGACTCCTGGTAGGGTAGCCATAGTTTAGGGGGGGGGCATCGAGCGGTATGCCCCTTCTTTTTGGTTTGTTCCCCCATTTGGGCAGTTCCGGCCAGAGGTGTTACTCTCCAGGGGAGCATCACCTGATAAAGTCTTTTCTTTATCCGGGCGGTATGCCCCGTATATCTCCTTGGTGGTCATAGCTCCCCTGCTGATGGAGTTACTCTTTATAGGAGCAGTCCGTTTTTTATTTGGTTTCCTGCCAGGGGATCCATTATTAGGGGAGCCACCCCTGTTAAATTTTGATCTGGGCAGTATGCCAAATCTTCTTCTTTCTGGTTCTTTACTTACCCATTGGGGGAGTCACCCTTTAGGGGAATCGCTCCCAGACTGGGGTATCGATTTTCTTTATGGAAGCCACTCCTAGTCTGGGGGAACCGCTACAGACCATTGCATTGTTGTTGGTGGTAGTAGTGGCGGTTGCTACCGTTTCTATTTCTCCGCCAGTTGAAAAAGAGGAAGGAGGTTGAAAAGTTCACCGTTTCAACAGCGTGGGATAAAAAGCTGTTTTTTGCACCAAAAAGAGGGGCGCTGAAAGTGGCAAGAGGGGGACATAGAACTGAGGGCGGAGGAAGAGAGGACAGAGAAAATGGGTCAGACAGTCTAGGTTGCTGCTGACGATACAAAGTGAGAGGCGTCACTGTACTCTTCACCCCATAAGAAAAGGACGGGAAACCAGTGACTTAGACAAAGGCCTTTTCAGTATAAGACGAAAGTGACAGAAAAATGGAGCAGATACTACACTTTGATCTTAGCCAAAAGGCCAAGAAAATCCTCAAAGCTCAGATACTACACTTTGAATTATTTATTTGCACAGAATATTAAAAAAGTACATTCGGAATAAATTAGACACAAGGTCACTCCACTTTGATCCTAGCCCGGAGGACGAAAATAAAAACGTATGAGTTAAATAGAATTTGTTCAGAGCATGACACTAAACTGCATCGAACAACCTTAGGTATAGTGTTCTCACCCTAAAAACAATTTTCCCTCGCCATTTCTATTTTTTGTTTCTGCTTACACTATTTCCCAACCCTATCAACTACTCAAGCACTCGTCTCCCCTCAAATGTCCTAGGTATGACAAAAAACTGCATCCAGTGGTGAGGCCCCAATTTGGGAGTTTGGGGGAATATGGAGTCACCTCATTAGTTGCCATTACTCCCAGGTCCATTCTAATTCGGTTAGTAGTACCTGTCAAGGTCCCATCTATGGGTCGAATATAATCCATGGTTTACAAAATATACGACTACGAAACAAATTAATCTACAAACTAATCATATACAAAACATACATTTACGGCTTTGGCATAAAATGACCCTGCAATATTATAAACTGCCCCCATGCCCCACGACCAGGATCACCAGAAAAGATAAACTAGGAAAGTAAATGACAATATAAAAGACTGGCTTATTCATTGTGCTACACAGACCAGTGACGCCATGATGGTTATTTGTTAACTTTTGGGGTGGCCGGATAGCGGTAAGGAAGGTGAGCATGAGAAACGAAGTGGGCGTATCTAGTTTCTGGTGAGAGTAAGCTTGGGAACAGGCAGATGTGGCTAGTTCCGGTAGTAAGTTGAGAGACAATCGGATGTATCCCGTTTTCGGTTGAAAGTAGATATATTTAGAGGACACTGGCTGTTGATGAGAGTTGAACAAGAGAAGAATCTCAGAATGGGACAAAGAAGGTTGCCACGACTGGGCAATGGTCAACAGACATCCTTTGGGTCCTTAGCCATGACCACTAAGATAATCATCAGGCTACAACAAAAACTCGTCTAGCTATAACCACTGAAAATAATTTTCCTTTCTTCCTCTGTGTACCTAAGACTAAACAGAACTTCCATGAACAAAGTTTCTTTCCATAAACTGCCTGGCTGTAGAACACGTTACAACGGGGTTACTTCCTAGCTGAATACAACATGGTCGTTTTCAAGTTCAATGTTAACAAATTCTTGTTGAGCCGTCCTCCTAAATAATCAAACTCTGCCTAGTCCTAACCATCGTTACCAATCCTCCAGACAAACTTATTAACCTTTATCAAAGAGTAAAAAAAAGAAATTAACCATTATCCTCGAGTAGCCTTTGAGTCTTGATAAGCGGTACTCACTAGTACATAAAAGAAAATAGCCCAACAACTGTTGTCATGTTGTAAAACTCAACAACCAACAAACCAACAAACCAACTGATCAGATTAAGAATATTAATTGCGTTTTATTTATCTCCCTGGAACCGAATAATTTTATTTACTTTCAGTCGCTTTTAATTAATTCCTAACAGTGTTTAAATTGCACTGATATGATTGTCAAAATAAAGAAAACAAAATATTAAAAAAGAAAATAATATAAGAATGGAAAAAAATAATCGAATGAAGAGGATGTAAAATCTTTGCAAAATTACGAATTTAGAAGGAAAGTAGAAAATTCAGAAGATTAACATCTATCCTGATGATACCACTTTCCATTTTGGTGTTGCTTCTCGCCTTTCTCCCTGGGATCAGTTGAAATATGCAGCTTATCTAGAAGTTGACCTGGGTTGGGTTGTGGATTAGGGTACGAAATGTCTTGTTTCATTTAATCCTGTTAAGACTCAGCTCGTGTCTTTAATTCTAAGGCATGCCCCTTTTCTTCCTGAGATTCTTATGGATGACTCTGCTCTTGAGGAGAAATCGACTTTGAAACTTCTTGGTCTTTCTATTTCACCAAATCTTTCTTGGAGTTCATACATTAGATCCATCACTCTTTGTGCTTCTTGTAAAGTCGGTTCTCTCTATCGCTCCAAACACTTTCTCACATCTAAGGCTATTATCTATCTTTACAAATCTACTATCAGACCATGTATGGAGTACTGTTATCATATTTGGGCTGATGAATCTCTGTCCCATTTGAGGGTCTTTGATAAGGTGCACAACGTATCTGTAATTTGATTGGCCCATCCTTTCTTCTTCTCTACATCCTCTCTCTCACAGACGTGATGTTGCTAGTCTCAGACTTTTCTATAAATACTATTATGGCATATGTTCTTCGGAATTGTCTGATCTATTCCCTGCTTCTTTTGTTCTAGCTCGTTTGACTCGTTGTTTTAGTGGTCTCCATCAATTCGCTGTTTTAATACCTCATTGCAATACAGCTTCCTATTTCAGTAGCTTCTTTCCAAAAACTGCAGGCTTGTGGAACTCTCTTCCTGTTGACTGTTTTCCTCCTATCTATAGCCTTGGCCTTTTCAAAACTAAAGCCAATAGGTATCTTCTGTCTTTGCGATAATAATATTTCGTTCTTGTTAGCTCCTTACATCAAGTGGCTTCATTCCTTATCTTGAACGATTTCCATAAAAAAAAATCAATAAAAATAAAATGAAATAAAATAAAATATATAGATTTAATCCAGACATGACAACAACAGAACGAGCTGTCTGAGAAGCACATCAACAGAATTTTCACTAACGAGACACTATCTATCAAGGGTAAAAAGTCACTCGACGATAAAGGTTAACAAGATGGATGGATTGTTAGTTGAATGAGGAAGAGAGGATTGATTGAAAATGATGAATGGAATAAACAAAATTTGATTACTTATAAGGATGTTTCATGACAAATATTTTATGACATAGGATTTGAAGACGACCATGTAGTAGTTTGCAGGGAAGCAGTCCCATGGTAATGTGTTCCACAGATGGGAAGTTCTTTGAAAGAAACTCTGTTGTTATCTCAGTGGTTAGACCGAAAAAGGAGTAAGGAGGAAGTGAGCTTTGTGTTATGCCTTTCATATGAGTGACCGCACTGCCAAATCAATCAATGGGAGACTGTCCCATCGTGACATGATCTAGTACTCCACATATTAGGAAAAAGCAAACCGAAAAGACATATTTGTATCTTGTTCTACTTCGAACGAATATCCTCTTTTTCCATTGGACAGCTTCATTCAGTTTCAATTTATTGCCATTCATGGCGTGGATTAGAGCTTAATTAATATCAGACCCAGGACTCTCTTCTTGAAGCAGTGCCTCCATTGCTCTAAATAGTAAGGGTCATGGCAGTGGCGTTTAAGGGGGGGGGTCGACTGGGTAGTGGCCCCGGGCATCCAAATTGGGAGATGGGGGTTCAATCATATTCAAACTATCTCCCTTTCTTATAATATTTCTCAGTACTAGGCCATACTTGGGTCTTTGGGACATACAATCAATAAGTTGATCCCAGGAATCATCAGGTCATCACGAGACCTCTGTGTGCCACTGGGTCAGGGTTAATTTCAAAGTTAACGCTTTCAAGGCTGATAACAGTTTATTTGTTTGCATATGACTCCAAATATTACTTCTGGTTTAGCTTGAAAATTTAATAATAAAAAAACATATTATTCAACCAATCAAGATTTCCAGCATCCATTTCTGAGCCACTTTTGTTCAACTTACACTACAGATAGATAGCTGACGATAGGACTTCTTGACAGTGATCCTTGAGTCCATGTTAAAGTCATCATGCTGACACTACTCAGTCTATGAGAACGTTCTTACTGTTGTACCAATTACATGACTGATATCTATTTTCTCTTGTGTAGTGATTAGTTTGTGGTTTGGTTGGCTAAAACAGGCATGTTAAAACTTGTGTAGAAATACATTGGGCAATTCAAACACTTCTGTGCATACTCAGTTTTCCTAATTTCTACCTGAACAGATACCGTAGAGACCAGACACTAAAAACATCTGCTCATTCCTTGCCATGAAGCGGCAAAACAAGATGGAACTCCTGAACTCAATTCTCTTTCTATAGCTAAATCCCGCCTGCCAAACCAACTTGCCGTACATTCTTGTGTTCTTGTGTTAATGAAGCTGTGAAATAAAGTTGATTTAATTGTAGAGAAGATATTGGTATTTTTATATGGAACTCTGGTGATCCTATTTTCTTCTTCATTTCGAGCCAGCTCAGTCAGATAAACACAGACACGGCCTCACCGTACAAAATGGCTATCTCCAGTCTCTGGCAAATGTCTCATAACACCAACCAACTCTCACTTTACTATAAAAGTATAATGTAAAATGATTCCTTGACTAGAAAGTTATTGATCACTCAGTTCTTGACTGCATAGCATAGAACGATTAATTTGATTATGAATTTCTAACTGGACACACATAAAAATACCAATAATCTCCCTCCCTCCATTCCTCCCTCCCGCTTCTGCAAAAAGACATTCAGACCTTGTCTCCAATGATGTATTCTTTCCATCCCAAAATATGATCATAAATATTACACTTGTCAAGTGTTTTTTTTTTTGTAAGAAAGTCTATGAACATTGGCAGAGGTCATGTTCATCACAGGTCACAAACACCATCAAAGGTCACATGTTCAAGAACAAAGTTTTGTTTCATTATAACGATTCAGAACAGTTTCTTTATTCACTTCTTAGCATTACTCAAAACTGATATTGCAATTTTCATAAATTCCTACAAAAGACGCCATGGAATTGAAATTCTATCATCTGCTAACATACAACAAATCGTGGTTTGAAATCCATATTTATTTGCTTCCCCATGAGAGCAGAGTTTATTGTGCAGAAAATCTAGCTGGGAGTAATAGCAACTAAAGGATGCCCGTACATCCCCCAAAACTCCCAAATTGGGGCTTCACCACTGGATGCAGTTTTTTTTATCATACCCAGGATGGTTAGGGAAAGCTTGAGTAGTTTGGTAGGATTGAGACATAAGGTAGACAGAAAGAAAAGGTAGAAAGGTCTGAGAAAGATGAATTTTGGGGTGATGGGGCCAATACTTTGCCCAAGGATATCCAAGGCAGTTTAATTTTGTGCCAGAGACAAATTCTATTTAACTCATGAATGAAACCTGATCAGGTTTGGTTCACTTTTTAGCATTGCTCAAAAATGATATTGCAATTCTCATAAATCCCACAAAAGACGCCATGGAATTGAAATTCCATCATCTGCTAACAGACAACAAATCGTGGTTTGGAGTCAATTTTTTCCAAATATAAAATCGTTCTATGCAGCTATCACTCACTTCTGGTGAATAACTATTGTGGAGAAAGGTCTTTTTTAAAGTTGAAGAGTATCAAGAATTAACCGAGAAGAACATATTTCAAGACAAACTAAATAATTTAATATTCATTTTTTACTGGCGTCAATAAGTGTGTAGCACAAGTAAAATACCTCATCATGTCACACTCCGATGAACACTTCAAGGGATGTAGAAGCACAGCAGACCAAAATCATTATAGAGAAGGCTCATATAAACTAAAGGCTGCAGCAAGGGACAACTCAGTGCCCGATTAGTATAGTGAAGGATGTTGCAGTCACTACAGGCCTTGCATATTCAAGGGCATTTTATTAATGTTAAAAATAAAAAAGTAAAAATTTGTTCCATCACATCTTGACAGTTTTAAATTAATTTGTCAGTATTATTCAAAATTGGCATTGCATGTCATTCATCCCACAAAATACGCCTTGGAATTGCAATTCTGTTCTCACACAGACAAAAATCCTAGTTTGGAGTCGACTTTTTGGAAATGTAGAAATCGCTCTACACATCTCTCTCACTACTGATAACCAGTTGTAATGGAGAAGAAATATCTTTTTCAAAGTTGAAGAGAATCAAGAATGAACGGAGAAGCACCACCCGACAAAACAGACTAAACTGACTACATTTTCGGCCTAGCATCAAAGCATAGTATCTGCTCTGTTTTCAGTCAGAGAAAGACCGAGGCAATTTTTATTTTTGTCCCAATTCACAGTGCCATTTTTGAGGAGATAGACTCTCTCTCCACTTTAAAAACTGACCTTGTGTCTTACTCCCTGGACTTCAGGCTAGGATCAAAGTGTGGTATCTGTTTTGTAGTATCTGTTTTGTCCTCGGTTGGAGGAGGACTCTTTCTTGACTAGGGCAATTTTTATCTTGTCCTATCCAGATTGACCCTATTGGGGGAACTGAATATCCCCACATAAGAAACCTTTGTACTCGTTGCGAGGCAAGTAAATAGCGACGGACCAAACCATTTAACATAAGTAAGCATCAAACATAAACTTTTGTATGAACTTGCCATTTCTGATAGGATAAACAAGTTCTCTCATGCTAAATCTAGAAGTTGCCGCTGAAGTTTTATTTTATGTGACATTTGCTTTTTTATCTCCTTTTGTCTATGGAAGTCCTCTCATGATTCTCAAAGGCGAATATATGTGTTAATTTGAATAAATGTGTACATTAGTAAATTTCGGTGATTGCACAGTATAGTTAACAAGAAAAAAGGGGTGAAAAAACAAAACAAATAGACAACAAATAACTGTTACCAAACGATAGAAAATGTAATATTCTATTGACCCGTTAGTCAAAGAAAATGGCAGCAAATTTTTCTTTTTTAGGTGGTCGCTTAAAAGATACAAAAAAACAAACTTACCCAACCCAGACTGTAAACCACCCCTGGACTTAGGGTTAGTGGTACCGTAAGCCTATTTATTTTTATTTATATTTTTAAAATTTTTCTTTGACGAAATCGATCAAGTGAAAGTAATGACACAAATTTTGAAATCATAAAACTTACAAATAGTTTCGAAAAGTTTAAGAAGAGATAGAATATGAAATTAAATAGATAGAATATTCATTTTTTCTATCGTTTGGTAACAGTTATTTGTTGTTAACTATACTTCACAATCACCTAAATTTCTTTTGATGATGTAGGACAAGTGTTGCATGGAGATAACTGATATGAGAATGATACGATAGATGTGTAATGTGAGTCTAAAAAAAGGCTTAGATAGGATGATCTCAGAGAAAAGATTGAATCTGGACAGTAAAGTGAGATGTGTGCAGAACAGGAGACTGCATTAGTTTGGCCACATTAAAAGAATGGATGAGAATGCTAAAGTTAGTAGATGTAGAACAGTTGAGGTAGTAGGGTCAGTTGGCAAAGGAAAACATGGGTGGAAGTGATAAGGATGGATTTGAGATAAAGACGGATAATTAAAGACCTGGGCACAGATAGGTTAGTTTGGAAGTCAATTTCTAAAAGCAATCCAATACATGCAAGCATGTAAAACAGACGTTAAACCGATGATGATGATGATGATGATGATGATGATGATGATGATGATGATGATGATGATGATGATGATGATGGTGGTGGTGGTAAGAGCACTCTTTTTTGCCTTGACAAAGTAATAGAGGATGATCTCTTCTCTTTTCTACAGTTCCGTTCTCACAGAAGAGACGTTGCTAGTCTTTCTCTACTCTGTCATTATTTCAATGGAAGGTGCTCGACTGAGCTCCAATCTCTAGTTCCTCCTTGTAAAACATTCACAACAAGAATTCGTCTTATTACCACAATTGCAAAAAACTTTCCTTTTTTTCTTTTGTGTGTCTAACATTAAACATAATTTGAACGAATAGAGTTTGTTTTCAAGAACTTCCCATCTGTGAAACACATTACCACGGAACTGCTTCCCTGCAGACTACAACATGGTCGTCTTCAAATCCAATGTCAACAAATACTTGTCATAAACCGTCCTCATAAGAATTCAAATTTTGTTCATTCCATTCATCATTTTCAATCCTTTCATAATATTTATCATCATTTAACTGAAAATCTATCTGTCTCTTTAACCCTTATCCTCGAGTGGCTTTTAGCCTTGATAAGTGGTAACACATTAGTAAAAGAAAAAAGGCCTCACCCTGAAATGTGCCACATGGCTGGTACTAGTCTAATTCATGTTGGAAGCAGCAACAGCAGCAGCGAATGTTGTTTTTATGTATCAGCTCAAATGATTAGAAAAAAACTCAAATCAGTAGTTTCTTTCAACCAATCACAGCTCAAGAAATATTCACTCCTAAAAAGGCGCAATACTATGAAAACCCAAACAGCATTTTTCTTTCTGTTGCCTGTTTTCTTTCAGACATCACATGTGTGCATGTGACAATTCAGCCTAGGCCCCTTGTGGTTGAAAGGCCTTTGGCAAGCAGCACACACATGGCATTCACGGACTACTGTATGCATACCGACAGCACATACACGCTGTTTACCAAATTAAATTACACACAAGTTCATACATACACTCTTTTACATGCAAAACAGGCACACTTCATGCCTATCCCATTTACACACACACGTAAACACACACAGCGCCAGCCGAAATAAACATATCTACTCAATTCCTTCTTACATGCTAAACAACTTTTTCACTCGGAACGTTCCTTGGACTTTTTGAACTCTTATTCATTGCCAACACCCTAGAATTAATTTTGGGAGCCTTAAACTTATTCCTGTTGCCGAAACGTTGTGTGAATTACATCCAAAAAAAGAACAGCAGTCCAAATAATCCAAATAATCCAAATTATCAATCCTCATCTAAAAAATTCCCAAATATAGTAATTTTTTGGGTTTCCAACAGAAGAAAATGAAGTGTAGTATCAGAACAGATACTGCACTTTGTTCCTAACCAAAAGGCTAAGGAAGTTGCCTTTATGGGAAAAGGCAAGTAGAGAAACTCCACATATATTTTGTGTTTTTCTCTTTATTTTTAAACGCGTAAGCAACGAATGTAAAGTTTTAATCCTATTGATTGTAGATTAACAAAAACGACAATCCTCATTTGCATGAAATGGTTGTGTTATTTTGATGACCTTTCGAAAGAGTCACCCACAACAGTCGACGTGTTTATGGGCAGCTTCAAGCAAATCGTGTATTTACTGCGAGACGACATAGAACATGTCAACACGTAAGAACAAACATCAAATGATTGCCATCGACTTTCACTGGAAACGTCGACAGTTTTTGTTTGTGCAAAGGGCTGGTTAGCAACTGTCGTAGCAACTCCAGCAGATGTGATGTGTAAAGAGCGGAGGAAGGGAAGGGGAGGTGAGGGGGACATATGTCATATCTGATAGATCAGTCTATCATAATTAGTGTATTTCTCTTTCTTTATATTATACTAGCAAAACCTACCCGCCCTCCGGACAATCAAGGATGTTTTTAAAAAATAAATTCAAGTTTTATCAGTAAACGCTTTCTAGCTGGCATTACTATGGTGTTTGAGTCAATTCAGTCTGAATTAGTTCCCTTGACCTTAATAATGCCGAAAATGGCGCCCAGAAAGCGTTTATCGATAAAACTTGAATTTATTTTTTATAAACAAAAATACTAGATGAATTTCCGTAGATTTTTCTGTACTGTCTTTTTTTTACCATAACAGGTAAGTACATCATTTTTTTGTGCTATTTTCTTTTTAAGAGCAATATTCAATCTAAAGGTTAACCTGGAGAATCACCAGATAAACATTAACATTTATTCATATAAATAAATATTAACACTTTGGTAATTTTTATACAAATTTATTTATATTATTGAATTATTCGGACTACTGTTCTCATCTTGAGTGTTATTCTCACAACGTTGTGAGAATTACACTCAAGATGAGAACAGTAGTCCGAATAATCAATCCTCATCTAAAAAAATTCAGAAACATAAATGCATTTATCTTTAATAAGATAGCATAAAGAAATTAAAAGGAGGAAATCGATTCGCCTGTACGATCGTGTATGTGCTCTTTTTTAACTTACAATTTTTTCATTGAATTTAAAAACAAAAGAAATGATGGCCGTTAACAGGTTGGGACGTGGCCGTCGTAAAGTAAACTACCTACTTTACGATGGCCAAGGTTATGAGCAGTGTCACCACCTGCCTTTCTCCATATTACGTCGGTAACAGGAGGCAGGTAGTGGCGGGCAGTAGCTATGGCAGGTATTAGTGGACACTGGCAGGTAGTGGCGGGAAGTGGCGGCTAGTGGCGGGAAGTGGCTGTTAGTTGCGGGCAGTGGCAATAGTGGTGGGCAGTGACAGTTAGTGGTGAGCAGTGGCAATATTTACAGGTAGTGGTGGGTAGTGGTAGATACTTGCAGACAGTAGTGGATAGTGGTGAGTAAAGGCCGGCTGTGGTGAATAGTGGCAGGAGTTGCGTGTAGTGGCACACAGTGGCAATAGTTACAGGCTATGGCAGGTAATGATGGGTAGTAACAATATTTACAGGCAGTGGCGCGTAGATGCAAGTATTGGCAGACAGTGGCGGACTGTGGCAATATTTAAAGGCAGTGGTTGGTAGTGGAAGGCAGTAGCGAGTAGTGACGGGTACTGGCAGACAGTGGCGGACATTAACGAGTAGTGGCAGGTTTTAACGGGCGGTGGTGGGTAGATGCAGGTAGTGGCGGGCAGTTGCAGTAGTGGTAGGCAGTGGAGGGTATTGGCAGACAAAGGAAATAGTTACATGATATGGCAAGTAGTCGCGGGTAGTGGCAAGCATTAACAATATAGGCAGTGGCAGGTATTAGTGGACAGTGTCAGACAGTGGCAATATTTAAAGACAATGACCAGCAGTTGTGGGTAGTGGCAAACAGTGACGTGTAGTGAGGGATAGTATAGAACAGTGTTGGGTAGTGGTGGATAGTGGTTGGTAGTGGTAGACTGTGGCAATAGTTACAGGCTATCGCAGGTAGTGGCGGGTATTGGTGGGTAGTGGCGGGAAGTGTCAATATTTACAGGCATTGGCAGGTAATGGCGAGTAGTGGCATGTAGTGGCGGACAGTAACTGGCAGTAGCGCGTAATTGGGGATAGTGACGGGCAGTGACGTGCATAGTGGCAGATATTGACAATACTTACAGGTAGTAGCGGGTAGTGGTGGACAGTGGCGGGTAGCAATAAACTAAAGAGTAAGAAGGTAAAGCCTGGGAGAGTGGGCCTCCTTCTTTCTAAAACTCTACTCAAACTGACAGAATCCAGAATCAAGGACGGTACCGGTCTGAATGTAGAAGCAAAACAGATACTACACTGTGAATTCCCCTAAATTAGCATCTATTAATTTTAAATTTCTCCCTCCTCCCGCCTATTTCTGATTTCATTTCCGGTTGAATTCTAGGAATGACATGGCAGTTTTTTTAAAATAACTACATAATATTGTTTTCTTTCCAAATTAATACATAATTACATTGAAAGTAAACAGAAAATAGCTGAAATAATCGATCCTCCTTCTGACGAAATCTTCTCTGCCTTGGGTGTGCATTTAAAGATTCGGAAATACATCCATTATCTCCCTCGATTAATTTTACATAAGGATACGCTTTTAGATTTTATCTAGATTCTACCACTTTTTTTATAGGGCACACACACAGACATGGAGTTATATATATATATATATATATATATATATATATATATATATATATATATATATATATTTCTATAATAAATAGACAAATTCGTAGATATAATTCCGTAATTAAACTATTTTTTAATTATGATTTTAAAATTTCGTTATATTTTATGATATTGCCTTTTTGCTTTCAATAAATATTCGATTAATTTTAAATAAAAAAGAATTCAATGTGTAATTATCGAAGTTTCATTGTTGCGAGAAATACATACACATGAAGTTGTCACTGATTTTTTTCCCTTAATTCTACATTCTCTTTCAATCTCTCTATCTTTCTCGCTCTCTATCTTTCTCTCTCTCTCTAATTTCCATGTCTATTTCTTTTTTCTTTCATTCTCTATAGTTCTCTCTTATTTTTGTTTTAATATATTTTTCTTTATGTTAATATCAGATTGTTCTAGGTTTACACACACCTGAAGAAGGAATACATCTTACTGAAATGTTACATGAATTAAATAAAACCTATTTCCCATCGTTGCTTAAACTATATAAAATTAGTGTAAAAAAATATATAAATGTTTATATATTATTTTTTTATTTACTATTGTTGACGTATAAGAATACAAAATGTCTTTTAAGAAAATGTCTTAAACAACAGAATTTTCTGTCACTTCCTTCGACCTTCCTCAGTGTAATGAAAGGTGTGTGTGTGTGCGTGCAGTGGATGGTGGTAGCAGGGGAAAAAGTATAGCCAATGAGATGAAGAAATGTTCACATATGTTCATCCACATATCTCTGCTGACCTCCTCTTGAATCTTCGCACCTGTGGGTGGTGTTGTGGACATTTCCCAAAACTTAAGTGGATAGATTCATAAAATGTTTAAATATTGTCATGTTCGGGGTGAGGATGGGGGAGAAGAGAAAGAATGGAATTTGTTTTTTAATGTAACACATTTTTAGCATTGATTTGCTGTTGGGGGGGGGGATGGGGGGGGGAGCGGAATCAGGCGATCTGTTATATGGAAGATTAAGTGAAATAAGCTTGCATGAAATGCATTATAATGAAATGGATGATAAATGTCTATGAAGAGAATGGTAAAATATATAAAGGAAGTGAAAATATAAAAAAATTGGAAAAAATTCTTTTCCCACCGCACACACCTTATTTCCCTTGTAGGAAAATGTTGTTGGTCAGTTTGTGTGTTTGTAGAATGAATAATCATTGAGCGGTCTCAAATCTTGGTTCAGTCCTCAGATGTGGGTGTTGAGTCTCAAAATGAGTTTGATTTCGTATTTTCGTCTGTGTGGTGTTTTAAAATTAGATGGATGCATTTAATGTTGTCTATGTTGTGGTTTGTGAGATTGTAATGTATGGCGACTGTGTAGTGTGTGGATTTGTCTCTAATGATTTGTTTATGATTATTAAGACGTAGACGGAACTCAAGGCCTGTTTCACCAATGTAATTGCCGTTTGTGCATCTGGTGCACTATATTAAGTAAATCACATTGTTCCAATGTGATTTACTTAATATTACAGGTAAGAGGGAGGAATTTAAGTTGGATGTTGGTGCCTGGAGGTGTGAATGTGTCGTTTGTAGTGATGTATTGGCATATTTTGCATCTAGGTTTGTGCATGTTTTTTTTTCCTTGAGATGCGAGGGTGTTGTGTATTATCGTGGATGTTAGTAGAGAATGTAGGTTCGTGTATGTCGTTTTGCACTAATGGGTGGTTTGTTGTATGTCATGTTAATGGTGTGATTATGTTTTAGCTATTGGAATATCTTTTTAAAGGAGGTTGTGTAGTTTGTTAGTGTTGTGGTTGAAGTCAAATACCATTGGGGCATTTGTGAAGATGATTTTTTGTTTTTGTACGTTAGGAGATATTGTCTTCTTATAATTGCTGCTTTTATTATCGATTGTTTAATTATATTAAGGGGTTGTTTCTACAGAAGAAGTGGGTAGCTAAAATTCCTATCTGTGTGTCATACTCGATTGAGTCTGAGCAGATCCTGTTCATGCAAAGGCATTGACTGTATATATATATATATATATATATATATATATATATATATATATATATATATATATATATATATAAATAAATTTTTCGTGGTACAAAATTTGATAACGGCGAGGAATACGGACGTTTGGGACATTTTTTAGAGGGTTGAATGAGATTAAACAAATATAAAAACGAGAGAAAACGATTAAAAAGAAATTAATTAATGTACTGAACCGGTTTTCGTCCACACTCATCAGAGTAAAACGTGGAAGTGATTGAATACGACTAAAACCTAAAAAAAAAATTTGTAATGAAAACTAGTGACAAGTTTAGGAGAAAAAAAAAAAAAAAAAAAAATATGGGGAGGAGAGTCATAAGTTGATCACATTAAGTCCTAAAAGCCATTCCTTTTGCTTACAAAGGGAAGGTTTGATTGACTTGATATATATGGTTTCCAGGACTTTGAGGTGGAATAGAGAATGCGATCTACCTCAAAGTCCTGGAAACCATATATATCAAGTCAATCAAACCTTCCCTTTGTAAGCAAAAGGAATGGCTTTTAGGACTTAATGTGATCAACTTATGACTCTCCTCCCCATATTTTTTTTTTTTTTTTTTTTTCTCCTAAACTTGTCACTAGTTTTCATTACAAATTTTTTTTTTAGGTTTTAGTCGTATTCAATCACTTCCACGGTTTACTCTGATGAGTGTGGACGAAAACCTGTTCAGTACATTAATTAATTTCTTTTTAATCGTTTTCTCTCGTTTTTATATTTGTTTAATCTCATTCAACCCTCCAAAAAAAAATATATATATATATATATATATATATATATATATATATATATATATATATATATATAGACAAACATTATTAAATAACATGGAGTGGTTTTGTTTGATGCAACTTTTTTATTTTTTCAATTTTCCGAATTGTCCATCTAATGTTTCGGTCAAATTGATGTAAATATGATCCATGGGTCTCTTGTTCCATTCTTTATTCTTTTTTGCAAGTACTTTCGATTTGAATCGTCAAATCATCTTCAGGCGGTATTAGTTTTAGTGTCTTTACAAATTATGACTTTACTGTTGTGCTCATTTTTAAATTATAACGGCAAGTAGTTTATAACTTGAAAAAGCGTCTGTAAAGTTGAAATGTACATGAGAGTGTGATGGCGTTCTACACATATGAGAGATTTAAAAGTTTGACTGTTTAAACCGTTAAGAAATTGATGACGTTAAAGAAAGTGCATACAATTCAAACGCATAACTACCTAATGGCTAAGAATTTGGTAATGTTAATTATTATGCTAGACACTTTAAAATGTTGCGACTAGTTTCATAATTGACATTATTAATTGTGAGATGTTTAGTTTTTATGTAGAGGGCTTCGAGTATTTTTAATTTTTTGATATTGGTATCGTGGTGTATTATTTTGGTATTGTTAACAAGGATGTTTCTATATTGGGAGGGGGTGCAATTATGTTTTTTAGGTGTTGGCATATAGAGCTAGTGTCGGAGAGATGTAGGGTGAGTCTTCGGGATAGTGTTGTGGAAGTGAAACCTATGTAAGAATTAGTTTTTTTTATTGTTGTCGGAGATACATTCTCCCATAGGGCATTGGAACTGATATATTACATTGGTTCTTCCTAATGTATTTTGGGTTTGAGAAGTGTTATTTTTAACAACATAGTTTGATGTTTTCATTTTTTTATAATAAATGATAAATCGTATTTTATCATCAGAATTGGTGGGGGATATATAGCGATGTATTATATTTTTAAGAGCTTTTTCATCCAATTTAAAGTTTGGATGCATTTGGTTACAATAGAATAGATTTATGTAGTGGGAATTATTTAGCTTATTATTAGTAGGATTATCTAAATTTCTAATCATTAATTTTATTTGTTTATCAACCATATAATTGGGAAATTGATTATTAATTAGGACTTGCTTTATGTTTTTTAATTCATTAAAAAATATTTTTTTGGATGAGGAGATTAATTTTGCACGGTTAAATAGATTTTTGACCATAGCAATTTTATATCTATATGGGCATTCACTTTTAAAACTTAAAATACAGGTGTTAATAGATGTAGATTTTTTATAGGGAGAGGTGATGAATGTATCACTGTTGGAGTCAATGAGAATATCTAAAAACGGAATTTTATTGTTAACATTAAGCTCATGAGTGAATTTAAGAACTGAATTATTTTGAAAAGTATCTTGTAGTTTTTTATTTCATCTATACTATTTACTAAAATAAGAATATCATCAACGTAGCGGGCATAAATGGAAGGTTTAGTGATTATATTAAATATTTTATTTTCGAGGTCGGCCATGTAAAAAGTACTAAAAGTCGGTCCAAGGACAGATCCCATAGAAACTCTGTCAATTTGGGTATATATGTTGCCCTTATGGTCATGGAAAGGAACTTTAGTAATTTTTACATGGCCGACCTCGAAAATAAAATAGAAACATCCTTGTTAACAATACCAAAATAATACACCACGATACCAATATCAAAAAATTAAAAATACTCGAAGCCCTCTACATAAAAACTAAACATCCCACAATTAATAATGTCAATTATGAAACTAGTCGCAACATTTTAAAGTGTCTAGCATAATAATTAACATTACCAAATTCTTAGCCATTAGGTAGTTATGCGTTTGAATTGTATGCACTTTCTTTAACGTCATCAATTTCTTAACGGTTTAAACAGTCAAACTTTTAAATCTCTCATATGTGTAGAACGCCATCACACTCTCATGTACATTTCAACTTTACAGACGCTTTTTCAAGTTATAAACTACTTGCCGTTATAATTCAAAATGAGCACAACAGTAAAGTCATAATTTGTAAAGACACTAAAACTAATACCGCCTGAAGATGATTTGACGATTCAAATCGAAAGTACTTGCAAAAAAGAAAAAAAGAATGTAACAAGAAACCCATGGATCATATTTATATCAATTTGACCGAAAAATTAGATGGACAATTCGGAAAATTGAAAAAATAAAAAAAAGTTGCATCAAACAAAACCACTCCGTGTTATTTAATAATGTTTGCCTAAATGAAAATATGCTGCCTAAATACACACAATATATATATATATATATATATATATATATATATATATATATATATATATATATATATAAGTATAAATTTTTATTTATACAAACATTATTGGTTACATATGTGCATACATGTTTCGGTTGCACTTTCCCAAGAAAGTCAACCTCATCAGACCGAGAATCTTTCAGGAATGGATGGATTTGAAGAATTTTCTGTCTTATATAACTCTTTTTTGGGATCTAGCATCTTCTATTTCTAGCATCTTCTAACTCTTATGAATTAGTATTGGATTACTAATTTTCTTATCTTGACCTTTTTTGCCAGTGGTTGTCCACTCCCTAATTTTTTATCATTTATTACCCCCCATGGCGTCTCAACTGCTTCTTCCTGTCCTTATTTTATCGCTCTTGCTTGCCAGCTTAACAGATTCACTCAAGCAAAAATATCTCATCCATACATCAAGAGTCTTACATATATAAACAAACCCAGACACACCTAAATAAACATACATATATAGAAACGGGCATCGATATACACATCCAAACATGGACACTTACACCGATCCACTATCAATCAAACATATATTCAGAATACATACGCGCCCATAAATATATTTTAGATGTATATTCAACAAAAAATAAAGAAATAAGAATATTCTAGATATATATTCAATACACACATCCATACGCTTATACAGGGTCAACACACACATACAAATATATATACATATATATATATATATACACATATACATATACACATACATATACATACCGATATGTGTATACACACGCATACATACATATACATGCACATACATACAGACACACCTATACACATACATATATATACATATACAACGATATATACATACATACACACATACATACACACACAATATATATATATATATATATATATATATATATATATATATATATATACCCATACACAAACCATACATGAGCATATTCGTAACCTAGGTATACAACTTACATCCACCCATACACTTTTAGTATAAATAGTTCCTAAAAATAGTTCATAAAAATACGTACACACATGGATACATATACATCCACACACGCGCACCGACACACACACATATATATATATATATATATATATATATATATATACACACATACATATACCAATACACGTGCATATACATATACATATACATATACATACACAAATACGCATACATACATACACACGCATACACAACCATATATACAGGCGCCTACAGTTCACCCCTATACATATATGTGAATACAAATCTAAACATGTACACCTATACCAATGCAAAGCACACCCAAATTAATATATATAAGCACATAACTAGAATATACATAAAAGAACAAGACCATGCAAATATACCGACAAATGTATACGTGTATATTCATAGTCAGAAATACATACCACACACATACCACGTATACACCCGCATAAGTTTACATATATGCATATATACTTACACACACCCTCACACACACACACGCATACATACATACATATATATACATATATATATATATATATATATATATATATATATATATATATATATATATATATATGTATATATACACATACATACACATGCATATAAATATAAGGTACACCCGTGCACATAAATATGTGCATTCATAGAATATCGAAATACCTTTACCCATGCATACCTGTATATTTCATTCCAACCATACTTACTCATGTATGTACACACATACACACACTTATGCTCACCAATATATATCCATACATATCATAACCATACGATTTCAAATGTATATACCATTACAGATACAAGTATACTGTAAAATATAATGCTATTATATATACGTACACCGGCCACGCACACACATATGTGCATGTGCACACAAATACCGACAGGCATGCAATCAAAATAGATTAAAAATGTATGCAAACATCCATACTTTAGCGATCAAAACCATTCATTTTTGTTTCGATATATTTAAGTTCAAATTACGTATACACATGTACACATACACACACGTACATATACACACACATACCACTCATGCGATTACTGTGTGCGTTATTACAGGTTGTACTATAAAGGCATCACCAGAGTTATTAAAGAACAAGAAATAAACAGAATTGATAAAAACCGGATAAGGAATAGAAAAGGCAACAAATAATAAAAATAAAAAATAAAAAATAAAAAATAAAAATATAGAATAAAAAAATAAAAAAATAAAATAAGAAAAAAATAAGAAATAAAATATAAAAATAATGATAAATAAAGAAATAAGAAATAAGGTAAAAAATAATAAAAATTAAAAATAAAAAATAAAAAATAAAAAATAAAAATAAAAAGATAAAAAATACAAAATATAAATAAAAAAACTATATAAATAAAAAATAAAAAATAAAAAATAAAATAAAAATAAAAAATATAAAAAATATAAACAATAACACAATAAAAAATAAAACATTAAACAATAAAACAATAAACTAAAACAATGAGAAATAGAAAGTAAAAATAAAAATAAAAATAAATAAAAAATAAAAAAATATAAAAAAATATAAAATAAAATAAAATAAAATTCAAGTAAAAGATAAAAACAAAAATGAAAATAAAAATAAAATTAAATTATAATTAAAAAATAAAAATTGAATATGTGTTCCGCTAACAACAAAGTAACAGTCAGTAGAGTTTTTTATGATCTAAAATCTGCTTAGTGTATGCTCCTTTAAATGTTTGCAGTTTAAACTCGTTTCGTTTCTAACGTTGAGTAATTTTTCCCTATCTTTGAATTTCACAATTTCAATCTTCTCGCCCAGGCATAAGAAACAGGGTGAGGTGAGTGATCTACATGTTTTTGCTTTCCTTATTATACTCCATCTAACCTTAGGGTTCTTTTTCTCATCTATCAATTTCCAGAAGTGTCGGGACAGCGAAGTATTGTTGCGTGTAATACCTATCCTTAAAGCTTCTTGATGTGCTTCCTATATAAAACTTACTGTCGCTAGGATTTTCAGTAGTGTAGATTTCCGCACGGTATATTAGTGATGCCGTGACGCAATTCTTTTGCAGGGGACATTCATCTTGTCTCTGGCAGTTACAATTGTTAGTGGTAGGATTTCCCCCAATATCGCTGTTCGTATTCGTATCATTTCCTTTAAGTATTTTATTATTATGTTTTTTAATTATTCTTTCTATGTTATCTGTGCAACTATAGCTTAGTTTTAATGTATTTTTATTAAATAGCTTATGGAGTGCATTACCAGGTGGGAAGTGTTTGCCTATAAGTTGCAGAAATTTACTCCCAATTTTTGTTTTTAACATCATATTAAATGGGGGTGTGAACCAGATTATTTTCCTATCTCTGTTTTTAGATTTGCTAGTATTTGTAGTCGTATACTTATATTTAATATCTGCATCTACGTACCCGCTATTCTTCAAGGCAGTATTATAAATATTTTTATATTTGTTAAACGTTGTTTCGTCTGATGAGTTATTGCTAATTCTACTTTCTATTGATATGGGTATGTGTTTAATTATTGAAGGGAGGTGGTTTGATTGCGGATGTATGTATATTGGGTTTGAGTTTTCTTTCATAAAGGGTTTATATTTGTTTTCAGTTAAGTTAAACGTAACGTCGAGGAAGTTTACTTGTTTGACATTTCCGGTAATTTCGACCTTAAGTCCTAGTTTATTCATTTCTTTATGTATTATCTTTCTTATCTTGTCACATTTTGCGCTAGTGGATTCCCTTACTACCATTAGCCCATCATCCCTATATAAACCTATGTCCCCTACATCTATGTTATTATTCATTGTTATATTTCTTAATATATATAGTCCTACTAGGTTAGATGCCTCGGCTGAATCTAACGAACCCATGGAAACATCAAAAGATCCGTTTTCCTTGTTTTTCGTCCATTGCTCCCCGTCGCTAATAAGGACCGTGGTACGGCAGCTTTGTATAATATTAATATCCTTTTGTGAAATATCTACGGTGTTCCTTGCAAATTCAATTGCATGTTCAAAAAGGATTTTTGTGATTGACGGGTAATATTCCATTATATCGAATTGGATAAAGGTACCAATTTCAGGTCGGGTTGGGTTAATGAGTCTAGTGGCTGGTTTCGTGTTGAAATCCGGCTTGTGATCCTTGAGCAAAATGTACGCCTCGTTTTCTTTTAGTTTTCCTACTCTCTCGCTGAAACTCGACCTGAAATTGGTAGGATTAGTAAAAGAATTTTGGAAGGAATCAATCTAAAAATTAAACATACGTACAAACTGAATCAATGGATTAACACCATGGACACTATAAATTGGTTTTCTGAAATTGACGGCAAGAGAAGATGTACCTTTATCCAATTCGATATAATGGAATATTACCCGTCAATCACAAAAATCCTTTTTGAACATGCAATTGAATTTGCAAGGAACACCGTAGATATTTCACAAAAGGATATTAATATTATACAAAGCTGCCGTACCACGGTCCTTATTAGCGACGGGGAGCAATGGACGAAAAACAAGGAAAACGGATCTTTTGATGTTTCCATGGGTTCGTTAGATTCAGCCGAGGCATCTAACCTAGTAGGACTATATATATTAAGAAATATAACAATGAATAATAACATAGATGTAGGGGACATAGGTTTATATAGGGATGATGGGCTAATGGTAGTAAGGGAATCCACTAGCGCAAAATGTGACAAGATAAGAAAGATAATACATAAAGAAATGAATAAACTAGGACTTAAGGTCGAAATTACCGGAAATGTCAAACAAGTAAACTTCCTCGACGTTACGTTTAACTTAACTGAAAACAAATATAAACCCTTTATGAAAGAAAACTCAAACCCAATATACATACATCCGCAATCAAACCACCCCCCTTCAATAATTAAACACATACCCATATCAATAGAAAGTAGAATTAGCAATAACTCATCAGACGAAACAACGTTTAACAAATATAAAAATATTTATAATACTGCCTTGAAGAATAGCGGGTACGTAGATGCAGATATTAAATATAAGTATACGACTACAAATACTAGCAAATCTAAAAACAGAGATAGGAAAATAATCTGGTTCACACCCCCATTTAATATGATGTTAAAAACAAAAATTGGGAGTAAATTTCTGCAACTTATAGGCAAACACTTCCCACCTGGTAATGCACTCCATAAGCTATTTAATAAAAATACATTAAAACTAAGCTATAGTTGCACAGATAACATAGAAAGAATAATTAAAAAACATAATAATAAAATACTTAAAGGAAATGATACGAATACGAACAGCGATATTGGGGGAAATCCTACCACTAACAATTGTAACTGCCAGAGACAAGATGAATGTCCCCTGCAAAAGAATTGCGTCACGGCATCACTAATATACCGTGCGGAAATCTACACTACTGAAAATCCTAGCGACAGTAAGTTTTATATAGGAAGCACATCAAGAAGCTTTAAGGATAGGTATTACACGCAACAATACTTCGCTGTCCCGACACTTCTGGAAATTGATAGATGAGAAAAAGAACCCTAAGGTTAGATGGAGTATAATAAGGAAAGCAAAAACATGTAGATCACTCACCTCACCCTGTTTCTTATGCCTGGGCGAGAAGATTGAAATTGTGAAATTCAAAGATAGGGAAAAATTACTCAACGTTAGAAACGAAACGAGTTTAAACTGCAAACATTTAAAGGAGCATACACTAAGCAGATTTTAGATCATAAAAAACTCTACTGACTGTTACTTTGTTGTTAGCGGAACACATATTCAATTTTTATTTTTTAATTATAATTTAATTTTATTTTTATTTTCATTTTTGTTTTTATCTTTTACTTGAATTTTATTTTATTTTATTTTATATTTTTTTATATTTTTTTATTTTTTATTTATTTTTATTTTTATTTTTACTTTCTATTTCTCATTGTTTTAGTTTATTGTTTTATTGTTTAATGTTTTATTTTTTATTGTGTTATTGTTTATATTTTTTAT
>OY744547.1:34370123-34542623 GCA_963556195.1 Sepiola atlantica
ATTTAATTAAAATTAGTTAATTTCTTGAATTTTGATGAATTTAAAAAAGGGAGGGATCAAAATGCCCATAGTTTGACTGTTCGACAGATCTCGTTTGTTACTTTAGAGCATGACGTAATTTTCCAGTGCTCTGGCTTCCTTTTTTTGCGACAGCCATGGCTGACCCCTAATTTCTTTTAATTTAAACATTTTTTTTTTTACTTATATTTACCCCAAAGTAGGCACATTGCTGCTGAGATGTAAGGGGCTACTGAGAATTAGGGGCCAGATTAATAGGTACATCCTAAGTTGGGAGTTGTGCAACGATATATTTGTTCACATTGCATTTAAATTTCTGCATGTTGGTACAGTCTGAGATACAGGGAGCAGGGAGGGAATTCCAAAGGCAAGCAGTTTGAAGAAAAGAAGCTATTAGAATAGAAATTGAAGGGGTTTGATTTTTCTGATTGACAGGTTGGTCAGGGGTATTTACGTTTAGGGGGCACAAGTGCAGTAAGTTCGTCGTAGCACATTCTATTGAAGTACTTGTAACACAAGCACAAGAATGCAACTTTGCAGCGATGGGACAGGGGCTGGAGTTTGTAAACAGTAAGGGATATATTAGATTAGAGCCTTTTTTTGGACCCTGTCTAAGAAGGAGAGAATGGTGGTTGGTGTACCAGCCAAGATGTGGCAACAGTACTCCATGCATGGGCGAATGGTGGCTTTGTAAAGATTTAGGATGCTGGCAGATGAGAGGATTTTTCTAGCCCAGTAGAGGGAGCCTAGCTACTTTGATGCAGACTTGGCAGTATCTTCGATCTATTCATATCTGTGAATGTTAGGCCGAGGAGTTTGAATGTTGGACTCTCAGGTAGGGTGCTATTAACCATGCCAATCGGTGGTTGGAAAATTTTTTCATACTTGTTAAAGGAAAGGAGCTATATATTAGTAGCATTAAATGTAACCATCTATTTTGACCCATTGCCTTGGATATGTGTGCATTCGCTTTGCCCACATGTTGAGAATAGAGCCTGGTGTCATCAGCAAATATACCCATCTCGGACGCAATTGCGTGAGAGAGATTGTTCATGAATTAATTATTCCATAATTAATGTAACTTAATTAATGAATATTTGCACCAACAAACTCATCATTGTGTCACAAAATTAGTCATTGCCAAAAGGTATTGTGCTTAAATAACCCCAAACGGTTTGATATTCCATAAAACAGACAAAACAAAACCAAAAATAAAATTTAAAATAATTGTGATTTCTTAAATCAAAGTGGAAGTATCTATGATTCAAAATGATGTCAGAATTTGCTCAACCTTATTTTTGTTCTTTTTTGACGCAATGTCAAAGTTGAATATTCAAAGATGATTTGTAAAATTTGGCATATGAAAAACACAGAATGCAAGATAAGAAAGAAAATGTTTGATCAGTTCTCATATGAAACATGTTTGTCTGCATGTCTACGTGTCAGTTTGTGAGTCTGCTAACTATTTTGAGGCTTTTGAGGACACGCGAACTTGTAGGAATACTCTCTATGCTGATTGTTGTAGGGAGATCATATTTATCTGTTTTTCTTTAAAGAGGTCACTGAGGTTGCACGAAACTCTCCTATCAAACATTTTTTAACCTCTAATTCCAAGGAGATTTAAACTATTTAATTTACACAAAAGTATTTTGATTCTAAAAATTTGAACACACTTTTATCATTTTAAGACTCTCACCCCACTTGGCATAATGGGTCGGGAGGCTGGGGTTCAGTCCTCGGTTGAGTCATACAAAAAACTTTAAAAAAATGATACTTTATGCCTCCTTGCTAAACACTCAACATTATAAGATGGGGATCAAGGGTAAGTGGAGCAATCCAGTGAAAGGAGTGGTGCCCTCCCCATCATAAAAAATTCAGTTCTGTAACTTCTATTCTTACAAAATTTTTGCATAGATATATATTTTTTATTGCTGTTAAATATTTTTTGGTCCAAATTCTTTAACTTTTTTCGTATTGTATAGATAGTACACTATATAGTTATGGGCAAATTTGCATATAATTTTCACTGCGGTTGTGTAACCATATACGTTTGATCACTAAAGTGGCTATATAATGTCCATAACTTTATAAGTTTTTGAGCATATTGTTGACCCTTCTTCATCCTATAATATAAAGAAGGGTAATTGGGGATCCATTATAATTAAAGTTGAGCTTGACGGACCTTCTTACTCCATGTTCAGAGCAGTTAGATAGAATCGCTACCGATTTACAGAAGAAAGAGCAGACGACATTGTTGTTTAACACAAAAAACTTTTATTTTGGCAGTACTGAACAGGAATTAAAAACAGCCAATAGTAATCTTTACAAAAAGGGGGGGGGGGCATTCTAGGCTGGTTAATTAGAAGGGACCAGCCTCAGAACGTCCGATTCGTACCACCATCTAACTCCAACTGTCAGTGTAAAAACACTTATGTGAGTGCTTCAAAGAACTAATCCAAAAAACTGTAATCATACGCGAAGCCATCCGATTGGTTAAGTGATAAAACCTGTCTATTTACACCAAGAGAAAATACTGTGACATCAAAATATGTGACTGCTACAATTCTCTTCCATTATAACAGGTACCCCACTCGTCTCTAGGTCCGTGGGGATCGTTGGCCACTCATGCACAGGTGTTTGATATCCTGGTCGCGGTGCCACTTATAATAGGGTACCCCACTCGTGTCTCTGTTTCGCTGCTCACGCCTCTGGTTCTCTACACAGAGATCTTGTCAGACCGTGAACACTCTTCAGCCGATCGTCGTAGTGGCAATAAAAAAAATATGTCGATCGAAATTCCTCTAGGCCGGAATGACGACGATGACGACGATGACTTCGTCGATCTCGTTTCTCTCACGTTGAAACTGTTTATATCAGCAAACGATTACTGAGTGATAACAATCGGCTGACTCTGTGAAGGCAAAGATTATTCAAGCAGAACAAAGCAATAATAATAATGCAACAACTCGGTGGGGTCTTTTTGTATGAAAGTAATTATTAACAAAGATAAAAGAATTGTTTTAACATTAGGCTGATGTCGGTCGTGTTCGTAAAAGACTGTCGCGCTAAGCTATTTCGTTGTCTCTCTGTGCATGAATTCATTCGCAAGTTGTTATTTCAGTCACTAATCTATGTTAAGGAAAACGATGGGTTTGTCCGGTTCTCTTTTCATGGTCGACCAGTACGCGTGATGATTCGCAACTGGCCCGTTCGCCTTCCAGCTCGTTCTGTGGATCTGCCTAAAAACTTTCTCTTATTGAAATGTGTATTGTCACACCCTCCCTTTCTCTAACATATTTCTCTATGTGTTTCTTCCTCTCTCAGGGGTCTGGGCGGGCCTGCCCCCTCCCTTCAACGACACAGATAAATGGGATTTTCCTCTCTGGTTTTACTGTTATCATAAAAACAATTACTCGTTATTTTCTCGCCGTGTGGTCATCATCCATCTGCCTCAATTAATGAAGACAGGGTTAGATGGTTATCTTGACCATCAGCTCGTGCTCTCTAATTTTATTAGCATTTTGGTGATTAAGGATTTTGCCCAAATTCTGATCTCCCATCTGGTTTATAACTATCTGTTGCAACGATTATCAAAACTGACAATTACATGACTTTTCGTAAACATCTCGACGCTATTTTCTCGCCGTGTTTGGATAGCCGATTCACGTCAAATATATGTACTAGTTTTATATCTCCACTTCGTTTCTACGCAGGGTCTAGCATCATTACTAAGATGCATACTAGCGCATAACTAGGATACCCGATCCCCGTCGGTCCGGCTACTTTGTCACACCATGATGTTTACTTGATGCTGTGTACAAATTGTTTTGTAGCCAGACAAGCTGGAATAAATGTTCATATACAAACGACAAAGACATTTGTTTATAAATATACTTAAGTCAGCACAGCTCCCATGACTTTCAGAAACATTTTCTTCAGAATTGCTGAAGCATGAAACAAACATTTTGCATTAGTTGTTGACTGTCGAAACACTGCATCTTTTAAAACCTTCATACTTCCCGAAATTCACTGAAATTACACCTAATGCCCCCCCCTCTCTCTCGATACACATGCACTTTCACTTTTGATGAGTTATAGTTCACCTATGCACTGTACACAATAATTTCCTTATTATTATTATTATTATTATTATTATTATTATTATTATTATTATTATTTCACTTAACTAAATTGTGGATCCATTCGCTAACTAAATATACAATGTTCTTTAATTTTTACATCCTTATTCATTCAAATTAATTCAACTACTCTTTCACTTTAGAATTATCTAATCTATCCAAAACACTTTTACATCACATGCCCAATTTAAACCAATCAGATACCTCCAAGCCAGAGGCAAACTTAGGGTGTGGTAGTGGAAGTGGGAGGAGGAAACAGCTCCACTCTATTTTCTTTGATAAATGAGCCAATCAACAATAATCTATTATCATATTGTTGACATGCTGAAAATAGTTATACTCTGTGATTGTCTTTGTTCCCAGTTTTGGATCGAGTATTTTAGACGACTATCGCGTCTTTAGGGATTGCCGAGCACCACACTAAACAATTAATATTTGTGTAGCTAAATTGAGACGATAAAAACATATATGTTTGGCATGGATCACCAGTTAGCAAGTGCTAACTTTTAATAATAGAATGGTGTTAATAAAAAAGGAACAACTGTAAAGTAAAAATAAAACTTTTATACAGCAACAATTTTACAAAGATGTAAAATATAAACAATAAAGGCTGTCGGAGGTTGAAAAAGTGTTTGCATATGAAAACGATACGAGCGTTAAATTTGTTTTCAAAGTTCCGTATGCATGCGTGTGTGTGTGTGTGTGTGTGTGCATGTATGTGTGTTTACATACTTGGGTTAAGCTGTTATTGGGGGAAGACAACAGGCGTGCTTAAAAAGTGGATGCTGGGCTTCAAACTACAAGTCGAGTGTTTTTTGTTGTTGTTGCTGTCTTCATCAGTGTCGCCCACGAACTGATTTCTTTTGAATCATTCACTGTATTTATAAAGTTTCATTTCGCACCTACTTGTTATTTTCAGATTAAAAACATGTATGAACACTTTTCACTGAGTTCATCTGTATGTACTTATTTTATTAACAACTGACCGCAAGGTGATTCCCTCTTCAAGAACTAAGAGAGAAATGAAAAAAAGAAGAGAAAAGAAGGGGAAATAGTAAGCCGAACGAACCGAGAAAGAAAAGAGGTAACTAAGCTAGCACTCTCCTTCAATGCCCGTTCGTCTCATCGATTTATTTATCTGCCATAACTTAATGATCCACAGGCATCCTCGAGACATACCCCTGACTTTTCAAAGTTTATAAATAAAAATGACTATTCAATAACACAAACCAAGTTACCCCAGGTGTCACTTTGTGTCTGTCACGGTGATCCCTTTTTACCCATTCAAAAAATATAACCTTTCAAAGTTTTTTTTATAAATAAAAATAATACCTTCAAAATCTACAATTTTAAATGATTAAAATGACAATTATATTTTTCTACTCTTCTCAGCCGAACGAGTGTTGGTTCCTCTTTATTTTAAAACATTACTTCCATAATTAATTCAAGAGAATTTCAATTAAAATAACTAAGCTTGCCAATCAATATATGTCTATACTAATATGAGGGACGTGTGTCCACTGTTAGAATGATCCAATAATTATGCTGATTTTGTTGAATATCAGGTGTGGATTACTGCACATATCATCTGACTGGAAAAAATAGATCATAGCTGATTGACAGACCCTCACCCAGTCGGAAAATAAACATCTGGTGATTTGATGTAGGGATACCTACAAAGGTGACCTGCAGACAAAGTGGACGAAAATAAACCCATCACTAAATAAATAATAAAATGGATGGAAGCCACACCCCATAGGGGGCATGGCTACATTGAGTGCATAGGTGAAATCCTAGAATGGGCATTGCAGTTGTGGATGCATGCGTGTTCAAAAATGTTATATTAACTGGCCCTAGTTGAGATTTGCCAGAAAGACGGCTAGCTAGCAAATTCAGGAGATCAACTTCCATCAATTCCTGTGCGCCCTCCACCCTCTCACTGACTCTACTCGTTTGCCCCAACTGAACAATAAAAATATACTGTTTGTATACATAAGTGATTGTTGTCATTCTTTTAAGCACAGCGGCAATATACAATACTGGTACAAATAATATACAACAATTTTCCATAACAGGTAATATTATCATATTATTAAAATCTAAAAGGACATTACTTAATTCTGGGCAACGCCGGGTAGGTACAGCTTTATAAAGCAAGCTATGTTTTTATGTTTGTATGTAGAGAATTCAATCCCAGATTAATTAACTGATCATTATGAATTTTGGAACATAGCTTCTAGGAGTAAGGAGTCCAAATATAGGTTATATATAGTTTAATTTAGTTTTATGCAAAGGGTGTAAAAGAGGATGGAAGCCATTCGTGAAAATTCAGATATCTCCGAGTCTGGTGAAATTTTAATAACAGGTATTAGACATCAATTAACAAATATTTCATAAATTTCAGTTTCTTTGGAGTATTTTAAAGGGGTTTTAAGGGGAATAGTACAACCTCCCATTTGAAAATTCGAATATATTAGATATGCATTGAATTTGATTCATAGTCATTAGACACCAATTACACAAGATTCTTTGAATTTCAATTTCTTCTTGAGACTCCTTAAGCCTAAGCCTTAAATTTGAGACATTTTCTAGAATCAAAATCATGTAATGGATTTTGATCAAAATTGTAATAATGATCCTAGACATAAGGTTTAGTATAATTATATTGTAATCTTCGTAAGGGGACATAAAAGTGGTGCAAAACGGTTCTGTTCGGGGAATTAATTTTACCCTTCCTGGGACTGGTATTCTTATAGTTACATATACAATGTTGATGCATTTATTTTTCCTGGGTAAAATCGATATTTGGGACATTGTTATTGACAAACGCAAGCAAAGTGAAAACAGATTCAAAATAAAGTTCTTTCAAAGAGAATAATTTTAACTTGAAAAATGAAAATTATTTAATTAGTGAATTTTATCATTTTATCCGTTGGCCAAAATGTCCGTTGCCCCCAAACATCTGCATGCCTCGAGCACGTGACATGACAATGATCAGCCTTTTCTAAAGGCACTGTTTACTACTTATTTGCAGAAGAAATAGTACGACATAAGAGTCTGCTGTCTACAGATAAGAAGAAGATAAAGGTCAAGTAAGAAACAGTGGTATATTTATTTCAAGCAACAACAACAACAACAACCTACTTCCATGAAGAAGCTTCTTTCTTTATTTCGTTTTAATTTCTTTCAATAACTCTTGTTGGTTTTGTTAAATCAAACGATTCCGGTAATTTACTAGCTTATGGTCGCTAATTATTTACAGTAAAATGGGTTTCGGTATTTCTACCAAACAACTGATTTCTACTTAAAATTATGTTTTAACTAAAAAAAAGCTAACTAGAGTATACCCTTTATGGAGAGCTTCGCAACATGATTAAGAACAGGACATCCGCCCAAGGGAGAGTTTGTTCTGCTGTGTCAGCCAACATGTGGATTAGCAGGTTATAATGAAGTACTTGCAAAAGATATCTTCAAGGTTTCTGTTTTTTGCAGGGAGGTTTTACTGTCCTTACACATACAATTATGTTTTTAGTAAAACAAAAAATAGCATTAAATAAGTAATAACATGTTGAACGATGTACAAAAAACAGTGATTAAAAACTGCCCTTGACTGAAAAATCCAATAAGGATTCCTGAATTTTGAAAGTGACAAGGGAGATAAGTAGAAAATCATAATATATAACCAAGGGAGATACTCATCTCTCATCTTTATTTATATATATTTTTCTTATATAAAGAGGTATGCATTAGTGTGTTTACAATGTGTTGTCTTATAGTATTATAGATTCAACAATTTGGAGCTGGAGGGGTCAGAGCGTTTAGTGTGGACTCACCTGCAATGTTACGAGGTAACAATGCTAATATGTTGTCATACAATGTTATATTAACGCTCCTTTTTAAACATGTCTCGATAAAGATACTGGTATCCATTACTTCACTGGGTTGACTTCGGGAAGGGAAGGCTGCCTATAAAATTGTGCCTCAATTAATAAAATATCTTCCAAAGTAAATTTGTCGAATTTCAGGCTGTACAGTTTGAATGCGAGGAAGGTCAGGACAGATTTTTTTAGTTTCTTGAGAGAAGATGTATTGACCTATGTGATGTCCAAGAAACATGATGGAAAGGTAAATCCATCAGAATGATTGTCGGAAAGAATGCAAGTTTTCAGCTGTAATGGATTCCAATGAAAAGGGAACAGGTGATGTTGGCATTTTTATTGCAGAGAAATGGGTAGCTAAAATGATTGATATTAACTGTGTAAGTGATCGAATCATACTGTTGAAGTTGATGGTTGGTGAGAAAATTTTCACAGCAATATCTGTTTATGCACCATATTGTGGTTTGAGTGAAGATTTGAGTGTTATGGCATGTTTATTACAGTAACTAGTAAGGTTGATGTAAAGGAAGTACTTGCTGTGGCAAGAGGTTTGAATGGTTATGTTGGAAAAACCTCTGGTGATTTTGAAAGTGTTCATGGGAGAAATGGATATGGCAATAGGAATACAGAAGAAGAATGAATCTTAGAATTTGGTCTTGCAAATGTTGGTTGCAAATACCTTTTTTTAAGAAAAGGGAAATCCATCTCATTACATATGAATTTGGAACAACAAAAATTCAAATATATTACAATCAAGTGGATTATCTGTCGATAAGGAAAAAGGACAGAAAGCTCTTGGCTGATGTTAAAGTAATACCGACTGAAGAAATTGTGACACAGCATAAACCAGTTATTTGTGATTTTAAGTTGAGAAAGCTCATGAGAAAGTTTATCCTCAGGAAAAGAGTGTAGAAGTTGAAAGAAGAACAAGTGAAGTGCGAGTTTGCAGACCAAGTGAATGAGTGTCCGCTTGCCGGATCCACTCCAGAAGGTGTGGAGGAACAGTAAAAAAAATGTTGAAGAATACACTATTGAAGATAACAGACTGGACTTGTAAGTGGACGAAGTGGCCTCCAAGACATAGAGTGACACATCTGAGTTCTCATCTGTCTCCATTGTCTGACATTTCTTGCACACAAACTGGTTACCATTTCTTAACCTACTTGTAATTGCATTGCACCTCTTGCGTACCCAATAATTGCAAGTACCACAAGTAAAGTGCTCCTGCTCAGTTTGTGGAAAGGGTGCCACAAACTGAGCAGGAAGAACTTTACTCTTTCTGAGGACTTTCCAACACTACAACCACTGATAATCTTGGTAACATTCACTTGCAGACCTCTGCTTTCCATAACATTCCTGCAAGTCTTTAATTTAACATGTAGATCTTCCATTGTTTCATAAGTAAGTACTAAATCATCAGCATAAAGCAACTCTACCAGATAACCCATATGAAACTCCCTGGACAATACTTCGGATATCCTAAACAAGTTATCCCATACTAAACCTGAAGATTTTCTGATATCCTAAACAAGTTATCCCATACTAAACCTGAAGATTTTCTGATATCCTAAACAAGTTATACCATACTAAACCTGAAGATTTTCTGATATCCTAAACAAGTTATCCCATATTAAACCTGAAGATTTTCTGATATCCTAAACAAGTTATCCCATACTAAACCTGAAGATTTTCTGATATCCTAAACAAGTTATCCCATACTAAACCTGACGATTTTCTGATATCCTAAACAAGTTATCCCATACTAAACATGAAGATTTTCTGATATCCTAAACAAGTTATCCCATACTAAACCTGAAGATTTTCTGATATCCTAAACAAGTTATCTCATACTAAACCTGAAGATTTTCTGATATCCTAAACAAGTTATCCCATACTAAACATGAAGATTTTCTGATATCCTAAACAAGTTATCCCATACTAAACCTGAAGATTTTCTGATATCTTAAACAAGTTATCCCATACTAAACCTAAAGATTTTCGCTTATAAGTTTTATATAATGTGTCATTTTTTAAATCTCTTATTGTCTTTTAACTCGTGAAATCCTGTTGAATATTTTCCAAAGACTCAGTCCAGTATGGAATTACCAAAAAATGGTTAAAAACAGTTGTTGTTTATTCCATTTAAATGTCGATAATACTTTTACTTTTGAACAGATTGTTATGAAACTTGACAGTATGACTGGAAATACACTGTTCTTCTTTAATATGATGTTTGTCAGTTGCACTAGCATTAATATTGTCATTAAACAAATGATTTTAGTTATCATCAAAGGTAGACATTTTGGAAGAAATATCGTCTGCCAATTATGAAAACAATGAGAGACTGTAATAAGTACCAGTACTCTGATATAAGTCTTACAAGGACTTCTAAGAGTTATTTCTAGTGATAGGAACATTCCAATAATTTTCCCGATTCCGATACAATTACCAATTCCGATTCCAATAACGAAAGCGCCTGAAAAAACATAGCAACATCATAAAAAAGTAATCATCTGTGCAACTATTGAAAGACTTCATTAAATAACGTCAATTTAAGGTCGTTTGTATAGAAATTTTCCAATATTTGGAACTTTTTTTATCGGAAACTTTTCCCTAAAAAGAACAACGCTAATTCATGAGGTTAAAATGTAAATATACTAAAGTTAAATTTAAAAAAATCAACTAACAATTTATTTACGTCAGTTTTTTAATATAATTTTGCGCTGGAACAAAATCTATAAAAAACGGATATGTTTATTTTTTGTATCTCACCGATAAGTTATAAAGAAACAATACGCATTGGTAAATTTGTAGATGAATCAATTTCCTTTCGTGTGATGGGATTTTATGGATTTATCGCGATCTTATAAGAGTCTTTCCGACGAGTAATTACACCCCATTTGACCCACTTAATATTTTTTTAGCCAGATATTTTTGTATGGACTTTTAGAGCATTAATTGGATATCTGACACTTAATAAGTTTATTACTGACAAACAATTTATTGATAATTTTCGGGCATCTTATGGAAAATATTTTTTCTGGATTAAAAAAGAAAACTTCATTAATTAATAATTAATTAATAAATGTTTATTTTCATTTTAAAGACACAAACATTTCTTCATAAATTAATTTAATTAACTATCTTCAAATTGAGGAGAAGCAAGATTATAATGTTTAAATTTAAAGATATTTGTTTGAAAAGAAATAAAAAAGAACTTTTAGTTGACTAAACATCAGGAAAAACGTGTTTGATTTTGTTTACGGTTTTATTTTATGAACTTAACTATATTGTACATATTATTTAACAAAGAATAATATCTGAATTATAGAGAAACAATTACAGAGAAATCTAGAAAAAAATAAAGCCAACAAAATACAAGTTTTATTTATCGGACACATTTTAGGTTTAATTATAATTAAGAGGAGGAGGAAACATGTTCTGTTCTCAATTAAATAACAGAACCTATCCTTTCATTTCTGTTATTGGCGACGATTTCCTTTGTACACAAAATTTTAACAAAAACAACATCCTTGTGCCTAATTTGTCAAAATATATGTTATATTATTTTACCAAATAAATAATTCAAAGTATAGTAACTGTTTATCTGTGAATAAATGTAAGTAAATCCAATTGTTTCTTTTTTTATAACCATGCTGCCTCCTCAATTCTCGCCGACCTCCAAAACGCATGTGTACCATGATTTTATCTTCGTCTTCACTTCATCTTCTTATCCAGGCTGTGTTGACTCTAGTATTGACGATCGCATTGGTTTATAATTTGTTACTTAACAATGCAGGCACACATATTGTGTAAACTTGCCTGGTTGAATATGGGTGTGTATGTGTGTGTGTCGTTGGGACCCCGTTGTTTGCGTCCACTCTTCTTGGCTATGCTTTTCATCTCTCAAGTCCAGAGTATCAGCTAAGATCTAATTGAGATCATTTGCCAGTTGGGACCAGTTATTATCGTTTGCTCAAAGTTATCTACTTGTCTCATCCTCTGCTTGAACCGATCTGATCTGCTGGTCTGCTCAGACAACTCTAACACATCTTCGTCAGCTCTGTCTCCTTTTCTACGTCCACCACCGGAACTGGCTGCATCCACTTTTTTCTCAGTTCACCCTCTCCAAAAGCTAATTGTCATGGGCATCATTCCGTCTGGAGCGTTCAATGGATTGGTAGGTCTTTTATTGTCATTCGCTTATCTACTTCATCATCATTATTCATATTGTGAACTATTTCCTAACTAACATTTTCCGGCAGTCCCTGCTATGGGTGGGGGCAGAGTACAGTCTATAGTATCACATCTTCACTATTGTCTTTTTCTCTTTCTTCCTCCATATGAGTGTGTGAACCGCAATAACACAACGCATAAAATAGCGATCTCGTGTGCAGTACTATTATAGCATGTGTTCTTTAGAATTGTCTGATTTATTCTCTGCTTCCTTTGTTCTATCTTGTTTGACTCGTTGATTTAGTAGTTTTCATCAATTCACTGTTCAGGTACCATCTTCCTATTCCAGTAGCTTCTCTCCAAGAACTGCAAGCTCTTTGAATTCTCCTCCTGCTGACTGTTTTCTTTCTTGGTCTTTTCAAGACTACGGTTAATAGGCGTTTCCCCACTTTGCATTAATCATCTTTTGTTCTTTTTAGCTCCTTACATCAAGTAGCTTCATACCTTGTCTGGAGTGACTGCCATACAAAAAAATAAAATAAACCTAGCACCAGTCTCATCTGGAACGGTGTGCTGTAAAACAAATTTGCCAAATGAAACCAAAAGGGAATCACCCTATTGCTGCATTAGAAACTTATCTTAATCTGGTACAGCTTATAACCTGAGTCCTCGTTCTCCGAGTTAATTCCTCCATCGGGAGGAGCAGGTTCATTGCTTGTTGCTCGAAGCATCCTCACTGATGAGGAAGTATTGAAAGGATGGAGGTACATTTTAACGGTAAGTTTACCTGCCATTACCATCCTCGTGGCCTTCTGGCCACATTCTACATTTATGAATTTATCATGGCCCAGTGAGTCACTCAGTTGCATATATTGAGTGACTCAGCACTAAAGATCATCTGATCCCACGAGGATCACAAGCATTCTGATTAGTTGCTCTGTCAATAGGTTTGCGCCCACGTTGTGTCTAAAGATCTACAAAACTTTGATATTGATGCTACTGATGTGGAACTTGACTAAGTGACTGGTCGTCATTTCTTCTTTGCTTTTGTCCGAGAAAACATTGTTTTAATTCAAAGACTGGCTCTTTCATTGTGCTGTGTTCAACAGGCTGTGAGCACGCAAATTGGAATAAATGGTTACCTACAAAAATGTCAACGATATTTTTGTCATTAAAATATATATAGTTTATTATATTATTAGCTAACGCTGTGGATCCATTAGAGTAGGCTGAGAAACCCATATTTTTCAACCCACCTGTGTTGATTCCTAGCTCACAACTAATATTTTTCATCTCAGAAAAATCTATTAACAAAATACCACCCCTATCCCTGAATCAACTTAACATTGAAAGTTCACATAGCAAAGTTGACAGCTGTCACAAGCCTCGACTATGACACACCATCTTGCTCAATGCAGATGTGAACTTTTGACCATGCGCACGGGTTGACTTTTCAAAATCGTTCAAACAAGGCTGAGTGTCAGTTGCTAGATGACACTTTATCATGGTGTCACATATTAAGCCCAACCATGTTTCACATCTACTTCTTGTAAGGAAGCAGATAAATACTTACTGTATTAGAAACAATGTGGTAGGCCACAATGCATCATATCTAAAAAGGATTATTGAAATGAGGATCATTATTGAAAAACATGACTATTTTTAAACGATCTAAGAATTAGAGGAAAAATGATGTAATTATTGACTGTGTTGAGTTTTCTTCATTCTAAGATGTGAAGTTACAGATCATGTGATGACTGGTCGGTCAACCATTGGTTGATTTAGCCACGTGATCACAAATATAAAAAACTTGACTCAGAAGTTTACTTCCTCTTTTTTTCTTTTCAGTTTGACCACCGAGGTGACAACATCTTTTCTCCGACACTTATATCCACCCAGACCAACATGTTTTTGGATACCAGATTTCTATAAATGTTTTGTTAATCCATCTTTCATTATATTTTCACATATTAGGAAGCTTTGACATGTGTACATATTTATAGTGTATTACTTTTATACACAAATAAATTCTCTTCTATTTTTGTTTATCTCTTTTTTTATCTGTTAGAATGAATAAGAAACCAGTAATTCTTATAAGTGCATGGGCATATGTTAGACAACTTAAGTAAATAACTAAATTAATAACTAATTTAGCACTTTTAAGACGAGCGAAACACAGGTGTTCCCACTTGGTTTTAGGTATGTCAAATGGGATATATTATTGGAATTTATGTTTCGGAATTTTATTCTGAATAATCCAAAAAATCCAAATTATTGGAATTTATGTTTCGGAATTTTAGTCTGAATAATCCAAATAATCCAAATTATTGGAATTTATGTTTCGGAATTTTAGTCTGAATAATCCAAATAATCCAAATTATTGAAATTTATGTTTCGGAATTTTAGTCTGAATAATCCAAATAATCCAAATTATTGGAATTTATGTTTCGGAATTTTAGTCTGAATAATCCCCAAAATCCAAATTATTGGAATTTATGTTTCCGAATTTTAGTCTGAATAATCCCAAAAATCCAAATTATTGGAATTTATGTTTCGGAATTTTAGTCTGAATAATCCCAAAAATCCAAATTATTGGAATTTATGTTTCGGAATTTTAGTCTGAATAATCCAAATAATCCAAATTATTGGAATTTATGTTTCGGAATTTTAGTCTGAATAATCCCAAAAATCCAAATTATTGGAATTTATGTTTCGGAATTTTAGTCTGAATAATCCCAAAAATCCAAATTATTGGAATTTATGTTTCCGAATTTTAGTCTGAATAATCCCAAAAATCCAAATTATTGGAATTTATGTTTCGGAATTTTAGTCTGAATAATCCAAATAATCCAAATTATTGGAATTTATGTTTCGGAATTTTAGTCTGAATAATCCAAATAATCCAAATTATTGGAATTTATATTTCGAAATTTTAGTCTGAATAATCCAAAAAATCCAAATTATTGGAATTTATATGATACTCATAGATTGAACAGTGTGATTATCTCCCTTGCCCCATTAAGAGTCGCGTGCATTGACCAAAAGGTATACCAAATCACAGCTCTCTTAGGGGTCATGTTACTGAAACTCCTAAAGCTTAAGCCATTTCGCTCTAGTTTTCCTTCTATCATCTACTTTTAGTTTGACTGCATTACGACAGGAAGAGCCGGAATTGTTGGCACCAAGCGTTATCAGAACATTCTTCATCTAAGATAAGTCCTCGCGAAAACATGTATTGGAAAAAACCCATACTTTTTTATTACTTGCCCAACTAAAATTGTTCAATTAATATACACGGTTGCTGTTCCTTTTCTTCAAAAGCTGTCGCTCCCAATTCAACTTTCAGCACTTAGCTTCGAGTATAATCCCTACTTTCTCTCGTGGGAGAATTTGACATTCTGTTGGGGATAAAAATACCCATGTTATATGTCATTAAAAAAAATGCTGAGTAAAAAAATTCGTTTATTTAGTCTTTTATTTTTTTTGCTACAAGGGCCTTCAGTCTTTTGGCTAAGATCAAAGTGTAGTATCTGTTCCGATTGATACTGCACCCCATAGACTGGTATTGTCTTGGCCTTCGGGGCTTGATTTACGCCGGTCTATGGGTCTGTCCTGTGCAGTTCTAGGAGGTCCACCCTCCCAGGTTTCGCCTCCCCTCTTTGGGGAGGAGTAAGTTTATTATTTACTGCCTGAAG
The DNA here is from genome assembly GCA_963556195.1 of Sepiola atlantica. Lineage (NCBI taxonomy): Eukaryota > Metazoa > Mollusca > Cephalopoda > Sepiida > Sepiolidae > Sepiola > Sepiola atlantica. The sequence goes on from OY744547.1 coordinate 34,386,030, forward strand.
CACCCCTACCGGGGAATGCCGACAGGGCTGCCCAGGCCATTTTTAAACCCCACTTTCCCGACCCGACCTTGGGCCACATCTTACTTGTGGGAGTAAGATAAAAACTGGCCTTGTGCCTAACTCCTGGAGAGGAGTAAATCAATACAAGGGCCTACAGGCTGTTCATGCACTTTGCATTGTGGGAATTTTTAATAGTAGTTCGAAGTTGACAGGTGTCTTTGTTTTTGGTATAAAAGTTTTCCTTTTATATAATAGATAAATTCAGTCTTACAAGGGTTACCTTCAGTTAAATTTCCAATGAATGCCTTAATTTATAGACTTGACGGAATCATTTTTTTTTTTTGTTTTTACCGTTAACTTGTTTTGTTATTTGTCAACAAGTAGAGACATGAATGAAACATTTATTGAAGTCGTATTTCGCTTTTTATATCAGTACAACTTTTTGTGTCAATTCCTAAGTGTAAAGTTTAAGTGTTGAGTGTAAGTGAGTATTTGTTTTGGTTGCATTTTTTTCTTTTTGCTGTCATCGTGTCTCCCTGAGAGGCTTCGTCCGCTGGTCAGCCGGTGGTTTGTTAATTATGTTTCAGTTTGAGATCATATTTTCGTTGGTCCGTCACACGTAAGTTTAAAATATCATTTTCGTCAGTTTGTCAGCCATTAAGTTTGAAATAGCATTTTCGTTGGTCTGTCATGCTTAAGTTTGAAATAGCATGGTCTGTCACGTTCAGATTGAATAGATGCATCTTAATTCTTTAGAATGCCGTTTCTTGTTTTCGTTTTATTTTTATTTACTTTCCCCTTTAAACATGATAAGTGCGTTTTTCGGAGATAAAGACTATTTTTAGCACCAAATAAAGTTACGTGATTTTTTTTGTTTTCATTTTTATTTTACGATCATAAGAAAAGAAGAGAAAAATAAAAACATAAAATCGAAAAACAAGTTGAGGTGAAGTAGAAGGGGAAGAGGTCAATAAACAAATTCAGTTTCTCTCCCCCCCCCTCTCTTTGTCACTATTTACTCACCCCACGAGGTCAAAGTTAGATAAAAGGTCGATGTTGGCGCTTATTTATATTAAGATATATGCAAAATATGGCAGTTTCAAATAAAATAACAGGAAAACTTATGGATATACTTACTTATCAGTTAAAAATATTAGTGTACATCAAAAATTACGGAAAATTATCAAGCAGAATTTTAGTAATAAATGAAATTAATTTACTATTCAAACTGCAACGAACTCCAAACAACATTCGCATCAAGCCAGTGTGGTGTAGATTATCTCCTTTCTTCTAATATAAATATGCCACGCGGTCTTGTCGTTCAGAGTTAGTGGAGTCCAAATAGTAAATTAATTTTATTCTTTATAAAAATTCTATTCGCTTATTTTCCGTAATTTTTGGTGTACACCAATACGTATATCCATAAGTTTTCCTATTATTTTATTTGTAACTGCTAAGGAAGAAACGGCCGACCATGCCTTCTTCATTGTATCAAAGTTTGGCTGTTCCGAAAGTATGCCAATGAGATGACGGCTTGCATCGATTTCAAGCAGTCGGTGCCACTGGATGTGTTGTATGTGATTGACAATGTTATGGGATAGAAAGAAACAAATAGTGTTTCTCACAATCCTGTCCATAGCTAGAATGATGGTGTGGATGATGTATCTGAGGAGATTTCAGGAGGTTGAGTCTTTTTTTGATCATGATCTAATTTAATTCTTAAAGCATCAGCTTAAAGTTAAAATTAGATGTGAAGAAAGAGATTACTCTGCATGGAATTCAACAAAAAGTCTGCTGTACCGAGGAACCAATGCTTGGATTGGAATGAGGTATAGTTCTATTCAGTCCGAAGAGGCCATCCTTCCAGGTATTACCACCTCCTTTGGGGGGAGGGGGTTGGTTTATCGTGGGTCGCCTGAGCCGCCCTTACCAGGAAATACTGACAGGTTCGATCACATCAAATTTTACACCCCTATTTAAACTGACTTCATGTCTAACTTTGCTGCAGTGGGAAACAGATAAATAAGCACAGCTTGATTCTCAAAGATCAAAGTGTATTATCTGTTTCTGGTCCCAGGGACTCTGTTGATTGTTACTCAGATATCGGCTTATATCTGATTCCTCACCATCAGACCATATTAAATTACTGGCCTGATTTATTTTTCTGTCTGACAACAGGACGCTTTGTGCAATCTTCCTTTTCAGTGACAACTAGCAGCAGTTCATCGACTGTTCTTGTGACTTCGTCCAACTAACTCCACTAGTCCAGTCGTTAACTCGATCAAATTCTCCAGTTGTCGCCCCTCCAATTTCGTGCAGCAATTGACTTGACTTGTCTCGTGCGATCAATCTGTCCTTCTCAGAACAGACTTTGTCGAGAGAAGGACAATTTATGAAGCATTAAACAGTTATGATCAATCTTTTCTTCTCAGAACAAATGCTGTCCTTTTCTGGGCAATTAACAAACTACTAAACAGAGCTATCAATCTGCTCTGTCCTTTTCAGGACAATTTCTTAATACATCAACTGAACTGTCCTTCAATTGCAGTTCGATGTCAACACTAGACTATTATCGCTGAAGAAGCAGGCCAACCAAAAACTCAATACCAACGTTCCCACGATGATGTTGACTGAATCTAACCATTTACAATTGTACCTGCTATGGCCAAATAAACTGGCTATTTTTATATTCTACAAAATTCCTGTATTCGTCATCTTTCTTTGCCCATTACTGTGTTGATTTTGTGTCTAAAAATCTCCATACATCGGCTCCTATAACAAGGCCACCTCAGGTGACAGGTAATAAACTAATCTACCCTCTGAAAGAAGGAGGTAATGCCTGTAAGGATGGCCACTAAAGGTCGGATTTGTTTACTCCCCCCACCTGCACACCGTTAAGATTAGATAGAGGGTCACTATAGTGAATCAAACTCCCCAAAAGGTCAAAAATAGCTTGATTTGTCTTGTCACAATTCTCTCACTGATGATAATGGTTTCTCGCTGACGAAAGACAATAAACCTTGAGCTGACTCTGAAAGGAGGAGGAAATGCTTGGGAGAAAGCTATACCATTCTCCGAAACAGAAGAAATACTCTTCTTAGTCTGAAGGTTGAAAGACTATTTCTCTTTTATGTTATTGCTTTTACGTTTAACGTTTATACATTCGTTGATACGTAGTTGATAATAATAATGTCACTCAACGTGTTTATTTATCAGACCAAACGACAATTATTGATTTATTCTGTACTGGGTCACCTCTGATGAAGTGACCCCCCCCCCCCTCCTACCACCTGCAGCCCCACTCACAACAGTTTTTATCTATGACAAACATAAAAACAAAACAAGACTTGTTTTACTATGTTTTTGTTTTTGAAGAATTTTTCATGTTTTTGTTATTATTGTTTACGCTTTTTCTAGGATATTTCTGATTTGTTGATTTGAATGATTTTAATTTATTGAGAATTGAATTTAAAGTTGTATGTGATGATGATGATGATGATGATGATGATGATGATGATGATGATGATGATGAGTGTCACTATTTAGCCAGTAGTAAATTCCCCTTATTTCTTGTTTAATTGGATCCTGTTTTGGATGAGATATAGACGAGGGTCGCGTCTTTGAATGTAGCAAGACCGACAATAACATTTAATATGTAATATATAGAGTAATTGACACAAATGCATGTTATGAATGAAAGAGATAAAAACATGGTTAACAAACGAAACATTCATATTATTGACAGATGATTGACAGATATTTTGTGTAAAAGGATTAGTCGTGTCTGTGTTTGAAAAGTCAAATGTTCTCATAGAAGGTTCGAAGTGAGAAAAAGACACGAGTGTCAGGCGTATGTATGTGTTTGATTAGAGTCCCATTTTGTGTGTGTGGCTTTGACTGCACAGAGAGAGAGAGAGAGAGAGAGAAAGAGAGAGAGAGAGAGAGAGAGAGAGAGTAGAAGTAGTCATAAAAGACTTGTAGATTGATGGTGTAGTTGGTTAAAAGTGTCTGGACAGGAGGTAGCCATTTTGGTGAGTTGGCCATGTCTGCATAATCTGATTTGAATAAGAAAAGTGTCACCAGAGTTCGAAGGAAAACACTAATGTTTCTCTACAATAATATAAACTGATCTTTTATTGGGATATATGGATACAGGAACGTAAACATGTAAGTTGAGTTGCTTAGTCAGCAGGCATTATAGTAGAAAGTTTATTCCCGCTTCTCATGATGATAACGAGAGGCGAAAAGAAATGCTACATTTGTTGATGTTGACGTCTTGCCTTGAACTGATTTATATTGCGTGCGAATCTAACTTTGGGCAGAAATTAGTAGTGCGCATGTGTAGTGATGCACTAATCGCTTGTATATCAATTTCCCCCAGCAAATCACAACTTATTATTACGCAAGGGGTTGTGTGTGCATATAAGAGAAAATAGATCTTTCGTCATTTAACTAATACAAACTATTAGGCATAGATAGCGATTCTTTGCTGTCGCTGTCGTTGTTGTTGTTGTTGTTGTTTTTTGGGGGGTTGGGGTTTTTTCATCACCTCTAAAGGTGAGATAGGTGTCAGCCTGGTAAATTTATGTTTTGGTTATCGAGTGGCTGTTTATATTGGAACAGCTGACTCTCAGAGGAGCCAAAACAAAACATTTAAAACGCACGGGAAATCATTCTCGTTGGTTGAGATTTATCGAGTTCACACCTACATGTGCGTTAATATATTTAAAAAATATTTCGGGATATCACACTGCGATTGTGCAGACATCAGACAGACCAGTTGATTTGAAGTCATCCCGTTTTCATTCGGTACAGAAAGAAGAAGAAGTGAAAAGGAAAGAAGAGGAAGGAGTAAGCTGAATGAACGGAGAAAGAAAGAGAGTAACTGATACAAGCTAGTATCTTTTCCACGTTCGCTCATCTCTAATATACCACAAATTCTTTGCTTCTTTAACGCATTAACATCGCAATTAAAAGAACGCCGTACTATTTTATTTTTTAATTCCTTCAAATCCAATGTCAACAAATACTGGTCAAGCCGTCCTCTTAAGTAATCAAATCTATCAATTCCACCCATCGTTTCCAATCCTCTCATGGTATTGTTCATCGTCCAACTCATAATCTCATTAACCCTTATTCTCGAGTGGCTTTTGGCCTTATTCTCGAGTGGCTTTTGATTCTTTAGCATATCAAAAAAAAATTGTTACTTCGGCCAGTCGTCTGCTTCCCACCTTACTTGTGAAAACTTCTTCTTCGGGTATCAGGTCTGTTTGCAGACAGCGATGATCATGGCTCTCCATTCTCTGCATTCGATCTTTCTGATGAGATCTAGTCATGATTCCAGTGACCCTGTTGAGGTCATCTTTGAACTTGGTACGCTGTCTTCCTCTACTCTTTTTGCCGTCGATTTTTCCTAACATCAAGCTTTTCTCCAAGCCGTCTGCCCGCATTATATGGCCAAAGAACTTCAACTGCCTGGCGTAGACAGTATTGAGAAGCGATCTGTTGTAGTCAGCCTTACGCATAACTTCTTCGTTTTTCTTCCTTTCTGTCACTGAGATTCGTAGACTTCTTCTTAGAAACCATATCTCTGCTGCTTCTAAACGACTTTCAGCCACTTTCGACAATGTCTAACACTCACAACCATAAAGTAGGATTGACCATATGTACGCCTTCAAGATTCTGATTGTTGGATTCATTTTTCTGTTTCTGTTTTGAAAGATACCCCCCATGCTATGGAAAGCAGATTTTTCCATTGCGATTCATTTCTTGATTTTCGCGTCACTTTTACAATCCAACGTAATATTACAACCTGAGTAGTTGAATGCATCCACTTGTCTAATGATCTCGCCGTTGCATTTGATGTTGCATTTTGGTACTTCAGCCATTTTGGAGATAACCATGCATTCTGTTTTCTTAGAATTGAGTTGCAGTCTTTTCTTCTCACTTTCTTCTTTCACTGTTGTCAGAATTTGTTGTAATTTGTCTTCGGAGTCTGCGATGAGGACAGTGTCATTCGCATATCTTAAATTGTTGATGTTAAGTCCGCCTACACTAACACCTACTTCGCTAAAACTAAACTTTAAATATAAACAAATTTAACTGATGCATATTTCAATCTATGAAAACCTTTTCTTATCTAATTTCTCACATCTCTCACTTTTGACCTGTGACCCCGGTGACACTGACCTCAGACCTGGTTAAGTTATATTCGACAGCGGTGTCTAATCAGCAAATTTAAGTTTCAAATTTGTCTCAAATAAATGACTCCCTTCTTGAGAAGGCACATTGTTTTAATAAGCTCCTAGGACTGACTTTCATTTCAGATCTAAAACGGAGGATTTATATCGAATCTGTTGCTAAGGTTGCTGGAAAAATGGTTGGATCATTCTACCGCTCCAGAAAGTATCTCACTCCTGATGTAATCTTCTACCTATACAAGAGTCAGATACGGCATAAGATGGAGTACTGCTACCATATCTGGAAAGGTGCAGCTCAGAGCACCCCTTCTTGCCTTGACAGAGTACAAAATCGACTTCGCAATCTAGTTAGTGGGGGGGGGGTGATCTCTGCTGTTCTCTCCAGCCCATTTCTCACAGAAAGACTTTCTACTCTATCATGACTTTCCATGAACTAAGCTTCAATTTCTAGTTACTTCTTCTAAGACTTTCACAGCAAGAACTCGTCTTGTTACTACAACTGCAAAGAACTACTTTCCTTTTTTCCTATATGTGCCTAACATCAAACAGAAATTCCATAAATAGTTTAATTCCAAGAATTCCCATCTTTGGAACACATTACCTGTAGACTACAATATGGTCGTATTAAAATCCAATGTCAAGAATAACTTGTCGTAAACTGTCTTTATAGGTAATCAAATTTTGTTCATTCCAGTCATTATTTTCAATTCTCTCATAATATTCTTTATCATTCAACCTATCTATCTCATTTACTTTTATCCTCGAATGGATGAATTATTATTATTTCTAGGAAAAATGTTTACTTTTGAAATTAATTTTTGGTTAAATTAAGGTGAAAGTTCCGAGTAGAAACTTCCAAAGGAAAAGACAATTGTCACCCATTGCTATCAGAACTATACAATTCTCGAGGCAACTTGTATGTGTGTGTCAGAATGATGAAGCAAGTTAAGAAAACAATGTTATATCACATTACCAGTCTATTTTGTAAATATTTTCTCGCAACATCTTGTCACACACAAATGGTTTATGGGATATCTCGGTAAAAGTCAGAAAGGGGTTAAGGCTAATTATTAGGAATTACGAGTTGCAGTGGACATCAGCTGGAGGAAACATGAAACGCCTCTATGGACATTTTCCTCCTATCTCAGGTTCACTAATAGAAAGTATATTTTGATAGCGAAGCTATTGAGGTTGTTCAGAAGTTGTTGTTTTTTACCTTGGTGATACCATTGGAGCACGGGAGGAACAGGTACTAGTGTGACTAAGAGTTAAGAATGGATGGAGTAAGTTCAGGGAACTTTTGCCATTACTAATCAGCTGTAGAGTGTTACCACTGTCGACCAAGCGAAGAGTCTATCAGATATGTGTATGCAGTGTTATGATATATGGAAGTGAAGCCTTGTCAGTGAGGTTTGAAGACATGTGTTGCATGGAGAGAAATGATAACAAGGCTGGAGGGCACATCGGCCAAAACGTAGCAGAAATATAAATATAACGTTCACGAGGACAATAGTTTGAAGAAAAACAATTGAAATAAAAATAACTCATAAATTTTGTTCGTGCTCTTGTAGCAGCATGGTACTAAATTGGAAGGTGAATTTAGGATGCTAAAACCTACACAATCGAAAAATGGTCTGAAATCCACGGTCTAACTTTTCTTTCTTCATGTACAATAATTATTAATTATAATAAATTATAAACAGACAAATTTTCTTTTTAATTTTCATTTATTTAAAATCAATGAGAGTGGAAAACAATGTTTTTTTTAGTTATTGTTTAACTCCTTAACATTAGATGTAAGTTAAAAGGTGATTATATTATTACAAAAAAAAAGAAGGTTGACCGTGGATTTGAGACCATTAAATTAATATAAATGACATTTAAATTCAACAAGACTAATCTTATCTTTTTTTTGTTTAAGATATGTGCATTGTAGTAATTAATAAATATTTCATTTTAATAAAATAATCACGTTTAACTTAAGTCTAATGTTAAGGAGTTGAACAATAACTAAAAAAAACTTTTGAACTTTTGTTGATTTTAAATAAATAAAAATTAAAATGAAAAATTGTCTTCTTAAAAATTAATTATAATTAATAATTAATGTACATGAAGAAAGAAAAGGTAAACCGTGGATTTAAGACCATTTTTCGATTTGGTACCATGCTGCTACCAGAGCACCAACCATTCATATGAAAAATAACTATGTATTTTATTCTCTTTTGTTATTTATTTTCGTCTCAGCTAACCATAGATAAAATACACTCCCTGACATATTTTGTTTGCAAGAAGAAAATTACTTCGATACTTGACATTCAAGTTGTTTTTATTGAGTTGCAAAAGTCAACAGTTAACGAGCTGACGGCTTGTTGAGTGAACAGTGTAAAGGAAAAGTGACAACATCTGAATTTGAAGTCAGATTCAGAATTATTGACGACAATGTTTCGGAATCTTTGAGATGAGGAGGATTGATAACAACCAAGATGAGAATAGTAGTCAGAATAATCCAAATAATAAAAATTGATAACAAATTAAAGTATTTTCGAGGTTTTTTGTGGGAATGCATAGAGAAATTTAAATTGCTTTTTCCTTGTTATAGACCTCACTAGCAAAAATAATCCAGTTATTGCCGGGGTGTCCAAACAAAGGGTAAACCAAAGGGGTGATGTCATTCCCAACGTTCGGGTGGCCCGACTGCGTGTGAATAGTGAATAGTTTTAACAGAATAAACAAACAGAAGGGAAGAAAAAAAAAACATTATTATTATATCGGAAATTATATTGGAAAGAAAGCGAAGGAATAATAAAGCTACACACACAAGAATAGTATTTAGTAAAATCAACAATTAGAGTAAAACATTTATATTAAACAAAACAATTTATTTGGATAAGACATTTTGTAAAGCTATCAGTTACAGAGAACGCTTGAGTTCATTTTTAAGGAGTGAAAAGTTCTGTTTGTTTAAGTTCGTGTTTGTATGAATTCGTATATTCGAGCAATGTTGATGTAAAGTTATACATGTATCTTTTTTGCGGTATCTTTTCTGTGAAAAGTAGTTTTTTGACAAATGTTTATCTTTTCTGTGAAAAGTAGTTTTTTGACAAATGTTTATCTTTTTTGTGAAAAGTAGTTTTTGGACAAATGTTTATCTTTTCTGTGAAAAGTTGTTTTTTGGAAAATGTTTTTGCTTTTCGGTAAAATATGTCCATGTGGAGATGTTTCAGTTTTCCTGTGAGAAGTTTTTTTATGCTGTCCGTTGAGTTAGCTGAACAGAATTTTTTTTTTTTTGTAAAAGAAAAATGAAGGCGAAATTGACTTTTAAAGGTCCTGGAGGCTGTGGCAGTTCGAAGACGAAACCCACAAAGTTGTCAGGCGGCTGTATGCTCTAGTGGTCACCAAAATGTAAGAAAGAAAGGGGACAAACTCTCATTCTAACATTTAATGACAACTTTATTGGGTCGTCTTCGTTAGTACGTGAACAAAAGGGAAAGAGGTTAGTATGCCCATAAGTATGGACGAAGGCAATAGTAAAGGAATTTCCCATTATTATATTTCCCCAGTGAGGAAAAGAGAATTGTTCATGATATTGAATGTTTGTACACCAGCTATGGTGTCAGGACACGTCCATGTGTGTATGCAAGTATGTGTATTTTAGGCAGTAGCCATTTTGTCTTCTTGTCGAACCCAGAACCAAAGGCCCAGGGAAATGTCTGTGGCGTCCCCAGAGAGGGGGGACGTGTGTTTGACTGTGCCAAAGTAGGAAAGAGAGAAGTGTATAATGGAGTACAGCAATCAAGAACTCTCATCCATTCTTTCTATGTGGCCATACCATCAAAGTCTCCTGTTCTGCACACATCATCTTATGCTGTCCAGATTTAATCTTCTTTTCAGATCATCAGATCTATGTTATGTTTTTTAAAATTGGTTTTCAATTTAAATCCCATAAAGACTTCTGATTTAAAATAATTCTTGAATGCATAAATAATGAACTTTGTTTTCTTATGATGATAATATGCTAAAAAAGAAAATAATAACTTTTTACTTTCAATTTTGTTGTACTTATTGACCCCTCCTTACCTTTTCTCTTAATTTCTTGTGAAACGAATTTACATTTTTTAAAATATAATTCCATGAAATCGGTTTTGCAATCAATTAAAATCCCATAAACACTTTCGATTTTGTTGTCTTTTGACAACGAAATAGACATCGCATGAAATACTATATATGATATGCTAGTCATCTTTCCCTTTTTTCTTTGAATATGGGATTTTTGTACAGTATCGTTTGGTCATTATATTCATTGAAAAAATTGTTTAAAATTATAAAATACCATAAAAAAATATTTGAAAGTTACGTTTGAGTGTGAATTTCCACAAACAGACGATAACTTGTCTGACAATTTTATTATATATAAAAAAAAATTGGATAAAAAAAAAATATTTTTAACTCTCTGTACCAAATAGCATAACAAGTACATCATTTTGTATGGAAGTACTGAATTAAAAAAACCTGATCAGAATACTTTATTTTACAAGAGCATTGTTTATGGAATGGGCCCCTCTTTACCCCCACTAAGGATTTTGTAGACGCCAACAAAAAAGATGTGTGCATATCAACTTACCTACATAGCATCTGCATTCCATTCTTGCCTTTGTACTCACATTGCTATGAAAGAATTGGTGACATTAAATATTCAAGGAGATATAGTTCCACAAAAAAAAGATGGTGGACACATAGCAATCGTCATCAGAATAAGTATCCGTTATAACAGGATTTTGGCTTGATGATCTCAGACTGTGGATTCAGCATGACGTGCTCAAGTTCTATAAGGGCTACTGCATCACTTTTACTTTCAACAAATACTTGTCATAAAACGTCTTCATAAGAATTTTGCTCATGCCATTCATCATTTTCAATCATCTCATAATATTCTTCATCATTCAATTAACAATCCATTCATCTCATTCACTCTTATCTTCGAGTGGCTTTTGGCTTTGATAACAAAAAAAAAAAAATAAATAAATAAAAAATAGCCACTTATTATATTAAGGATTCCGGGACAGTGTCATGAAAATTCACAGTAAAATATATGGAAAGAAATGTTATACCTTCTTATTGTTAAGTAAAGAAAAACTCTATCGATGTGCATACTCCAAAGAACTTTTCCATTGCTTGAGAACAAAATTCCGCCTCAGAGTTGATTGTTTGTTGTGTCATCGCATTTAGCAGATTATACTGAAGGGAAAGTCATGGATCCACCAATTCTCTTTCCAGCTATGGGTTGAATTGGGTAGACTAGACTCTCTGGTTAAGCAAATGAGAAGAAAACCTCTAAAATAATACCAGCTCGCCAGCCTACAATGGACAAGTGTTGCAAGTATGACCAACCTCTGCACCAATAAAGTTAAATCACTCTGGAACAAGGTGTTCTATGTTATACAGCACAACCTATAAATATCGGTACAATCTCTTGAAAATTAACACGATATGCCGATCTTCGTTGAAAGTCTATTAATTTTATCGCTTAATTGGTCTGTTGAATAAAGGAAAGTAGTATTTCCAGCTCTGTCTGTCTGTCTGTCTGTCTGTCTGTGTGGGTGGTGCGTGTGGTGTGTGTGTGTGTGTGTGTCTGGTTAAAACTGAGGAAGTACCAAAGATACGCATACAAATCTTACATATTTCGATTCAGTATAATCCCGAGCTGGTTATGGTAATAAAAATGCTATAAATTAGGGTCCAAATTAGTGTGGGGGAAATGCCTTTCTTTCATTCTTAATAGTAGTTGTTCTCAAAACAACACTCAAACTAGGTGAAACAGTCAGATAACTGCTGATGACTTTTGTATTTTATTGAATTCGTTGCCAGAGAGATAGGCAGAGGGGCAGTTGGGGAAGAAGTGGGTTCAAAAAGTAACGTGACTGAGGATGAGAGAGAGAGAGAGAGAGAGAGAGAGAGAGAGAGAGGGGCTAAAAAAAGATATTACACACACTTTTTAAAACTCTTCTATTCTGTTCTCCATGCCCCCAGGCAACACCAGGCAACCCTGCTGATGTAGAATAAGAAAAAGGTCCTTCTAGAGTTGTTGTAAAGATGTTCTGGAAACAAAAGCTGTTGTGGATAATGTTGTGTTGACTCTGATGTTTGTTGGGCAATGCATTGTTCGACTACGGCTTTATTTTCTCATATTTGTACAGAATGTGATCTACTACCTCATGTAAAATTGACCACAGATTCCTTCTTCTTTCTTTTAAATAACACTTTCTATAGATTATCATTGTTTTTGTTGGAGCAAATCCCTCATTTAATATATAAAATAAAGCCAGTTTCTTCTTCGATTTTTGTCATTGATAGCTTTCTTCCTACAAAATCAATATATGATTCTGGTTCATCAGTTCTTTTGGTGGATCGTTGCAGCATGTTGTTAAGAACAATAAAATGTAATTCGATTTAATTCTTTCCAGAAAATACTTTGATCAGGTTGGAATTATTTTCATACGGACGCCATCTTAAAAAAGGGACGTATTGACGAATACAGAGTTACTTAAATTTGGAAAAAAATATTTTGAAAAAAAAAATGGCATAACGTTCCTTATAAGGTTCCCAAGAAAATAAACTTTTGATTTTCAAAATAAAATTTTACAATTCTGTTTTGCCGGGCGGTGCTCAACTGTGCCAATATATATTTTCAAGGGTTTACCTGAAAGATAAGAAATTGAGTAAATCTTTCTGAATTCTGAATTCGATCTGTCATCTCCGGCCAGTATCTGGTCAGCACAGATTACAACAAATGACCCAGGACTGTTCATTGTATTTGCAGATTTATACCAGTCCTCGGCTTAGAACATAGAAGCAGTGCAAGAAGAGTTGAAAAATACTTTCTTCTACTTCCCTGTCAAGAACAGATCTGGCTTACTTTTACGTAGGCCTCTAGACATTTTGTTATTGTTTTTGACTCTGTTGTAGTCATGGTAACGACATAGAAGCAGTCCAGTAGGAGTCAAAAACTACATCCAACAGTATACTTTCTTTTATTTTCCAGTTGAGAACAGATCCGGTCTACTTTTACGTGGACCTCTAGGTATGTTTGTTATTGTTTTGGGTTGTGTTGTAGTCATGGTAACAAATATGTCTAGTGGGAATAGAAGAAAGTAGGCCATATCTCTTCTCGACCGGGGAATAGAAGAAAGTGTATTGTTGGATGCCTTTTTCGATTCCTCTTGGAACTGCTTCTATGTTAAATAAATCTTTAGGATTTTTTTGATTAATGATTTTTAAAAATTAATGGGCATACTTTTGGACCATACTATAAAACTCAAAATGAACGCTATTCCGATTTTGACAACTTTTAAACAGATGCAATAAGAATCAATTTACATGTCTATTTTAATTATTTAAATGAATTATATTCCTTAACTTTGGACAATGCTGTACAAAAGGTTTTTTGAGACTGCTTGTTTAGAAGTGGGATCAGATGGTCTCACCAAAACTGGAGTCCTAGATATATGTAGCAAGATTACATGTAGGTAGGTATGTGAAAATAATGCTAAAAACGGTATTTTCAACATAAGGTTAAAATGAAACAGAGAGTGCAAACTTTCATTAGAAGTTAAGTTAGAGGTTAGGCGTACATATCAGGATATGACGTCACAGTTCGAAGTGAGATGTGTTGAAGAAGAAAGATTTGCCTGTTTTGGCCTGTGAGCTGACTATGTTCAGATGCTGTTTTTTCGAATCTTTATCTTTATATTTAGAAAATGATGACAATAAAAAGACATTAAAACCGACTGATCCATTGAACTTCACAGACAAAGCTATGCCATGACCAGTTAACTGTTAACAACCGGAGGGTCAAGATGGGGAGTTCGGAAAGTGAGAAAAAGAGCAGACGTCTCTGGTTTTCATCGATGGTAGGTTGAGGAAAAAAAACGGAACCCTTTCAGTTTCGGTGATGGAGTAGAGATAGGAGACAAGCTGAAGACAAAGAAAGCGACAAACTGAAAAAGGAAGTAGAAGAGGGGGTTAAGAAGGGACTGAGAAAATGAAGTAAAGAAAAAGGTATGAGCATCTTTACAACTAGATGTGACTATCCAATGAGCCACCTACTTCATATCAATGAGAGAGACGAACACAGAAAATGATGGATAATCTGTGGGGATCAAAGAAATCCCCCACGCTATGCTACATATGATCTTAATGTTTATCCAATGGTGAGGTCCCAATTTGGGAGATTTGGGGAATTACCACTTAGTTGCCATTATACCCAGGTCTATACTGACCCCCGGGTGATAATACCTGTCAGGGTGCCATCTATGTGTTTAATAGAATCAATCTTTTCTAGACTATTTGTTTACAAAATATATGCCTACAAAACAAATTGATCTACAGACTAATTGTATACAAAACATACATCTACAGCATGAATAAATATGTGAAGCAGAAAATATTTTGCCGAAATGATTAGATTAGGAATTTAATAAACCAAAAAGGGTTGATATGCTGTCAAACAAAACAATTAAAAAGCCAAACTGGTGAATATATAATAGTTATTATTATTTAATAGTATAAGAACTATCGGTTTCTCAATCGTTCTAACACATAAACAAAAGAGAACTAAAAACAAAACCTACTTATAAAAATATAACAGGATTTATTTGCGTTTAAAAGTAATACACCAAATATGTACACATGTTAAAGCTTCCTAATACATGAATATAATGAAAGTCAGACTTACCAATCATTTGCAGAGGTCTGATCTCAAGAAACACTTCAACAGAACTGGTCTGGATAGAGAGAAGACTGACCGCATGTTGTCTAAAACGTCATGCCAAAGAGAACTAGTCGGGTGGTGAGTCAGACCGAATAAAGGGGGAAAGAGAAAGTGAATTTGTGAGTCACGCCTTTTATATTTGTAATCACGTAGCTAAATCGACCAATGGTTGATCGTTTCTATCGTCACGTGATTTGGAACTCACCATATTTGGAAAAACCAGACCCAACAATAGCAAGGTGCTTTTTCAATAAGGATTTTTTAAATATTTCATTTTTTATTCTGCCTTAACAGCTTTACGGCCACCATGAAATGGTCGAAATTCTATAGACCTTCTGGGCGACTTTAAGAGAAAAAAATCTGTATAATGAAATTGTAAGACCAAATATCGTCTGCCAGTGACAATTCCCGTTCAAACGTAACTTTTTAAATCAACTTTTTAAAAGGTATGTTCTAATTGGTCATTACATTCATTGAATAAAATTGTTTACAATTTTATTCAATGAATGTAATGATCAAACAATAAGTCACTATTTTCTTTTCAACATATTTCTATCATAGTTCTTTATACATTTAAGAGTAACACAAATCGAAAGTATTTATGAGATTTACATTTCAGCATTTCGTAAGATGTCATATCGATTTTAGTGCAAAATCGATTTTTGATAGCATATATGCTTTCATTGAATTATCTTTCCAAAAATGTAAATATTTTCTCACAAAAAAATTAAGAAAAACTGCCCGTATGTAGAACACAATAACACAGGTCTGCTTCCCAGCTGATTACAACATGGTCGTTTTCAAGTTCTTGTTGAGCCGTCCTCTTAAATAATCAAATTCTGCCTAGGTTCAACCGTCGTTACCAATCCTCATACTGTTTGTCTCACCGTCCACCTGACAAACTCAGTAACCCTTATCCTCGAGTGGCCTTTGAGCCTTGATAAGTTGTGACTCGTTAGTACATAAAAAAAGAAAATGAGAAGGGGGCGGTTCAATAAGTAAAACTAAATTCCGCCGGGTAGAAACAGTAATAAATAAAAATTTAAAAAAAATGAATGAAAAAAAATCTTTAATCATATATTCTAGTAATTATGTAATCTTTTAAAATTGGGATGTGGGTGTGGTGATGTGGATACGGGCCTCATAGCACTACTTTTTTCCTAATGCGTAGAGTTATAGAGCATGTGACGGGGCGATCTCCCATTGGTTGATTTAACTCCATGGTCACTCATATAAAAGGCTTGACATTAAGCTCTTTTCCTCTTTTCGTTTTAACTACTAATGTGACATCATAGTGTGTCAGTTGCTGTCTCTGTCCTGATCAGTTCTGTTGACATGCGGTCAGTCGTTTCTCCATCCAGACCAGTTCTGTTTGACATGTATACATATATATAGTGCAGGGATGAGAAGTGAAATAGAAGCAGAAATCGATTTAACTAAAAATATTTGATGTAACCAAAATAGGAAAAAAGTATTTATTTTCTTGTACTAAGTATATGTTAAAAATCGAAAATAAACAATTAGGTAAATGAAAACTATATCATTTGATACATTTGAAAGTATTCATGTGATGTGCGTTTTATTTTCTTGTAGAAAGTATATGTTAAAAATCGAAAATAAACAATTAGGTAAATGAAAACTATATCATTTGATACATTTGAAAGTATTCATGTGATGTGCGTTTTATTTTCTTGTAGAAAGTATATGTTAAAAATCGAAAATAAACAATTAGGTAAACGAAAACTATATCATTTAATACATTTGAAAGTATTCATGTGATGTGCGTTTTATTTTCTTGTAGTAAGTATATGTTAAAAATCGAAAATAAACAATTAGGTAAACGAAAACTATATCATTTGATACATTTGAAAGTATTCATGTAATGTGCGTTTTATTTTCTTGTAGAAAGTATATGTTAAAAATCGAAAATAAACAATTAGGTAAACGAAAACTATATCATTTGATACATTTAAAAGTATTCATGTGATGTGCGTTTTATTTTCTTGTTGAAAGTATATGTTAAAAATCGAAAATAAACAATTAGGTAAACGAAAACTATATCATTTGATACATTTGAAAGTATTCATGTGATGTGCGTTTTATTTTCTTGTAGTAAGTATATGTTAAAAATCGAAAATAAACAATTAGGTAAACGAAAACTATATCATTTGATACATTTGAAAGTATTCATGTAATGTGCGTTTTATTTTCTTGTAGAAAGTATATGTTAAAAATCGAAAATAAACAATTAGGTAAACGAAAACTATATCATTTGATACATTTAAAAGTATTCATGTGATGTGCGTTTTATTTTCTTGTAGAAAGTATATGTTAAAAATCGAAAATAAACAATTAGGTAAACGAAAACTATATCATTTGATACATTTAAAAGTATTCATGTGATGTGCGTTTTATTTTCTTGTTGAAAGTATATGTTAAAAATCGAAAATAAACAATTAGGTAAACGAAAACTATATCATTTGATACATTTGAAAGTATTCATGTGATGTGCGTTTTATTTTCTTGTAGTAAGTATATGTTAAAAATCGAAAATAAACAATTAGGTAAACGAAAACTTTGATTTGATACATTTGAAAGTATTCATGTGATGTGCGTTTTATTTTCTTGTTGAAAGTATATGTTAAAAATCGAAAATAAACAATTAGGTAAACGAAAACTATATCATTTGATACATTTGAAAGTATTCATGTGATGTGCGTTTTATTTTCTTGTAGAAAGTATATGTTAAAAATCGAAAATAAACAATTAGGTAAACGAAAACTATATAATTTGATATATTTGAAAGTATTCATGTGATGTGCGTTTTATTTTCTTGTAGTAAGTATATGTTAAAAATCGAAAATAAACAATTAGGTGAACGAAAACTATATCATTTGATACATTTGAAAGTATTCATGTGATGTGCGTTTTATTTTCTTGTAGAAAGTATATGTTAAAAATCGAAAATAAACAATTAGGTGAACGAAAACTATATCATTTGATATATTTGAAAGTATTCATGTGATGTGCGTTTTATTTTCTTGTAGTAAGTATATGTTAAAAATCGAAAATAAACAATTAGGTGAACGAAAACTATATCATTTGATACATTTGAAAGTATTCATGTGATGTGCGTTTTATTTTCTTGTAGAAAGTATATGTTAAAAATCGAAAATAAACAATTAGGTGAACGAAAACTATATAATTTGATATATTTGAAAGTATTCATGTGATGTGCGTTTTATTTTCTTGTAGTAAGTATATGTTAAAAATCGAAAATAAACAATTAGGTGAACGAAAACTATATCATTTGATACATTTGAAAGTATTCATGTGATGTGCGTTTTATTTTCTCCTATAAGAGAGGATAACCAGTTTGTGTGCAAGAAGTGTGAGACAATGGAGATGGATGATAACTCATATGTGCACAAACTATATCTGGATGGTGAAGCTATTGAGGTTGTCGAGAAGTTTTGTTACATTGGTGATATCATTGGAGCACAGGGAAGAGTTGGTGCTAGTGTGATTGCAAGAGTTAGGAGTGGGTGGAGTAAGTTCAGGGAACTTCTGCCATTACTAACCAGCAGAGCGTTACCACTGTCGACCAAGGGAAGAGTCTATCAGGCATGTGTACACAGTATGATAATGTATGGAAGTGAAACCTGGCCAGTAAGGGTTGAGGACATGCATTGCATGGAAAGAAATGATATCAGAATGATCCGATGGATGTGTTATGCGAGTCTTAAAGCATTAGATAATTGGATGCCCTAGGCGAAGTGAATTTGGTGTCCCTAAATTAAATATAAAAATAAACAATAAATACCGAAAAAATAAAATTATGCAATTTATTAAAAAACTACCTGTATTTATATCTAAATCAACAAATAACTGAAATTTTATTTATAAAGATGTCATAAAATTTATTTATAAAGATGTCACAAATTTTATTTATAAAGATGTCATAAATTTTATTTATAAAGATGTCATAAATTTTATTCATAAAGATGCCATAAAATTCAACAAAAATCAACTTTTCGTACTTTGATGGCAGCAAAGTCTCGAATAAATTGTGAATAATCTAGAGACTTGGCAATATCTCGTTCACTAGATATCATTGCCAGACTGTTCAGCATCATAGTCGTTCTCAAATAGTTTATTTTATTAATTTCAACTTGGAAAAACTTCTTTCCCATGATGCAACAGTGATCGGAATCGTCACTGCTATACGAAGGGCTATAGCAACATTTGGAACAGCAGTATTCAAACAATGATCATAAATAAAACGGAAAGCATTAAACGAAGACAAAACCGTATGTGGAATAATGTTGGAAAATATTTGCAATTCAGTGCATAAATTCTTCAGATCAATATCTGCACCAGATGCATCGGTGAGCACAATATTCAAATCCATGCAACATTTCATCAAATCGTTTAGGTCGAATTCTGAATTTTTTTTTTATGTTGTGCACAAATCCCAAAAGACCAAAGTTGCTCAAAACATGCAGTCAACAACATAACTGCTTCTGTCGATCCAGCTCTTTCCTGCTATCCAGTTCCAGACCTCTGTCCTGTCGATCCAGCTCTTTCCTGCTATCCAGTTCCAGACCTCTGTCCTGTCGATCCAGCTCTTACCTGCTATCCAGTTCCAGACCTCTGTCCTGCCGATCCAGCTCTTTCCTGCTATCCAGTTCCAGACCTCTGTCCTGCCGATCCAGCTCTTTCCTGCTATCCAGTTCCAGACCTCTGTCCTGTCGATCCAGCTCTTTCCTGCTATCCAGTTCCAGACCTCTGTCCTGTCGATCCAGCTCTTTCCTGCTATCCAGTTCCAGACCTCTGTCCTGTCGATCCAGCTCTTTCCTGCTATCCAGTTCCAGACCTCTGTCCTGTCCATCCAGCTCTTTTCTTGCTATCCAGTTCCAGACCTCTGTCCTGACGATCCAGCTCTTTCCTGCTATCCAGTTCCAGACCTCTGTCCTGTCTATCCAGCTTTTTTCTGCTATCCAGTTCCAGACCTCTGTCCTTTCGATCCAGCTCTTTCCTGCTATCCAATTCCAGACCTCTGTCCTGTCGATCCAGCTCTTTCCTGCTATCCAGTTCCAGACCTCTGTCCTGTCCATCCAGCTCTTTCCTGCTATCCAGTTCCAGACCTCTGTCCTGTCTATCCAGCTTTTTTCTGCTATCCAGTTCCAGACCTCTGTCCTGTTCATCCAGCTCTTTTCTGCTATCCAATTCCAGACCTCTGTCCTGTCGATCCAGCTCTTTCCTGCTATCCAGTTCCAGACCTCTGTCCTGTCGATCCAGCTCTTTCCTGCTATCCAGTTCCAGACCTCTGTCCTGTCGATCCAGCTCTTTCCTGCTATCCTGTTCCAGACCTCTGTCCTGTCCATCCAGCTCTTTCCTGCTATCCAGTTCCAGACCTCTGTCCTGTCCATCCAGCTTTTTTCTGCTATCCAATTCCAGACCTCTGTCCTTTCGATCCAGCTCTTTCCTGCTATCCAGTTCCAGACCTCTGTCCTGTCCATCCAGCTCTTTCCTGCTATCCAGTTCCAGACCTCTGTCCTGTCTATCCAGCTCTTTCCTGCTATCCAGTTCCAGACCTCTGTCCTGTCCATTCAGCTCTTTCCTGCTATCCTGTTCCAGACCTCTGTCCTGTCGATCCAGCTCTTTCCTGCTATCCAGTTCCAGACCTCTGTCCTGTCGATCCAGCTCTTTCCTGCTATCCAGTTTCCAGAAATGTCATCAACCCTTCTTCTTCAGCTCTCCATTATTGCACCTTTGGTGCAAATAAACTCCGATCCTTTTACACTGTTCATCTGTGTTTGCCCTCTCTTCTTTGCCATTGCCGTTATTTTTGCCTGTGTCTGTTCTTCTTTGTTGTAAGACCATTCACTCAGGTGACTGTCTCCTGCGACACCATAAACACAGTTAATAATTATCCAGCAGTCAATTACAAATCAAAATAAAATAGACGTAATGTGATGACTATAAATAGATTTTGTTGATATCATCATATGCAAGTAAATATGCATTGATATCACACGCTATGCATGAGGTAGACGTAGAGAATTCTTATAAGTATCATTTTGTGTGTTCGTGAAAAAAGTGTGTTTGTGTGTCTGGAGTGAAGTGATGTAAAGAATTCTTTGCATTATTTTGCTGATTTGTTTATATTTAATGCACATTTTTGCAGTAATTATAAATTATGCATTATGTAATAATACTGTATATAAATTTTTTTTCTTGATTCCTGCGAGGCCCCCACTAATCGGAGGCCCTAGGTGGCTGCCTAGTTTGCCTATGCCTGATGACCCCAGAAGAAGATTAAATCTGGACAGTATAGAGAGATGTGTGCAGAAGAGTAGACTTCAATGGTATGGTCACGTTGAAAGAATGGATGAGGGTTCTTAGGTTAGTAGATGTATAAAAGTTAAGGTCAATGAAAACATGGGAGGAAGTGATAAAAATAGATTTGGGAGAAAGAGGGATAAATAAAGACCTAGTCAGAGATAGGTTAGTTTGGAAATCAATTTCTTAAAGCCGTCCAACGCATGCCAGCATGTAAAACGGATGTTAAACCGATGACGATGATGATGATGATGATGATGTATAAAATTTTTAAAAAAGGCAAAGTTCTTTTGTTTGACAATCTATTGTAAAAATTATTCTAAAAAATATTTATCCCTTGCCATATATAAGAGGTAAGAAAGAAATGCTGCACTAGAGAAGCAGAAACCCATTTAACTAATAAGAACTTATGTCAATTCAAAAAGAAAAACTTATGTAGTTTTCTGCAGCAAGTGGTTTGCACAAGATATATATTCAAAATCTAAAACAATCAATTATATATAAAAAAAGTGTATCATTTGATATATTTGAATTGTGGAACCCTGTTTTAGCAGTAGTAGTGACAGGATCATCATCATCATCATCATCATCATCATCATCATCATCATCATCATCATCATCATCATCATCATCATCAGCAGCAGCAGCAGCAGCAGCAGCAGCATCTTAAAGTCCAACCCTTCCTCATCGTGGTAGGGGCGGTAGTAACGTGGTAGCGTCAGAGCTGTTCCGTCTAGAACTCCAGTTTCTGTCAGGGCCACCATGGAAGACAGGTTTAGCACCAAGCGGTATTAGGACCACAACCCGAGAGTGTGAAAATTGAAAAGGAGTCAGCATCAGGATCTGTCGTCCTCTGGTCGTCTCTGCCTCTATGTATAGCAAGCAAAGATGTACCAGGCATGGCAGAACAGCAACTCAAAGGAGTGAGAGTGGCAAAGTTACTTCTACGCCAGTCCTTTGTGTGTTCTGGGCTAAACCTTCCCCGACTTTACATGCAACCACTAGGCCTTGCTGTTCTCGATGTCGGGAGTAAAAATCCTGCAATCTTGCATTTTTGATGAATAGCTGCGACCAACGAGGAGGACTTCATACAGATCAAACAATCCTGAGGCACGATTTTCGTGAGCTCGATGCAGATGTCTTACTTGCCTAACTACAACAACAACAGCAAAACAGTTTCGATAAATACTCAATTCTGATTGGTTAATTTTTACAAAATACTAAATTTCGATTGCTTTCCGAAATCTGACTTCAACCAATCAAAAAGAGTTCCGTTGGAAGCCAAGCCCCTTTCATTTACTGGCTATATAAGCTAGGATCCAAAGACAGTCAAACAATAAGAGTTTCAACTTTCCAGATGAACCCTTGTCAGTCATAACACGACTGCCATTGCGGGCAAACTAAATCTAGCCTTGGCCGCTAGATCACATGCATCTTGACAGATGACACTAGAGACATGCATGAACTTTTATTAATTCGTTACTTTTGGTTGTTCCATAAAGTCGTAAATGAAATTGATATATTTATGTATGGATAGACTTTGTCATTCTTTTGATACGGGCTTTTCCATCTACAAACTGTACTCATGTGATGTGCTTTTATTTTTCTTATATAAAAATGAAAGTAACAAAAAAAAAGAAAAAAAGATTAAAATAAAAAAGATATTTATCATTTGCTATATTGAAAATACTCATAAAGGATAGCATATTGAATGGCAGTTTCGGTTGTTGTTGTAATTCGTAACCGGGTGTTATCGAATCTTGAAAAAAAACATCCGTACAACGAAAAAGCAACGTGCACTGTATCTTCTCCTCTCCCCTATCTCTATTCCACCCGTCTCTCTCTCACACACACATGCACGCACACACAAAATAGAAGACGGTAAATTATTCTTTATTAAACTTGAAATGTTCGCTGCTAGGCTGTTATTTATTTATGCCGCGATCTAAAAAAGCGTAGAAATTCGAAACCGGACCTTAATAAATACTGAACCACTATCAGCACACCGAAAAAGCATTGTAATTAATCTTATCTGTTTGAATAAATAGTTTAAAGGAAATAATAACTACTGACATGACTTAATAATACAAATTCGTCTTTTCAAATATACATTTATTTTCAGCTCGTAACAAGCTGAAAAATAAATGTATATTTGAAAAGACGAATTTGTATTATTAAGTTTTTATAAATTATTAAAAAAAAACAAATTTCTTATTCGCAATATTATTGATCAGACTCAGATATGAGGTAAATTTTGTAGACATCTGTGATGAAGTAACTGTTGTTATTTGTGGTAACATCACTAGGAGAAGGAGCACCATTTCTCGTATGAGTCAGTGTGTAGCCAGGTCGGGGTGATTTAATGTAAGCTTTGAATAGTCTTTATTTTTTTATTTACCTCCTCTCCAAGAGGTTAGACACAAGGTCAGGTGTGGAAAGTCAGTGCACTAGGATTAGCGCGCTCTGGCCTACAAAAATGCCTGAGCTATCCTGTCGGCATTCCCTGGTAGGGGCGCCCCAGGCGATTCGCAATAAACTAACCCCTTCTCAAAGAGTGAACAGAGCCATACTTCAGCCCGGCAGCAAAAAGTCACTTTCGGACTGATTTTCTGGGACGTATCCCGAATAGTATGTTATTTTGAATATGTGGTCAGAGGTTACTTGTAAGGCAAACTATCCTCATGTTAGGGTGCTCTGACAAATCCATCTGCAGAGAGACCGAAGACACGCAAAGAGGGTTGTCTAGTAGGCATTCAAAACTCTTTACCATCTTATGTATAGAAGCAGATGCATTGCATAAGATCAGTTTAGAGTATCTGATCAAAGTTTGCGACTAATAAAAAATTATAAGAAAACTTTTCAAATATGAATTAAGTTGAAGTACAAAAATAAGACATTGGGCTTCACCTTAAATTGAACTTATAGGACAAATATTTCAAGGAAATTAATAATTTATTTAATTCTTTGTGCTATAAGCTTTATTAAGATTAAATGTCTTTGTTTAAAAATATGTTTTTCAGAGCAGCGTCTGTCCATTGTCTTGAGCCCATGCTGTGTTTAAGATTCTCAAAAACTTGTGGTTTGCTACAGCTATGTCCGAACTGGGGAGTAACCAGTCGCATTAGACATTAATCATTAATTCACCGCAAATAATTAATTGTCTTGACTTCGTAGCTGAAAAAATGGAATGCTTGATAAAAAAAATGAACAAGACATCCTCTTTATAAAAAATAGAATTTATTTTTTACTGCATTTTCACAAATCGCTAATGCTCTCAAAATAGTTTTTTTCTCATGACGATTTTTTTACGAAACTGTTCTCTCCTTTTTGCCATGAAAAATAAAGAGAGAACAACAAAAGGAAAGAGAGAAGGAACAAAAGTTATCCGTAGCTGTTTACTCACCAGCCAGCACTCCCATTTAGTCGTCAGTACCCGTCATTACTGGCTGTCAGCTTGCACGTGGCTTGACCATAGCCTTTCCGTAATCAATGACCCTGGTTATTTTCAAAACAAGGCTGACTTTTCTCCGCGATTAGAGGAGGTGAGGGAGTTTTGAATGAAGGCTTACAATCACAACGGAAGGGGGCCCTTTAAATGGGGTATAAGACGAGTTTTGGGACATTAAGCAAATTGTGTTATCTCTCTCCACCCCAAGAATGGTCTAAGGCTGCACAAAAGGAATGCCTCTTCCTGTTTTGTGCCACATAGTAAGTTCAAGAGACCAGAAAGTAAGCTATCAATGGGGCAAGGGGGTCTCTGGGTAGCAACATCTTACTTGGTAGTGTGGACGACATCACTGGTCCTCACCCATCTCCTAAATCTTGGGAAATCGCTTCAGCCGGTGAGCTAAACCATTTGAGGGGATGGTGTATTTACACGGCACTACTGAACCTTCTTGACGCAGGTCACCAGCCATGGCAGAAGAGTTTTCAGAAGAACTTCAATAACAACGAAAGTATTGTTCCACTGCCTTGTGATTAGAAAGCTGGGATGTCAGGACAATGTGCCCTAGCCTCTCTGCTGGTGTACAACAGGTCAACAACTCCAGAGAAACAGCTATCATCGACTGCAAGCTCACAAGGCTCAAAATCGACGTCCCTGCCCTGCAGGAAACAACTCGCATCAAACAGCAGTCTCAGAGAGCAGAGCTACATGTTCTTCTGGTAAGACAAGGAACCTGAGGAACCAAGACTGCATGGCATTGGATTCGCAGTGAAGAATTCTCTATTGACTTCTGTAGAACCGCCATCCAGTGACACAGCCCGAATCTTGTCTCTCCACCTGTAAGCCTCCTTGGGCCCAGTGAACATCTTGAGCGTTTATGCCAGCACACTCTGCTCTTCAGATGAGACCAAGGACTAGCTCTATTAAGATCTTGACACCATGAACAGAGGCGTTCTTGTCATGGAAAAACCATATCTGCTTGGCTCCAACTAGACTTCATAATCACATAAAAACCCTCACTGAACTGTGTGTTCACCACACGTTGTTGCCACAGTGCTGACTGTGACACCGACCACTCCATAGTTGGCAGTAAAGTCCGTCCAAGTGGATCCATCGATCCAAGCAGAAAGGTACCAGCAGGATGGCAATATCAGACCTGTACGAGTGCTTCGTCAACACTATTGAGGACGCCGTCAAAGATGGCCCTGTTTGTAATGTTGAAGAGAGATGAAGTTACATTCGTGATGCCATCTACAACTTCAGCAAGAGAGAGAGAGAGGCAAATCCGGATTGGTTTGAGGCCGGCATTGATGAATTATAGCCACCAATCAAGGCCAAATGAGCAGCCTTCATCAATTCGAAGAGGAAGCTTTCTGAGAAATCTTAAATTGAATAATTGTTTGAACTATTATTTATTTTTCATTTGATTTATTTTTAATCTATTATTATACTAAAGCTGAGTTAATCAATGTTTCTTTCCCTAAGGCATTTTTTCCTATATATTTTAATCACACAAAATATATGCTAAAATATTCCTCTGTTTTGGGATTGAGTTATGTTTGAAAAAAATTTCCATTTTAATTGTTCTAGTTTGCTGCAATTTCTAATTAACTCCCCACGTGACCCATCTCTTACTAAGTTTCTGTCTATTACTCTCACCCTCTCTCACTGTATGTTGTTTGACACTGCCACTCTTATCTTATACAATATCTATAACTCTCATTTCCAATCCTCTCATAGTATTGTTCATCATCCAATTCACAATCTCATTAATCCTTATCCTCGAGTCGCCTTTGGGCTTTGATAAGTGGTGACTCATTAGAATTAGAAAAAATATTAACAGTCGAAGGTAATAAAGAAAGGAAAGAATAAAAATATTAGCTAGTCCATCATAAACAAAAGGGAATATCACCACAAGTGGTAATTCTATTTAACTCGTAGCTATAGAGCTAATGGGAGAGAAAGAGAGGGGGTAAGAGGAAGATATAGCAAGCAGAAAGAAATTAATTTTGGATTTTGTCTTTTTATTTTTTATATTTAACTGGCTTTACAAACTCACTTTTACCGCATTATAAACAATCCAACCCAAGCTCAATGGGGACTCAACGGGTCACTTTTTTTTCTAGTATTTATATATAAGCAAGATTTCTACAGAAAAAATATTTGTTTTTAAAATCATGTTTTTATAGAAAGAATTTAATTCTGCATTCTCTAAATTCAGTTGCATTTGTAACTTAACGAAACAAAAAAAATCTATGTTTCAAAATTTTTGAAATGAGGATTGATAATTTGTATTATTCGGATCATTTGGACAACTGTACTCATCTTGAATGTCATTCTCACAACGTTTCAGCTGATGTAACTACCCGACTTTTTCAAACGCGTCTTGTTGAATACGGAAATCTTGTCAACTCGATAATCTCTACAGAATTTCAAACAGAATCCTTTATTTAATCCGCATGGACCAGTGGCACAACGGATAACAGTGATAAGTAATGATCAGTTCTAAATGAGAGTTTTTTGGAGTTTGAAGGTTCAATCCTCTGTATGAATACATTTAAGAATTACTTAAGATTTCTACCCAGTCATGGCTGATGGAACGAGAACAAGTTACCCCCATGGATTAAATAAAGGGTATTTGGGTTCTGTTAAAAATTCCGTACAGATTCCCGAGTTTGACATAAAGATTCCCGAGTTTGACAAAACACACCTGAAAATGATCGGAGATTATATCGGCTGAAACGTTATGAAAATAACATTCAAGTTGAGAACAGTAGTCCAAATAATACAAATAATACAAAAAATCTAAGTGCATTTAAATGTAAAGAAAACATTTTTTTTTCATTTTTCAGCTGATTATATATAACTATCTTCTTATTTATTATGTCTATGTATCTTATTATAATGGCGGTTATGTGTCTGTCTGTAAATGAAAATATGTCACTAATTACCTCAGAATTTTTTTTCATCAGCCCCTAATAACATCTCAGAAGAGACCAGACTGCAGCTGTAGACCAGAGAGCTAGAGAATGCCCCCCCCTACTGATATAGAAATCCTCCCTTCTGAAGCACTGCCTCCTGGCACAGAAGTATCCTGGATCCAGTAGAGGACATTCAATCGCCTGAGAACAAGAATGCATGATCAAAAACTACTATGGCCAGGTGGGGCTACAAAATCACCCATCTGCAAATTTAATGCAAATCTGAAATATTTGAATTTTCAAATGTGAGGTTGTGACCATATTATGCTCCTAAAAACACTTTTAAAAAATCCAAAGAAACTGAAATTTGGGGAATAACTATTTATTAATTGATGTCTAACAACTATTGTTAAACTTTCATCAAAATCGGAGGTATCTGAATTTTCACAAAAGCTTAAACTCTGTATTTGCCCCTTTTGCATAAACCTAAATCAAACTAGATATAGCCCACATTACCAACTGTTACACTTAGCAGCTATGTTCCAAATATCACAATGATCAGTTAATTGGCTATGGGGTGAATCCTGTACATACAAATATATAAACATATACACATACCTGACTTTATATATATATATATATATATATATATATATATATATATATATATATATATATATATAGTCTCGGAAGTTTCCTAACCATTAAAACTATATAAAACAAACTACATTTTAGTCCCAAGTCATTCGGTGGAAAATCACTTTTATAAGTCAATTTACTTTTAGCAGTTACTATATTAGTTTGCTTCCAAGAATTTACGCTAGTCTTAACATTATTTAAGGGATCATCAGTTGTTTACCATGAAAAACTGTTTCGGGAATTTAAAAACAAAACAGTATTTTATTTCATGGCTTCCCAGCAGAGTTGATCAGACCCCACTTCCCTTAAAAGCCAAGAACATAAACGTTCCGTATATTAGATCTAAGTTTTGTTCCAGATAGACGTTTTTCTAACTTATATTAGTTATTAAAAAAAAAAATGTAAAAAAAATTATATATATATACGTTGATAGATTGGTAGAAAGAATAAAAAGAAATGCTCAATTATTTAAAATCATTCAAAATTTTTCGAAAGATTAAAAATAAAAGTCAAATCAAATCAATATGATACCAACGGTTTCAAGTCAAGTTGGAACCTTCACTGATTTGAAACCGACGGTATCATGTTGATTTGACTTGATCTTCTGTAACACCATTATATATATATATATATATATATATATATATATATATTTCCTTGCAATAAAATGAGGAGTGCTACAAAAGAAAACATCAGAAAGTTTGATCAGAGATTCACTCTAGTAACATAAATCTTAAACCTCCTTCATCAGATGTGCTGAAAATATTGGTAACATTTCTTGAAGGAAGCAACGATGAACAGACCTGAATTTTGACATAAGCTAAACAAGCTAAAGGCCTGACACTCTTTGCATTCTTGTTTCAATTATGCAGTCTGTTTCTCTTTTAAAATTAGTAGTAGACCCTTTCCCGCTCTCTCCCCCAAAGCTGAAAGCCCCACCCTAACAAATTCCTATGCTCTGTAGTGTGTGTCTGATTTCCCTCTTCTTTCTCTTTCTTTTTTCTTCTTTTCTTTTTCGATTATTCTTTTTCTTTCCATATTTAGATAGACTTGTCTTTTGGGGTACTTTCTTATTTACTTATTCATAATAAGTAATGACGGAGCCAAATAAATAGGTTAATTTTAATTTGGGACTAGCAGAAATGCCCAACATTCTAAGGGGTTGGCAAATTCGTACGATTAAATATAGAAATAAAATATCAGCAAAAATGTTGTGACCTGAATTTGAACAGATGGAACAGATGCAACTACAACAGATAATGCTGTGCTCTTACAGATATCCGTCTAGCTTCTGCTGTTTCAGTGGATTTTGTGCTTTTCATTATTATTATTATTTACTCACCAGGAGTTCTCACACAGGTCATCAGTGATTGCGCACCGACAACCGGTGGTATTCCCTGGAGTCTGAGTGACAACAAGTCTCCCCAGATTTCCAGTATTCTCCACCTCTTTTCGACAGCCACCGCAAATAAACTTGCAGTATCACAACAGCCGTTTACCATTGATTTCTCGCTGGCAAGGACCATTGGTCCTCTCCAGGATTTGGGTGGCAATAAGCCTCCTCAAGGTCCCAGCAGTCTCTGCACTTCCAGTGGAGGTCTGGTGTGTGCTGTCCCTCCTCGGTCTTCTCATCCTCCTTGACCCTATGCAAATATTTTGTGTGGTGTCAGCCTAGGCTGGTACCATTTTTTTTTTTTTTTTTTTAATTTAAAATTTCTTTTCTTTTTTTTTTTTAATATTTTTTATTTATCTATTTATTTTTTTTTGGGGGGGGGGGAGCTGATGGTGTTTCTTGCTATTTCTGTTCATTGGTTCATTTTTGTATCGTGTCAGTTGAGGCCGGTGTAATTTATTGGTGGGGGGAGGGGGGAGCTTATAAAGCGATGTTTCTTGCATTTTCTGTTTCTTTGTTTGTGATGTGTTCTTTCGGTGGTTTTGTTTTCTTCCTATAGTAGATTCTGTGTGACCCTTCATAGCTTATGCGGGTTAGTTTCTGCATTCAATGATTTTTCTTAAGATTGTAGCTGTTTTGATCATTGCTGTCCTTTGTATAGTTCCAATGATCCCTTTGATTCCAATTTCTCCCAGTCTTTTTTCCAGGTTTTGGAGAATTGTTCCTAGTGCTCCTACGATTATTGGTATTATACTGGCTTTCTTCATGCTCCATATTCCTTTCAGTTCTCTGGCTAGTTCCGTGTATTTGCTTTGTTTTTCCGTTTCTTTGATTTTCACTCTGTGGTCTGCTGGAACGGCGAAGTCTACGATTTTGCAAGATTTTTCCTTCTTGTTGATTATTATAACATCCGGTCTTCTTGCATGTATGAGTTTGTCTGTTTGTATATCCATATCCCAGATGATTTTGTGTTTTTCGTTTTCCAGTACTGTTTCTGGTTTATGTTTGTACCATTTGTCTGCGTATTCGAAATTCAATTGTTTGCACAGTTCCCGGTGTACTGCTTTCCCCACACAGTCATGTCTGTTCTTATATTCTTTTTGGGCTAGTTTGCTACATTCACTTATTATATGATTTACTGTTTCGTCCACACAGTCTGCATTTACTGTTTTATTGTTGTTGTTGTTGTTGTTGTTGTTGTTTACTAGGAGTCTGGGTGACAACTAGTCTCCCCAGATGTCCAGTACTCTCCACCTCTTTCGATAACCTTTGCAAATGACTTCACATTATGGCAACAGCCATTTACCATTGGTTTCTCACTGATAACGACTGTCAGCTTTCTCTGAAATTTGAGTTTCAATAAGCCTCCCCAAGATCCAGTGCTCTTTACGCCTTTCCTGGTTCCTGGTCTGGATGGTGCTCTCCCTCCTTGATCTTTCCTTCATGACCATTTTGAGTGGTATCAGCTGAAGCTGGTGCCATCACTCCTTTGGGAGGAGGGGGTGTCAGATTATGGGATTTCAGTCCCTTGGTTTTGTGTAATGTGATTTCGATATATTTTGTTCTATTTATACTTCAAATTGTTGGCATTACCTGGTTATGTGGATTCGTTTCTGCACTTAAGGATTTTCCTTAATATTTCAGCTGTTTTCAACAGTGCCGTGTATTGTATGGTGTCAATCCTTTCTTTGATTCCGATTTCTCCTAATCGTTTTTCCAGGTTTTTTGGAACTCTTCTTAGTGCCCCTACAATTATTGGTATTGCAATAATTGTTTTCATGTTCCATATTCCCTTCAGTTCTCTGACAAGTTCCATGCATTTGTTTAGTTTTTCTACCGTCTTAATCTTCACCTTGTGAACTTTTGGGACGGCGAAATCTACAATTTGGCAGTTTTTTTTCCTTCTTGTTGATTATTATCACATCCGGTCTCCTTGCTTGGATGAGTTTGTCCGTTTGTATTTCCATGTCACCCCAAAGGATTTTATGATTTTTATTCTCCACTGCTGGCTTTGGTTTGTACAATTCATCTGCATGTTCACAGTGCAGATGTTTGCATAGTTTCTAGTGAACTGCCTTTTCCATGCAGTTGTGTCTGTTTTTGTATTCTTTTTGAGCTAGTTTGCTGCATTCACTTATGATGTGATTTACTATTTTGCTCTTTGTCCATAAAGTCTACATTTACTGTTTTCTTGGGTTTTGTCTGTCTTGGCTTTTATATAATCCATTCTGATCGCATTGTTTTATGCGGCTATCAGTAGCAATTCCATTTCTCTGTTCAAGTGTTCGTTTCATAGCTATGTCCATGTGTTTTTGTATGTCTCTTTTTTTTGGTTCATCTTATAAATCGTCCATGTAGCTGTTTCTCTTCCCATTTTGCTTTTCTCACGTTTTTACATTTCTTTTTTCTTCTAATTTTATTCACCCTAAACAAGGGGGCAGATTGCCACTGAGGCGGAAGCGGCTACTGTGATTAGGGGCCTGATTTATTTGGGAGTTGGGAAGCAAGATGTTTTATCACATTACATTTAGATTTCTGCATGTTAGTACAGTCGGGGAAACAGGGAACAGGGAACAGGGAGGAAATTCAAAAGGCAAGCAATCCGAGGAAAGAAGCTATTTTCCTGCATCTGGGGACCTCTACAGAAGAAGATTTCCTGCATTTCTACAGTAAAGGGGTGGAATTTTGCTGCTAGTAGGGTGTGTCGAGGGTCTTCACGTTGATGGGGGGGGGTTACAACAAATGCAGTAAGTTTGTCAGAGCACATTCTGTGGAAGTACTTGTAAAACAAGCACAGGGATGCAAGATTGCGGTGATGGAACAGGGGCTGGAGCTTATTAGACAGTGCAGAACCTATTAAGTTAGAGATTTTTTTTGTATCCAGTCGAAGAGAAAGAGACTAGTGGTTGGTGCACCAGCCCAGATGTAGGAACAATACTCCATTTTAAGTTATATATTTTTCTAGTTCTTTTATCATATCATTCACACAACCTTCAGCATTTATCTACCTCCCACAGCAGTAAGATGTGACACAAGGTCGGGAAAGTGGGATTTGAAAAGCCAGCGCCCGAGAAGATGAGCACTCTGGCCTACAAAAAATGCCTGGGCAGCTCATCAGCATTCCGCGGTAGGGGCGCCTCAGGCGATTAGCAATAAACTAACCCCATCTCAAAGGGTGAGAAGGCAAAGCCTGGGAGGGTGGACCTCCTAGAACTGCACAGGACAATGTTGTATCCATCGGAACAGATACTGCTCTTTGATCTTAGCCAAGAACGAACTCAATCTTCTATACTTATCAGTCCTTTTGTTAAATATTCAGAGACTATAATTGTTGTCAGTTGAGGATACCAGGAAATAGGGTTCAGTCGGAGTCAGTTAGTATACTCGGATGTCAGCTCCATCTTTTTGTGTACCAAAAGCAGACGTAACGTCATATGGCTAAAGGAGATAAGAGTGAAGAGAGAAGTGGGCAGTCGGTTGAAAGTTTCGGAGAGAACTGTGTGGGTAGAGATCTTCTTTGCGTGTCTTTGAAGCATGTGGTCATATGACAGTTTTTCATATTTTTATGCAGTCCTTTGCAATAGTGTTGTACTCTGCAAGATCTTTCAAGCTACATCAGTTGGACAGTAGGGGGCAGACCAGGCAGTGTTGCACCGTATAGTCCTCCTCTTCCCATTCACAGATGGTTGAATCAGCTTTGTAGCCTCATCTACTCATAGCAACTTTTGATCGCCCCGTTCCCGTTCTCAGGTGGTTTAGTGTTTTCCACTGGAGACAGGGTGCCTCTGAACCGGGAGGGAGTTCGTCAGAAGCAGGGATTCTTATGTGGTTATGAGGGGGGCATCTTCTAGCCGTCTGGTTCACAGCTGTAGTCTGGTCTCTTCCTGAGATGATGTTAGGGGTTCGAAATGGCTGAAGAAGCTTCTCCTTGACTTCAGTCGTTGGACCATTGGTCCATGTCCATGAAGGAAATGGCATTCATCACTGATAGCCTTTCTGATCTCTACTCGGCTGGCCACTTCCTGTCTCACATCTGAAGGGGCAATGCCAGTGAAAAGATGCAGGTTATTCAGGTTGGTGGGCTTCAAGCAGCCAGTGATCAAGCGGCAGGTGTTGTTCAATGCTGAGTCTAGGTTTTTGGCATGCGTTGATCTCATAGATATGACTTAAGATCAACAATAAACTAAGGGCAAAATATCTGTAGCTAAGAATGCCCCCTCCACCACTGGCAGAAGAGAAGGCAATACTAACATCTCAATGATAGGTCCTTTCTTCAAATTGATGATTTCTTCATGCTGTTATGAAACATTAATTACAGGTGCCCGGTTATGGAGGAGTTGACGACACGAGGCGAGATCGGACTGTGCAGTTATGATTGTGATCTGCATTCGATAACAAAGCATGTTTATGTATTTTAATTGATTGCAACGTGTAAGACATTTAAACCCCCCTCCCCTAATGTAACACTTTTCTGCTTTCTCACCTTTTTACATGAAGTCGGTCAATTTCATCCTTCGAGTGTCATGCATGGTCATTAATTTCCAGGTGCCTGAGTTCTTTATTATTCAGCTCATGAAGGGTTCAGAATACCTCACTAGGGATACTACCTAGGTATTAATTCCTTTTATTATGTTTCTACTATATAAGTTGGTCTCAAGGAGTTTTTGTGTTCAAATTTACAGGAAGTGGAGTAGATTTTACCCCCCCCCCCCTTCACTTCACTTACATTTACCATGTGGCAAATTTAATACTACACATACCTTTATATGCACCGTTTCCTCATTGTTTTATGATAACATTTCGAAAATTATGGAATACCTTAACTGACGCAATATTTGAGCTCTAACTAAAAACAAACACTATCAATACAATAAAGTTTAGTCGATAATAATCTTATCTTATCTCTGTCTTTATAAAGTTAGGTATGTTTATATGTCTATATATTGGTATGTACAGGAGTCATTCCTAAATCAATTAACCGATTAGGAATTTTGAAACACAGCTGCTAGGCGTAAGTTTCCAAATGTAGTCTAATTTGATTTTATGCAAAGAGGGTAAAAGGGGTGGAAGCCCTTCGTGAATATTCAGATACCTCTGATTTTTGTGAAATTTTAACAACAAGTATTAAACATCAATTAATAAATATTCCCCAATTTTATCTTCTTTTGAGTATTTTAAAGGGGTTTTAGGGGACATAATATGGGCGCAATCTCTCATTTGAAAATTCAAATATATCAGATTGGAATCGAATTTGATCCATAGTCAGACACACAAATTAAACAAGATTCTGTGAATGTAAATTTCTTCTTAAGACCCCTTAAGCCTTAAATTTGAAACATTTTCTAGAATCAAAATGATGTAATGGATTTTGATCAAAATTAGAATATGGATTCTAGACATAAGATTTAGTAGAATTATATCTTGATTTTAATCTTCGTAAGGGTTGCAAAACTGTTCTGTTTAGGGAATTAATTTTACCCGTCTTGGGACGGGTATTCTTCTAGTATATTTATAAAATTATCTTATCAAATATCGTATATATGAATAAGCATTATTTGTAAAAATAAAAAAATAAAACTCGATTAATTAATTGATAATTTATTTAAAATAGTTAATTAAAAAGAAAAATGTAATGAATAAGTTTCAAAATCTTATTAAAAAAAAAATAGTTGGAAAAACAAAAGCGGCATGCACCTTAATCCCCTAAAAAGTATCTTCATCCACATTGTTAATCTCTCCACAATTACATCATAGAGTCTTTGTCTTAAACAGAAGAGCAGAGATACACGTTAATTACGGTAGAAATAATCTGACTACACAATATGAAAGGATTTATTATGGGAAATTAAAGTAAAATTACATGAAAAGAAGAAAAAATTAATTAACATTAAAAAGATTTGCACCTGCTAATTGATAGTTGTATTTAACGAGTATGAAATTATAGTAAGCCCTCGTATGAGGACTAGTTGCACCAACTTATATTAAACAACTAAAATAGGTCATGACTGATCAGTAACGAATCAGTACAAGGGTGACCTTTTTATAAAAATAAAAGGCGACTTTTCCGTTTAGTAGACACAAATTCAAGATGGCGATCTAACACAATTTTACGTAAAAAGGAAATATTTTTAAAGAATCATCCATAATACGCTAAGGCATTTCATGTTCGTACTATGTTATCACCTTTCATACACATTTAAAGAATGAGATCGTTCGATCAGCAACGATGGTGATTAGTGATTTATTTGATGTCGCTGTAGTAAACAATTCCGTCTTTACCCCTTTTAAAATGAATTGTTCCAAAATCAAATGATGTCCTTCTGTCAATTAAAACACTACAATTTTGAAAAAATACATTTCAAAAAGTGGCATTCGTTTTATTGATTTGAAGAATATTTAACTGACAATTATTTTTACAGACAGAGACTAGTTTTAAAAAGAATTACATTTCTACAATTTTAAATAAATAGATAAAGAAGAGACGTATTTATTTTATTTATTTAAAGAATATTTAGCTGACAATAACAATTACTTTTACAGAAGAAAAAACAGTAATTTTATTTCTTAATAATATTGACACCGACAGATATTTTTTTTTTCTAAAGGAATATTATTAACAGTAAATTATACAGATTTATATAGAAAGCGCCGTGGAATTTCCACGTGGTCCCAATAAGTTATTTATTATTATTTTTTATTTAACGAAAATAAATATAAACAAACATAGCAATAAATGTTTTTCATCGTACTGCCATATAATCTGTACATGAGGTAAAACTGAATTTAGGGTCTCGACCTTATATGGTTTTGATGAAGCAAAAAGAACAAGAAAAGGAAAAATGATTTGGGCTAAAAAGGGTTGAATGTACTGAAAATATATACAACTAGTTCTCCCTACCTAGCGTTACCCGGGAGTTTTTTGTACTTTCGTTAATAATCTACACGACTGAAATAGTATTTCTTCGCTTGCAAAAATTTTTTATTTGGGTTATGAATAAATGTAAAAAAGATATTGTAAAAAAGATTTTTAAAAAAAGGAAAAGTCGATGATTTATTTTTTTCTTCCTACTCTGTCAAAGTAAAAAAAGTCAACTGCAATTTAAGAATAAATGTAAAGGAAATCTTGTGTTCTCATGCGGGAATCGAACCTGAGATTGCATCTTAACAAGTTGCTGACTTATCAATTTGCCCACAGTGCCAGTGTGATTAACATGCAGATTATAGAAGATGCTATCGAAACATTATTGTGTAAGTAGGTTAAATAACGTTCAATTCAGGAAAATCGCTTCTCAAAAAGCTGTGGAATTCGCAAAATTTACTCTAATTAGATTTCTTTCAGATTTCTTCACAAAGTCCAACTTTTCCTCACCGTGGTAAGGGTGGTGACAATGTCGTAGTGTCAGGGCTACCCGTCTAACAGGGGTCCGGTAAAAATCCAGGAGGAGTTGGAATCAGGATCTGTTGTTATCTGGTCATCTCTGCCTCTGCATGCGGCAAGCAAAGATGTATCAGGTGCGGAACCGCAAATCAATGGAGTGAGAGTAGAAACGTTGCTTCTGCACTATTTCTTTGCATATTCTGGGCCAAACCTTTCCCGACTTTGCATGCAAGTGTTCTTGGTGTTGGTGGTAAAGATCTGCAATCTTGCAGGTTAATGAATAGCTACAACTAATGAGGAGGACTTCATGCAGACCAACCAATTCTTAGGCACGATTTTCATGAGCTCGATGCAGAAGTCTGACTAGCTTAACAGCAACAACAATGACATGTTATTGGTAGCAGTAAAAGGATTCGATGACCACGGGTCTGACCTCAACAGATGCCATAATGACAATGACGCACTCGACCACACGTGGAGTGTAACTACCAGCCATGCCACACCATATAGTTTCTATCTTTTGCACATATTCTCATTTCTTAACGTTTGGCAGCCATATTGAATTTTGGATTATTGCACAAAATAAAATTCATTTTCAAAATTTTTCAGCTGCATTTTTCCGTTGCCAGCATCCAGATAATCTTTTTGTAAAAGAAATAATTTTTTTTATTAATGAGCTACCAGCCCAAAATCCACTCAAGGATACAGGTTAATGAGATGGATAGATTGTCAGATGAATGATGAAGAATATTATGAGAGGATTTAAATATTAAGAATGCAATGAACAAAATTTGATGACTTATGTGGATGGTTTATGACAAGTATTTTTCGACATTGTATTTGAAGATTGCCATGTTGGAATCTGTATGGAAGCAGTCCCATAGTAATGTGTTCCATAGATGGAAAATTCTTAGAAAAAAAATCTATTCTTGAAAATTCCGTTTGATGTTAGGCACACAAAGAAAGAAAGGAAACTTCCTTACAGTTGTGGTAATAACTTGCTGTGGATGTCTTACACGGAGAAACCAAAGATTGAAGCTCAGTCAAGCAATTTCTATGGAAATAAGGATAGAGTAGAAAAAGACTAGCAACGTCTCTTCTGTGAGAAAAGGGGCCGGAGGGAACAAAAGATATCATCCCCAACTAGATTGCGATATTAATTTTGTACTCAGTTAATGAAAAGAAACAATGCTCTGAGCAGCACCTCCCCAGATGGAGCAGCAGTCAGCCACTTTAGGACATATTTGACTCTCACATAAATAGAGGATTGCCTCAACAGTCAGCCACTTTAGGACATATTTGACTCTCACATAAATAGAGGATTGCCTCAACAGTCAGCCACTTTAGGACATATTTGACTCTCACATAAATAGAGGATTGCCTCAACAGTCAGCCACTTTAGGACATATTTGACTCTCACATAAATAGAGGATTGCCTCAACAGTCAGCCACTTTAGGACATATTTGACTCTCACATAAATAGAGGATTGCCTCAACAGTCAGCCACTTTAGGACATATTTGACTCTCACATAAATAGAGGATTGCCTCAACAGTCAGCTACTTTAGGACATATTTGACTCTCACATAAATAGAGGATTGCCTCAACAGTCAGCCACTTTAGGACATATTTGACTCTCACATAAATAGAGAATTGCCTCAACAGTCAGCCACTTTAGGACATATTTGACTCTCACATAAATAGAGGATTGCCTCAACAGTCAGCCACTTTAGGACATATTTGACTCTCACATAAATAGAGGATTGCCTCAACAGTCAGCCACTTTAGGACATATTTGACTCTCACATAAATAGAGGATTGCCTCAACAGTCAGCTACTTTAGGACATATTTGACTCTCACATAAATAGAGGATTGCCTCAACAGTCAGCCACTTTAGGACATATTTGACTCTCACATAAATAGAGAATTGCCTCAACAGTCAGCCACTTTAGGATATATTTGACTCTCACATAAATAGAGGATTGCCTCAACAGTCAGCCACTTTAGGACATATTTGACTCTCACATAAATAGAGGATTGCCTCAACAGTCAGCTACTTTATGAAGTGGCTAGATTGATCCAAACATTTTTCCAGCAACCTTAGAAACAAATTGGATATAAGTCTTCCATTTTAGATATGGAGTGAAAATCAGTCTTAAGAGCTTATCGAAGTAAGGGGTTTCCTCAAGGAAAAAGCCTTAAAATGTAGGGCAAGGCATCCGTATCTATAAATGTTTGATCGTCATCAATAAATGCTTGTAGTATTTCTGCATAGTTTTTTTTTACAGCCATTACAGAATGATGAAGAATATTATGAGAGGATTGAAACTTGTTAACATTTTTTGCCCGTTAGAAGAGGAATTCGGAATTATGGAATTTCTCACACCCACTATTCTTGACTTTACTCAATTTTGTTAGAAGCACTCACCCATCTTTTTTAAATTGTGAGGGCTGGGATTTGGGAGTGGCCTTACATGTGGAATATCCTAGGGCCTCACTTCTTCTAAATCCGGCACTGAATATAATGAAATCTTAAGTAGCAAAACAGGATATTAAATTCATAGGTTTGCCTTATCATTTGAAAAACAATGTAATCAGAGATGTTGCTACCTCGCTCCAAATACTCACACCAGAGAGCAAGCCGATTGGGGGTCCCTCACAAGAAAAGGTTTCTGCAGCATTTTTAAGGACTACTCCTTTAGTTTTTATCTCCTTACTTAAAATGTTGTTGGAAAAATGATATAGAGTCTCTTTTAACAATAACAGCATATTCAAAATAACCTTTTTTTAATCTGTGCTAATCTGCCCAAAACTTAATTCCATCAAACTTCCATATGATATTAATATATATAATTTCAAGACTTGTATTGCTTATTTCTATATAATAAAGTGAAGCCAGTCTATTTCTCAACTTTTGTCATCGATAGCTTTCATATTATAGTATCAGTATTTGATTCTGACTAGCCAGTCAATTATGGCAATTATCACTCTCTTTTCTTCAAAGTATAAAATTGAAATTTCAATCTATTTCATCAATTATATACTATATCCGACCACTGAGCCCCACTCTCTGTAAACCATTTGCAGTAAAAAAAAAACTCGTCTAGCTGCAACCACTGCAGAATTTTCCTTTCTTCCTCTATGTACCTAAAACTAAATGAAACTTTCATGAACAAAGTTTCTTTCCAAGAACTTCACATCTGGAGAATACAATACAATGGGACTGCTTCCGAGCTGACTAACCCCGTGGATTAAATAAAAGGTTCAGTTTGAAATTCCACACAGATTCTTGAGTTTGACATAAAGATTCTCAAGTTCGACTAGTAAGTTCCTAAGTTCGAAAATATGCATCTGAAGAAGGTTGGAGGTTGTTACGTCTTTTTTTTTGTTTTGTTTTCAAAACAACAATTGCAACAAAAACGCCCTCTGGGCCAATCAAAAACTTCACTCAATGGCTCTCACTTGATACATTACAGAGGTTACATCGGCTGAAACGTTGTGAATATAACAACCAAGATGAGAGTAGTAGTCCGAATAATCCAAATTATCATCTAAAACATTCCGAATCATAAAGGTGACTAGGTGAAAGGGGGGGGGGTTCTGATGAAAAAAAATATATTGAATTTCATGTAAATAAATATGCAAGTTTATTTCAATTATTTTTATATATTACAAAAGTCTTTCTCAGAATTCAGCCGAATTGCCATAAAAATGGGTCAGTGTTCTGCCGCAATGAAAGAATTAACGTCTTTTGCATTATAGAAAATAAAAATCAATGTCGATTGACCTTCAGATATAATATGTGAGAATATAAAGTTTCAATTCAATTCTGGTCTGTTATTCCTTATTCCTCGTTGCTCACATAGATTAGAAAAACTGGTTATCTACAATCTTTTACAGTTTAATATGATTAAGCCAAAAAAAAAAACCCACCAGAAATGATTAAAAAATAGATAGTAAGACTAGCTTGAAGCAAAACACAGACAACCATAAAAAATACATTTTAAGAATCAATTTTTGCCTACAGCAACACTGATGATTGGAATATTAATAAGACAACAGGAATGTAAAATGGAGGGGAGTCGAATCATAATGGAATGAAAGGAACCCAATGGCTATGGGGTACAAACGTTATAGGGTACAATGGTTATGGGATGCAAGAGAGTTTAATATTTATGGG
Source organism: Sepiola atlantica (assembly GCA_963556195.1). Taxonomy (NCBI): domain Eukaryota; kingdom Metazoa; phylum Mollusca; class Cephalopoda; order Sepiida; family Sepiolidae; genus Sepiola; species Sepiola atlantica. The sequence continues at coordinate 34,427,298 of OY744547.1, forward strand.
ATGTAAGTAAATCTCATAGTTATTGGATGCAAGGAAGTCTTCTGGTTATGGGATGCAAATGAAATTATTAGATGCAAGAGAGTCTAGTAATGCAAAGGAGTTTAATGGGTAAGGTATTCAAGAGAGTCTAATGGTTAAAGAATGCAAAGAAGTCTGGTGGTTATGACAATACAAAGGAGTCAAATGGACGATATGTACAAGTTATAACAGAAGTGGTCAGCAATAAGATAATCAGGATCAACCTAGTTATTTGTTTATTTATTTTTTAACATAGTTCACCCCAGACAAGGCAGGCTGCCACTGTAGACGTAAGGGGCTACTGAGAAGAAAGAAAAGGGAGATGGTGGGGGGGGGGGTCAACCTAAATTGGGATCTGCACAACGAGATGTCTGTTTACATTAGTTTATATTTCTGCATGTCAGTACTGTCGGGGAAACAGGGGGCAGGGAGGGAGTTCCAGAGGCCAGCAGCACGAGGAAAGAAGCTATTTGAGTAGAAAGCTCTCCAGCATCTGGGGACCTCCACAGTGAATGGATGGGATTTAGTCGATTGTCGAGTTGGTCTAGTGAACTTACGTCGAGGGGGCACCAGAGTAGCCAATTCATCGGAGCACAATCCATTGAAGTATTTGTAAAACAAGCACAAGGATGCTACATTGCGGCGATGGGACAGGGACTGGAGCTTGGTTGACAGTGAGGGACCTATTAGGTTGGCGACTCTTTTTTGGACCTTGTCAAGGAGGGAGAGAGTAGTAGATGATGCACCAACCCAGATGTTGCAACAATACTCCATGCATGGCCGGATGGTGGCTTTGTAGAGATACAGGATAATGTCAGGTGTGAGAAGTTTACTAGCACGGTAGAGGGAGCCAACCTTCTTTGCGGATATCAGGATCAACCTGTTTAACAGCATCATTCTGCCAACCCTGCTTTATGAGTCAGAAACTTTGTTGATTACTGCAGTCAACTGGCAAAAGCACCACATGACTGGCTTCCACTGGGCCAACTTGGTCAACAACAAACAAATATGGATAGCAATTAGGATAGTGAATGTGGATGATTCGTCTGACAAATCGAAGAAGTGATGGGTCAGCCACTTTGCTTGAAGAAGGGACGACCGATGGACAGAGATAGTGACTGAGTGGTTGCCGACTGATATCAAGCACCCACTCGACTGCGACTGGCGACAAGATGGCGTGATTCATTATGATATGTATATTGGCCAGTGATTCTGGATAATAACATGCTATCATAATTTACCATTTCCTAGAAACGATTGCATATATTTTATAACGTTTATATTTTCGTAGTCTGGGTCCTCTTTTGACAGATGTTGAACATGTTCATTCATGGTTTTACTTCAAATTGGATCATTGTTCAAGTATATGATGGCAAAATCTATTCGAACCAACATAATGTTCATGATTTCCTGCAACATTGTAGGAACGAATTTTACACAAAAAGTTAATTTATTAGATTAAAAAGTTAATTTATTAGATTGAAAAGTTAATTTATTAGATTGATATAAACAACAATACACTAGATGAGTCAATCTTTTAAAACAGATTGAAAATCTTAAAAACAGGTTTAAAACAAGGTGAAGCTGGTGCTCGTGTGATTGCAAGAGTTAGGAGTGGATAGAGTAAATTCAGGAAACTGTCGACCAAGAGGAAGTCTACCAGGCATGTGTATGCAGTGTATGGATGTGAAACCTGGCCAGTGAGGGTTGAGGACATGCGTTGCATGGAGAGAAATGATATGAGAATAATATGATGGATGTTTAACGTGAGTCTTAAAGACAGGCTTAGTTTTGATGACCTCAGAAGAAGATTAAATCTGGACAGTACATGGAGATATGTGCAGAACAGGAGACTGTGATGGTATGATCACATTGAAAAGAACGAATGAGATTTCTTGGGTTAGTAGATGTAGAACAGTTGAAGTAGCAGGTTCAGTTCACAGGGAAATACCTAGGAAAATATGAGAGGAAGTAATAAAAATGGACTTGAGAGAAAGAGAGATAAATAAAGATCTAGCCAGAGGGTTAGGGTTAGTTTGTCAGTCAATTTCTCCAAGCCGCCCAATGCAGATGATGATGATGATGATGATAATGATGATGATGATAATGATGATGATGATCTAAACAACTATTAACTAACTCTTTTAGTGACGTATGGGTTGGAGTCTCTTCTTCAACACGAGTGTGTTGTATTTTCTTTTTTATGTCACATGTGGACGTAGTTGAAAACAGGTCACATTTCGTCTTTTTCTATTTTGAGCCGATTTTTGTGAAAAAATATGTTAGCCTTTTTAGGTATAATTTTGAGGCATAGCTTGTGTGTTTGTGCTCATGCTAACGGTTAATAATTATAAGATTTAAAGGCATGTTAATCCGATATATATTTTTTGTGAAATAACGTGTGTATTAAAATGTTGCTTATACTAAAATGGAAAGGGAATAATTTAATAATCGATTTTAGCGAACACATTCTTGTATTTTACGAGTACTTTTCTTAACAATAATGACAGGTATAGCGACACTTGAGAAATTCACTGGGGAAATAACTCCAAGAGTTTGTATTCTTTCAAGTTTCTTATTCACTGGTTCAATGGCAGATATTTGAGTTCTAAAAATCAAGCTTACGTTTTCTTTCATTTTCTTTCTTTGATTCTTCTTAGAAAAACAATTTATCATATAACATTCAACGAGAGCGCATGTCTACATCAAGGTCGATGAATATCCTTTAATTAATCAACTCAATCACTTATAGTCATGTAACCATAACTTTACTTTACTAGATTTAATGCATGTGGAAATATATTATCCAGGGCCTACAAAAAAATCAGATATCTCCGATTTTTATTAAATTTGTACTATAGGAATAAGATATCAATAAATAAATATTCCCAATGTCAGTTTCTTTGCAGTATTTTAAAGAGTTTTAGGGAGCATGATATTGGCAAATTCAAATATTTCCGATTTGCATGAAGTTTGATCCATAGTTAAGAGACACCTATTAAGTAAGATTTCTATTTAGCTTGAGCCCCAAATTTGAGATAATTTTCTAGAATTAAAATCATTTAATTGATTTTGATCAAAATTCAAATATTTCCGATTTGCATGAAGTTTTGATCCATAGTAAAGAGACAATAATTAAGTAAGATTTCTATTTAGCTTGAGCCCCAAATTAAATATATTTTTCTAGATTTAAAATCATTTAATTGATTTTGATCAAAATTCAAATATTTCCAATTTGCATGAAGTTTGATCCATAGTTAAGAGACACTAATTAAGTAAGATTTCTATTTAGCTTGAGCCCCAAATTTTAGATATTTTTCTAGAATTAAAATCATTTAATTGATTTTGATCAAAATTCAAATATTTCCGATTTGCATGAAGTTTGATCCATAGTTAAGAGACACCAATTAAGTAAGATTTCTATTTAGCTTGAGCCCCAAATTTTAGATATTTTTCTAGAATTAAAATCATTTAATTGATTTTGATCAAAATTTTAATATTTCCAATTTGCATTAAGTTTGATCCATAGTTAAGAGACACTAATTAAGTAAGATTCCTATTTAGCTTGAGCCCCAAATTTTAGATATTTTTCTAGAATTAAAATCATTTAATTGATTTTGATAAAAATTCAAATGAGGATTATAGACATATAGTTTAGTAGAATATATTGTGGGGATTTCTATCCCAGAAAGAAAGTTCAGTTTTTGCACGAGAAAAAGAAAGGAATTTGTACTCACAAATAAGTGCAGAAAGTTGAATCGGAGTGACAGATTTGAAGAAGAAAAAAAACAACAACCATGTATATTAACTGAACATTTTTATTTCGGCAAGTAATCAAGAATGATATAAGAAACAATAAAAAGTAAATATACAGAATGAACATGCATCAGCTCTAAACCAAAGTTCTGAATATGTTCGTCAAACACTCTCGACTAGTCTTCTGTTTGTGCCTGCTTCTAGGTACATATAGATCTTAATTTCTCTTAATAACGTGACAGTTTCCGGTGGCCGAGTGGATATGGTGACTACTTGCAGATTCTAGGCTGACTCTGTGAACTGGGTTCGCGCCTCCCGATCGTCTGAAATTGTAACTTTCCTGCAATAAGCTTGAAACCCTAGCGTCTGTAGGTGTGAATAATTTAGTATTTATTTATAAATATTATATATATATATATATATTGGTTTTGTCGTCAAACTAACATGCTTTTGATCCAAAGATCCAGCTATGTGATTCCAGAGAAATCATAAACTATAAATATATGGGCAGCATTTTTTCTTGAAGACATATTTCATTAAATATTACAAATGACATGTGTATACATTTTTTCTTGAAGACATATTTCATTAAATATTACAAATGACTTGTGTATGCATTTCTTCTTGAAAACATATTTCATTAAATATTACAAATGACTTGTGTATGCATTTTTTCGTGAAGACATATTTCATTAAATATTACAAATGACTTGTGAATACATTTTTTCTTGAAGACATATTTCATTAAATATTACAAATGACTTGTGTATGCATTTTTTCTTGAAGACATATTTCATTAAATATTACAAATGACTTGTGTATGCATTTTTTCTTGAAGACATATTTCATTAAATATTACAAATGACTTGTGTATACATTTTTTCTTGAAAACATATTTCATTAAATATATCACAAATGACTTGTGAATACATTTTTTCTTGAAGACATATTTCCTTAAATATTACAAATGACTTGTGTATACATTTTTTCTTGAAAACATATTTCATTAAATATTACAAATGATTGTGTATACATTTTTTCGTGAAGACATATTTCATTAAATATTACAAATGACTTGTGTATACATTTTTTCGTTAAGACATATTTAATTAAATATTACAAATGACTTTTGTATGCATTTTTTCTTGAAGACATATTTAATTAAATATTACAAATGACTTGTGTATGCATTTTTTCTTGAAGACATATTTCATTAAATATTACAAATGACTTGTGTATGCATTTCTTCTTGAAAACATATTTCATTAAATATTACAAATGACTTGTGTATGCATTTTTTATTGAAGATATATTTCATTAAATATTACAAATGACTTGTGTATGCATTTTTTCTTGAAGACATATTTCATTAAATATTACAAATGACTTGTGAATACATTTTTTCTTGAAGACATATTTCATTAAATATTACAAATGACTTGTGTATGCATTTCTTCTTGAAAACATATTTTATTAAATATTACAAATGACTTGTGTATGCATTTTTTCTTGAAGACATATTTCATTAAATATTACAAATGACTTGTGTATGCATTTCTTCTTGAAGACATATTTCATTAAATATTACAAATGACTGGTGTATTCATTTTTTCGTGAAGACATATTTCATTAAATATTACAAATGACATGTGTATACATTTTTTCTTGAAAACATATTTCATTAAATATTACAAATGACTTGTGTATGCATTTTTCTTGAAAACATATTTCATTAAATATTACAAATGACTTGTGTATACATTTTTTCTTGAAGACATATTTCATTAAATATTACAAATGACTTGTGTATACATTTTTTCGTGAAGACATATTTCATTAAATATTACAAATGACTTGTGTATACATTTTTTCATGAAGACATATTTCAGTAAATATTACAAATGACTTGTGTATACATTTTTTCTTGAAGACATATTTCATTAAATATTACAAATGACTTGTGTATACATTTTTTCTTGAAGACATATTTCATTAAATATTACAAATGACTTGTGAATACATTTTTTCTTGAAGACATATTTTATTAAATATTACAAATGACTTGTGTATGCATTTCTTCTTGAAAACATATTTCATTAAATATTACAAATGACTTGTGTATGCATTTTTCTTGAAGACATATTTCATTAAATATTACAAATGACTGGTGTATACATTTTTTCTTGAAGACATATTTCATTAAATATTACAAATGACTTGTGTATGAATTCTTTCTTGAAAACATATTTCATTAAATATTACAAACGACTTGTGTATGCATTTTTTCGTGAAGACATATTTTATTAAATATTACAAATGACTTGTGTATACATTTTTTCGTTAAGACATATTTAATTAAACATTACAAATGACTTTTGTATGCATTTTTTCTTGAAGACATATTTCATTAAATATTACAAATGACTTGTGAATACATTTTTTCTTGAAGACATATTTCATTAAATATTACAAATGACTTGTGTATGCATTTTTTCTTGAAGACATATTTCATTAAATATTACAAATGACTTGTGAATACATTTTTTCTTGAAGATATATTTCATTAAATATTAAAAATGACTTGTGTATGCATTTCTTCTTGAAAACATATTTCATTAAATATTACAAATGACTTGTGTATACATTTTTTCTTGAAGACATATTTCATTAAATATTACAAATGACTTGTGTATACATTTTTTCTTGAAGACATATTTCATTAAATATTACAAATGACTTGTGTATGCCTTTCTTCTTGAAAACATATTTCATTAAATATTACAAATGACTTGTGTATGCATTTTTTCGTAGAAGACATATTTCATTAAATATTACAAATGACTTGTGTATACATTTTTTCGTTAAGACATATTTCATTAAATATTACAAATGACTTGTGTATGCATTTTTTCTTGAAGACATATTTCATTAAATATTACAAATGACTTGTGAATACTTTTTTTTTTTAAGACATATTTCATTAAATATTAAAAATGACTTGTGTATGCATTTCTTCTTGAAAACATATTTCATTAAATATTACAAATGACTTGTGTATACATTTTTTCTTGAAGACATATTTCATTAAATATTACAAATGACTTGTGTATGCATTTTTTCTTGAAGACATATTTAATTAAATATTACAAATGACTTGTGTATGCATTTTTTCTTGAAGACATATTTCATTAAATATTACAAATGACTTGTGAATACATTTATTCTTGAAGACATATTTCATTAAATATTACAAATGACTTGTGTATGCATTTTTTCTTGAAGACATATTTCATTAAATATTACAAATGACTTGTGTATGCATTTTTTCTTGAAGACATATTTCATTAAATATTACAAATGACTTGTGTATACATTTTTTCTTGAAGACATATTTAATTAAATATTACAAATGACTTGTGTATGCATTTTTTCTTGAAGACATATTTCATTAAATATTACAAATGACTTGTGTATACATTTTTTCGTGAAGACATATTTCATTAAATATTACAAATGACTTGTGTATACATTTTTTCATGAAGACATATTTCAGTAAATATTACAAATGACTTGTGTATACATTTTTTCTTGAAGACATATTTCATTAAATATTACAAATGACTTGTGTATACATTTTTTCTTGAAGACATATTTCATTAAATATTACAAATGACTTGTGAATACATTTTTTCTTGAAGACATATTTTATTAAATATTACAAATGACTTGTGTATGCATTTCTTCTTGAAAACATATTTCATTAAATATTACAAATGACTTGTGTATGCATTTTTCTTGAAGACATATTTCATTAAATATTACAAATGACTGGTGTATACATTTTTTCTTGAAGACATATTTCATTAAATATTACAAATGACTTGTGTATGAATTCTTTCTTGAAAACATATTTCATTAAATATTACAAACGACTTGTGTATGCATTTTTTCGTGAAGACATATTTTATTAAATATTACAAATGACTTGTGTATACATTTTTTCGTTAAGACATATTTAATTAAACATTACAAATGACTTTTGTATGCATTTTTTCTTGAAGACATATTTCATTAAATATTACAAATGACTTGTGAATACATTTTTTCTTGAAGACATATTTCATTAAATATTACAAATGACTTGTGTATGCATTTTTTCTTGAAGACATATTTCATTAAATATTACAAATGACTTGTGAATACATTTTTTCTTGAAGATATATTTCATTAAATATTAAAAATGACTTGTGTATGCATTTCTTCTTGAAAACATATTTCATTAAATATTACAAATGACTTGTGTATACATTTTTTCTTGAAGACATATTTCATTAAATATTACAAATGACTTGTGTATACATTTTTTCTTGAAGACATATTTCATTAAATATTACAAATGACTTGTGTATGCCTTTCTTCTTGAAAACATATTTCATTAAATATTACAAATGACTTGTGTATGCATTTTTTCGTAGAAGACATATTTCATTAAATATTACAAATGACTTGTGTATACATTTTTTCGTTAAGACATATTTCATTAAATATTACAAATGACTTGTGTATGCATTTTTTCTTGAAGACATATTTCATTAAATATTACAAATGACTTGTGAATACTTTTTTTTTTTAAGACATATTTCATTAAATATTAAAAATGACTTGTGTATGCATTTCTTCTTGAAAACATATTTCATTAAATATTACAAATGACTTGTGTATACATTTTTTCTTGAAGACATATTTCATTAAATATTACAAATGACTTGTGTATGCATTTTTTCTTGAAGACATATTTAATTAAATATTACAAATGACTTGTGTATGCATTTTTTCTTGAAGACATATTTCATTAAATATTACAAATGACTTGTGAATACATTTATTCTTGAAGACATATTTCATTAAATATTACAAATGACTTGTGTATGCATTTTTTCTTGAAGACATATTTCATTAAATATTACAAATGACTTGTGTATGCATTTTTTCTTGAAGACATATTTCATTAAATATTACAAATGACTTGTGTATACATTTTTTCTTGAAAACATATTTCATTAAATATTACAAATGACTTGTGTATACATTTTTTCTTGAAGACATATTTCATTAAATATTACAAATGACTTGTGTATGCATTTTTTCTTGAAGACATATTTCATTAAATATTACAAATGACTTGTGTATGCATTTTTTCTTTAAGACATATTTCATTAAATATTACAAATGACTTGTGTATGCATTTTTTCTTGAAAACATATTTGATTAAATATTACAAATGACTTGTGAATACATTTTTTCTTGAAGACATATTTCATTAAATATTACAAATGACTTGTGTATGCATTTCTTCTTGAAAACATATTTCATTAAATATTACAAATGACTTGTGTATGCATTTTTTCTTGAAGACATATTTCATTAAATATTACAAATGATTGTGTATGCATTTTTTCTTGAAGACATATTTCATTAAATATTACAAATGACTGGTGTATTCATTTTTTCGTGAAGACATATTTCATTAAATATTACAAATGACATGTGTATACATTTTTTCTTGAAAACATATTTCATTAAATATTACAAATGACTTGTGTATGCATTTTTCTTGAAGACATATTTCATTAAATATTACAAATGACTTGTGTATACATTTTTTCGTGAAGACATATTTCATTAAATATTACAAATGACTTGTGTATACATTTTTTTTGAAAACATATTTCATTAAATATTACAAATGACTTGTGTATACATTTTTTCTTGAAGACATATTTCATAAAATATTACAAATGACTTGTGTATGCATTTTTTCGTGAAGACATATTTCATTAAATATTACAAATGACTTGTGTATACATTTTTTCTTGAAGACATATTTCATTAAATATTACAAATGACTTGTGTATGCATTTTTTCTTGAAGACATATTTCATTAAATATTACAAATGTCTTATGTCTGCATATTTTTTCCTTGATCCTTTCTAGATTCCTGATTAATTTTCGAGTTTCAGGCTGGAACTGGCAGATGTATTTGCCGTACTAGTTGTGTACTTTAAAACTTTCGTTTCCTGCCGGAGCCTACTTTATGGATAGGTATCGAGTAAAGAACATGTTTGTGATTGTTTTGGCATGTGACATGTGTACTGCAAATTATGACTTGTGTATGGCAAATTATGACTTGTGTATGGCAAAATTATGTAAATGCGAATCTGTTTATTTTTCAGGGTTATTTTCTCCTGAAGATTATTTTTTGACTGTAAAATTCAAACTTTGTTTAATCATATAGTTCAGCTGTAGAGAATTAAAATGAACAGCTGTTCGAAGGTTGTTGTTTTTTTTTATCCTTGTCGGAATCCAAATAAATTTATAATTCCTCTGGAATCACATAGCTGGCTCTTTGGATCAAAAGCATGTGAGTTCGACTACACAACCAATATATATATATATATATATGTATTCTTTTTGTTTCCTAGATGTTAATGTTAATCCAATGAAACTCCAGTGTTTATAAAAAAGTGCTCAATAACAAGTAGAGCTGTTTTTTAGTATACATTTTTTTATACAAATATTATTGGTTACATATGTTTCAGCTGCGATCTCTTTCGAGAGCTAGCTTCTTCAGACCTTTAGAAAAACTGAAAGGTCTGAAGAAGCTGATTCTCTCAAGAGATCGCAGCTGAAATACGTATGCACATATGTAACCAATAATGTTTGTATAAATAAAAATTTATACTATATATATATATATATATATATATATATATATAGTATTTTTATTTATTTTTTGTTAAAACCATAACAATGTGTTTTTTAAAATGAATAAAATCTATTTTCATGAGTACTTTGTGGTGTAAGGAAGAACAATCCAGAATGTCTATTAGAGCAGCTACGCTAGTTTGAATCAGTCGAAATGTACACATATTTTTCAAAACATTGTTTTGTAAGAGCATTTTTGAGAAAACTCTAATACTATAACAATGTATTACATTAATAAAAAAAAAAATTTAAATGATTTTTAATAAAGTATTGCATCTCAAAACGTGGTCTCCAAAGGCATTCGTTTGTCTATTTTCAATTTCCTAAATATCTAAGGATGCTTTCAAGAACTTTCATTTTATTACTAAATAAAATTTATTTTAATCTATGCTTTCGAAAATAAAATTTTCCTTGTCAAAGCAAAATGTTTTTTTCTTTTTTCTTTTCATTGTCCGATGGCATATGAACTTCGTGGTGTAAGAAAGAACAATTTGGGTCAACCCAATACATGCTTTTATAAAATGGGTAGTGGGAGGCTCCTTTTTTATGTAAACAGAGCAGGAGTAGGGGCAGCTCTCTCTTTTTTTTACTAAATCAGTGGAAAACCTGTTCCTTTTGTAGTTCCACTGCATGTTGTAAAAGTACTGTTGGACCAGAGTTGTTTCCCTTAAAATATATTTTTATATTAACACAAGAGGGCGCTTCAGGTGTGAGAATTTGTAATGTTGTTCTATCCAGGTCACGAGAAATTCAAAACTAGACTCACTCTCTTTTCTCAAAGTAAACATACATCTGTCTGAAGCTATGCTTCTGAGCATGCTTCTCAAACTCTTGACTGTTAAGTTATTTTTCTAATCAAGTTATCCGACTCTCAGATTCTGGTCGAAGGACCAGGTGATGGTGTCATAAAATATTCTTCACATGCCACTGAAATTATATGTAAGTAAAATTCAGATATTCCGTGCACTCACAAATTGCTCTAATTTCTTGCCTCTATAATACATTTGTTCACTTATTGTAATGGAAACAATTGTATCCTTTGTTTAGGAGTCATTTCCTAGTAATTTCCTTGTGTACTCTTTATGTATTAGATGTCTCTTACTACCTTTTAATGTTTGTCCCAGACTAACTGTTAATAAATTGTTTTTCTGATCCAACTGTTTCTCTATTATTCTTTTCTATTCCAACACAAATAAAGGTTGCCGTATACTAAGAGAATGATATATTCCCAACACGTGACAACCAAAATGCTAAAGTTGGAATATCAAATATTCCTTTTGATAATACAATTAAATGGGATAGTAAAAAAAAAAAAAAGAGACTACACTTTTTCCACATCATTTTTGTCATTCAAATCTCTTGTTCATCATAATTTAGGAAACACAAAGTGTCTGACGTATTTTCAAATTTGATTTTTCAAACAAGTTATTAAAAGTTACGGATGTAATGGGAACAAGAACAGCTTCTTTTTTTATGGAAATCGCTCCAGACAAGTGATCGATCTCTTACTCAATTTCTGCCTATCACTCTCAACCTCTGTCACTATATGTTGTTTGACCCCACTCTCTTATGGCGTCTATTATCCTCGCTTTCTCTGTTTATTAACAAAGTTAATATTGTCGAACCCACCATAAAATTTACTTTCGAAACAGAACTTAATAACTAGGTACTGCTCCTGTATATCCTTATTCATAAAAACAAAACCTTACTGAGTCTACCGAAAACCAACAATCACACACGACTACATACATCACTACTCCCACCACAACCGCACAATGAAAACAGGCCTCATAAAAGGACTATTTCTTAGAGTTCTAAGGATTTGTAGCCTCAATATCTATCAGATGAATTCAACATAATAGAATCCTCGCTAAAAACTCTAAAATACACGAAATACTTCATTTTGAATGCTAGAAGAAAAGCACTCTTCTTCTCCACACAAAACATTTTTCTCCCTCCCCCACACCCATCATCCTACCTACTAACACGCACAACAACTACATTGCCATAATCAGATACGGCTTCAGGCCGGTAATTCCATCTCACTCTTAATTAAAAATTTTTTTAACAAAACAAAAATACTTGCATCACCCATATTACACTAGCAGGTATATACAAAATCCCTAATAATGACTAACAATATCTACATTGGCGAAACTTAACGCTCCCTCAACAAAAATGTTTTACGAACACAACAGATCCCTAAAATTAAATGATACCAAGATCGCTTTGGTTTGGCACATGTTAATTTTTAATCAAAAATTTAATTTCCACAAAACTTCAATAATTAGATCTGCTCATGATACCAATAAATATTAGAAAGAAACAAGCCTCGTCTCAGTCCTGAAATTATATCAAGTAATACCTCACTTTTTTTCAATTTTTTCTTGACATAGCTAAAGATATCCTATCTGAACATTTTATTAATTCTGAATATGGTTAAACCATCCTATTATTCACTTTTAGCATGTCATTCGTATAGCTCTTCACCTTCCGTCTTCCTTAACCACTGTCTGCCTATCGACTTTAGTACATCCCCCCCCTCCCCAGCTACTTAAGCCATTAACTACCTCTTTATGAAGCTTTACCCTCACATTCCACAAACTCCCCTACCCCCGCACTAACACTATGGATTCTTGGACTCCTTTATCTCACCTCCACTACACTTACTTTGCTACTTCCTCTCTGTTCCACATCCCGAAAAAAATTTTCACTAGCCAAATATTTTGAAAACTAACTGGCCACCACCACCCACACAACTCCCGCCCTGTTATCTAGTAATATGGATTTCTCACTCCTATCACAGCACAAAAATATGTATAAATATTGACTCTATTATTTTAACATGCATTCTTGAAAAAGTCTGCACTGTGTCACAAAACGATGATGTCATCCAGTGTGCACTAGGACAAACAAACAAGCAAGGATCTAGATGGTTCGTCTAAAACGTTATAGAGGATCTATTTCTTTCCTCTTTCTGGTTTGATAGATGATGTCATCATTTTGCAATGTCATGCCATCCTTTATGACATCATCAAGTGTGCACAGAAACAAACAAGATAGCAAACAAACAGATAAGATCCACAGAGTTTCAGTAGTTTTAGTTAAAGTTATGCCCAAAATTATTCATAGCCCATATGTTTTTGATAAAATTTAAATATTTCATTCAATACTTGATTATTTTGACAAAATAATTTTAAAAGTTATGTAAGGGTTATTTGTTAAGTAAACTCACTTAGAAACTTTCAAAAAAGAATTGTATTTTATGAAACATTTAACAGAAATAGAAAAAATGTTAGGTTTAAATTTATTTATACTCCATTCAGTAATTGATTGCAAAACTCTTATGAGCAAATATTTCATCCAGACGTTTTGTTTTTTATGATTCATTAAAAGATTCTTAGAAAATATTTGCAGAAATATTGGCCCACTCCTCTTGAGCTAATTTTTCCAGTTCTTCAAGATTTCTATATATATTCACTATAAAACGCTTACCATTTCTTAACAAAGTTGGTCATCTGCTTTGGATCATTATCATATTAAAAGAGCCAATCATGTCTAAGATCTGACGCCACCCTCTGTTTTAATGGATGACGTCATCATTTTGTGATGTCATCCGGTACAAATGAACAAGATAACATCATCATTGTGACGGTGGTCAAGTGGATAACGACACAGACTGACGACCTGGGTGTGCCAAGTTTCACTTGGCAATCATTATGTGATTAAAAAAAAATGCCAACAACAGAATCAAACCGGTCAACAAAGTTGTACTGTGTTGATTCATACGAATTTACTTTATCAAATGTACACAGAAACAAACAAGAGTCTCCCAGTTTTTCCTTTGGCTGAGAATCAAACCCAAAACATTAAATTTCCCCCATGTTTTACAGTTGGAACATGATTTTAGTTTGAGAGTTTCACCTTTTTTTTTTGCTAAACAAAAGAAACATCTCAATTTTTGTCTTGTCCGACCAAAGGATAATCAGTAACTTGCATTTCTATCCAGATGAGATTCGGCAAATAATAAATAAGATTTAACATATCTACGAAAGGCTGAGTTTTCTTGGGCTCAAACCTAGAGTCTCTCTTTCTTTGAAGTGTACATTTTGAAATTTCTATGCGAGAGTTACTTAGATCATTCAGGATTGTGGTTTTGGGATTATTATGAACTTCACACATTATTTTTCTGCTCAATTTTTTGCTTCCATCTCTACCCTTTACGGTTTTTAATTTTCTTTTCTTTTTGTTTTGGTTGTAGATGTGGCATCCTACAGGATGCCAGACATTCATCTACTATTTCAGAAACTCAAACTGAGAGATCTTTTTAGGATTCTAACTGTTCTTTTAAGTGTAATTGCTTAGATCTCTTTTGTACTTGGTTAACTGGGTACATTCACCAGGTAGTTTTTTTTCTTGAGCTCAGTGGCTCTTATGATTATTGGAATGATTGATAGCTTCCTAAGGTTCTGTCTCACATAAGACCTTGGTATTTATTTCTCTTCTCCCTCTCTCTCTCTCAGCTCTGTTTAGGCCCGCATGATCGAGGACACTGACTTCAACTAGGCTAATAGTATGAATGTTTTGTATTTCTTTAGAATTCTTTGAACAAAAGTTTCCATCCTATGCAGACACCATAAATTGTTTCGATATTCTTTTGTAGAGCTTACCATTCTTGTAGGCATCAGTAATTAGTGATCTTAAATCAAAGTTGCGCTCTTTCATCTTCACCATGTTGGCTTGATCACAACCAAATGGTGAATGATGTAGTTTACGATGGATAGCGTTATAGTAAAATAACAAGAACATTCTAGAACAATCTGCACTATTCCTTTACAGCATTAATAAATAATCAAAGTATGAGTTGCTTTTTTTTATGGAAATCGCTCCAGACAAGGCATGAAGCCACTTGATGTAAGGAGCTAACAAGAACAAATATGCTTATCGTAAAGACAGGAGATGCCTATTGACCGTAGTCTTGAAAAGACAAAGGTTATAGGTAGGAGGAAAACAGTCAGCAGGAAGAGAGTTCCACAAGCCTGCGGTTCTTGGAAAGAAGCTACTGGAATAGGAAGCTGTATTATAATGAGGTATCAAAACAGTGAATTGATGGAGACCATTAGAACGAGTCAAACGAGCTGGAACAAAAGAAGCGGGGAATAGATGACATAATTCTGAAGAACACATGCCATAATAATATTTATAGAAAAGACTGAGACTAGCAAAATCATGTCTGTGAGAGAGGGTGTGTAGAGAAGAAGACAGGGTAGGGCCAATCAAATTACAGATATGTTTCTGCACTTTATCAAGAAACCTCAACCCCTTACTAATTGATAATAAAGGGTTTGCAATCAATTATTGAATGGGGTATGAATAAGTTTGAACCTATCATTTTTCCTAATTCTCTTAAACGTTACATAAAATAAATCCTTTTTTTTTAAACCTATAAAGCAAGTTTACTTCAGAAATGCCATTATAACTTTGTATTTAGAATATTCAAGCTACGATTCTTGGATGTTATTTTCACAATAGCCATCATCATCATCATCATCATCATCATCATCATCATCATCATCATCAACATATTCGGTTTAATGGCTGTTTTACATGTTGGCATGCGTTGGATGGCTTTAAAAATATTGACTTCCAAACTAACCTATCTCTGGTCCGGTCTTTATTTATCCCTCTTTCTCTCAAGTCCATTTTTATCACCTCCTCCAATGTTTTCCTTGGCCTTCCCCTGTAAAATGAACTTACTACCTCAACTGTTCTACATCTACTAACTCAAGAACTCTCATCCATTCTTTCAATGTGACCATATCATTGAAGTCCGCTGTTCTGCGCATCAGAACTAAGCCTGTCTTTAAGACTCACATTAAACATCCATTGTATTATTCTTATATTATTTCTCCCCATGCAACACATGTCCTCAACCCTCACTCACCAGGTTTCACTTCCATATAGCATCACACTATGTACACATGCCTGATAGACTCTTCTTTGGTCAATAGTAGTAACGCTCTGCTGGTTAGTAATGGCAGAAGTTCCCATAACTTACTCCACCCACTCCTAACTTTTGCAATTGCACTAGCATCTGCTCCACCCTGGGCTCTAATGTCATCATCAAGGTAAAAAAAAAACAACTTCTGGACAACTTCAATAGCTTCATCAGCCGAATATACTTTCTCCACATCTGAGTTCTCATCCATCTCCATTTTCTTACAATTCTTGCACACAAACTGGTTATCTTCTCTCAACCTACCAGTAATTCCACTGAACTTCTTGCTTACAAGTACCACAAACAAAAAATTGAATTGCACCTGGCTCCTTTTCCACAAACTGAGCAGGGGAAATTTCCTCTTTTGGGAACTTTCCTCTTTTGGGAAATTTCCTCTTTTGGGAACTTTCCTCTTTTGGGAAATTTCCTCTTTTGGGAACTTTCCTCTTTTGGGAAATTTCCTCTTTTGGGAACTTTCCTCTTTTGGGAACTTTCCTCTTTTGGGAAATTTCCTCTTTTGGGAACTTTCCAACACACTGAGCATCACTTTGGTGTTGGTAAAATTCACTCTCAAACCATTACTTTCCATAGCATTCCTAACAAGATCTTCTATTGTTTCACAGGCAAGTACTAAATCATCAGCATACAACATTCCTTCCGGACAACATGTTTTAAGACACAAAAATTTTAGTCCAAATAATCCAAATTATCAATCATGGCAAAACCTTACAACTTTTACAATGACTTTACATTAAAAATAGATATGGTATGAATAATTTGGGGCGTAACAATAGATATATATATATATATATATATATATATACATACACAGGTTAACGAATAACAGCAACCAACAAGGACTTCATGCAGACCAGACAACCCTGAGGCCCAATCTTCGTGAGTGCTACTCAGAAGTCTGACTTGCTTAACAAACAAAAAAGCAGCAGCCAGCAGTTATGGTTACTGCTGCTTTCAAACAAACATACACATTACGGCTATTGCTGCTAAACAAATATACACTCAAACAGCTTTTGGCAACTACAATTCATCCTTTATGTCTATGCTGTCAGTGCTGGGAAAGAAACCCCCAAGCACGCCTTCTTCTATTGGGAAAAAGTATGTCCGTTCTGGAGTTACATCAATGATATAACGATTTGTATCACTCCCGGATACATCATAGACAAATGGCGACCCAATGTGGACTAGTGTGTGTGGAACAAATAAGGTTTCTTGCAAGAATTGCGGTATGGATGGCATGACAGAAAGAATTTTAGTGATATCTCTTCTTCTCATCAGGATCTGATTTTATTCTTCAAGCATCAGCTTAAGGTTAAGATTAGATGTGATACGAAAAGATTGCATTCCATGGAGTTTGACAAAAGATAACAGTGGCAAGAAAAGGAGACACGTGGGACCACTTGAACATGGCACATATGGTTCGGGTTCATTGCGACTCAACAACTTTTGACAACTACTGTTCATCTTTTTTGACATTACACTGCTTTTTACACCTACCATTCATCCTTTATGTTGGATATCTGTTCTGATACAACTTCATCTTTTTTGTTCTATGTCAATGAAGGAGAAATCCTTCTAGGCTGAGGTAATTTTTATTTTCGTTCCAATCCAGAGTGCCCCTTTTTTGGAAGGAGCTACCCCCCCCCCCACACACACACACATTAAAAGCCGACCATGTGTCTAACCCTGCCCTTGTGAATATGGACTTCCGGGAATCAATAAGCAACCCTGTATATGCCTGATCCAACGCCTGAACCCAATAATACCATTTATTTTATTCTTACTTTTTAATTTCTATAATTTTCAATAAAATCAAGTCAATACAGTAAAAAGTTGTATTTTATGTATCGTTGGCACTAATGCAGACACCACAATATTATTGTACCCTTTTTGATCAAAATGAAATATACTTATCAAAGCACTTTGGGTAATGTTGTTTTAGAATATACTAAACCACCCATAAGCCCTACTTATCTACTTCCCACAAAGTAAAATGTGACACAAGGTCGGAAAGTGGAAATTTGCACTCTACAGGAAGAGTACCGAGGATTCCTTAAAAAATTGCCTGGGCAGGACGCCTCAGACAGTAAGCAATAAACTTACTCCTCCCCAAAGAGGGGAGGCAAAACCTGGGAGGGTGGACCTCCCAGAACTGCACAGGACAGACCCATTGACCGGCGTAAATCAAGCCCCGAAGGACAAGACAATACCAGTATGGGGTGCAGTATCCATCGGAACACATACTACACTTTGATCTCGACCAAAAGGCCGAGTGTTAGGTCACTATTTTTTATATCTATCTATATACTACTAAAACTATGGATCTTGCCTGTTTGTCTCCATGCACATTGGATGATGTCACAGAGGGACGACGACATCATCCACTAAAACAGGTTGAAGAAATCAAGAAGATCCTTTGTGACGTCATAAATGCTGAAGTAAAAAGGAAGATGTCATCCTTTAAAAAAAAATAAAAAGAACATAGATGGCTCGTGTCCCTTTGGGTCATGCTTCATCTATGGGGACAGTGACTGTGTGTATATATATTATATATATATATATACTAGACAGACATGTCTTATGGGAGAGCTTGACCACATCTTGCAAATAAACTGAAGACATGAGTTCCTGTGTGGGAATCTTAGTTTTGAATGAAATATTTACTCAGTTATGTCAACTTATTGTAGAGACACGGCTTTAAACCGGTAAGGAGAAAAACATTCTCTCAGAGAATTAGTGGGTTTATGTACGTACACACACACATATATATATATATATATATACAATTGACACACCGGTTCACGTTAGATCACCAAAGTTAAGCGACGTTGAGCCTGGTCAGTACTAGATGGGTGACCATTTGGGAATACCAGGTGCAGTATGTGGACACCTAGCTATGGGCAAATAGCATCGCCAACCCGCAGTGCCTAGCGTGGCGACTATGGCAAAAAACCTTGGATAACACCTACCAATAAGGTAGGCAGAAACCAGGGAGGGGTTCCTCCTCCAGGAGTAATCAAAAACCCTGATGGTGATGGTAGAAAAAGCGTCTAGACCCAAAGGTTCTAGTATATTAATAAATATTTATGAAAACTTATAGATGAAATACAGTTTAGTTTTATGCCTGGGCAAAGTACTATATTTTGTGCTTTGTTTATCCTGAAACAAATGCAACAGAAGTACATTGGTAAGAAAACATGTATTTTGTTTTTGTGGATCTGGAGAAAGCTTTTGACAGTGCTAAGAGATGTCTGGTGGGCTTTGCGTAAACTAGGGCAAACGAGTAATTGGTGAAAGTTGTTCAAGCATTGTACAAATAAGCTCAAAGTTGTGTTAAAATTAATAGCACATTTAGTAACAGCTTTAATGGAGTAAATACACTTTTTGCAAATAATTTTTTGAGTGGATATATCCGCTTTGAATCTAGGTTTTGGTAGACAATGTAAAAATATTTCTGGTCAAAAGACCAGAAATATTTTTACACCAAAGTTTGACTAACTTTTTTTTTCAAGGGAAGAAAATTTTACCAATATTTTTTCAACTATCAGGTTTGAGACATATTTTTTAATGAAATTTTAGGACATTAATCAGAATAAGTTTGACAATTTATTTTATGGAAAATAATTTTTTTTATTGAATCTTTAAATAGCCATCATTGAATATTTTGTCACACAAGTAAATTTAGGGAAATAATATACACTCCTCTAGGAAGAAGGGGCACTCCATATTTCTTTTAAATAATAAAAAAAAAGACGCTTACTTTTGGAATTACTGTTTTTTTTTAAGTAAACATTTCTTCCTAAATTAATTTAATTACTATCTTGAATGGAAGAAGCAAGATGCTTTGAAATTTACTTTTGAAATTTGAAAAGTAAAAGAAAACTTTAGTTAAATAAAAGAGATGATAGAGACGCGTTTGTTTTACAAAATTAACTATATTTATTACAAGAAAGTAGGGGACAGTAAGTGGGGACAGTATATTTAAGTGAGAGTGAAAACTCCAACTTCTTTTTTTAAATATAGAGTAAAACTAAATATTAAAACTCAAGACAATTTTGTGTTCTAATAAGTGGGAGAAATCATTAAGTGAAAAGATTCATGTATGTGGCTTTTGTCACTGAAACTATCAAGCACTCATTTAAGAGGAAGGAATAAACTGACTTTACTTTATATACAAGATTTACAACGGAACCTCAAAGACTTAAATAGATTTAGCCATTTTGTTTTTTTAATAATAGAATTTGGGAAAAATTACTTCATAATACAAAGCAACTCACCACTCAAAATTTTGAATTTGTAACTTAAATTTTCAGAGATGTGGTAAAAAAAATTTGAAATCGAAATGAATTTCCCAACCTGGAAAACCATTCACCTGAGCACATATGAAATTGAATGTAAAATGATTCCGTTCTGGGCCATTTTCGCTTTTTAGAGTAGTTAAGCAAAAAAAAAAATTCTGCTATGGGAGATAAATTCTGTGTTTTCTTGGGAACGGGGGGGGGGGGGGGGCTGAAAAGTTCGTAAAAAAAAAAAAAAAAAAAAAAAAGAATTACTTACCCTACAAATAACCCTAGGTCCGAGTGGTAAGCCACATAAAAAAAAAACCTTTTGTAAAAATTTGGATCAAACTCTCCTGGTTCAAACTGTCTAATGGCCAAAACCATCGCTTTCTGCAGAAAAGAGTTTAACCATAAAAAAAGAGGCAAACAACATATTATTTTATAATTAGTTTATTTTTCTTTTCATATTTTTTGTTTCTTTTTTTGCATCTAGATAATCACCAAGATTGCACCAGGGGTAAATAAATACAAAAAAGGCCGGATCACAGGATTTTTTTTTATTTTCTTTTTTTTTATGTTTTCAATGTAGAAATGATCTTTCAAAATAAATGTGGAGAGGACAAACAAAATCACATGTACACTCATCAAAACATTCACACAATGAGAAATGGTTTTAACAGCATTTCAGATTTTTTTTTTTTTTTTTCATTTAGCAGAGGTAGTAATTGCCCCAGAGATTGTACATGATAAAGGTTGATTTGGTTTAGTATATTACATGTGGTAGATAAAAAAAAAGGGGGAAAAAGAAAAATAAGGGGATGGGGATAAGCTTCTAAACATTTTTCATATGATTAAACATCAGTTTTAAATTTAAAATCAGTTCTCCGGTTAATAATATTAACTTCAGGGGGATCCAAATAAAAGAAGAAAAATGCTGCTTGGCACTATGTCAATGTTATGACAAAAATGCATAACATAAAAAAACATTACTATCACTGCTTGACTGTGAGAGGCCATAACTGCATTTTGTTTACACACTTACTGATGCATTATGGTCGAATATTTTTTTGTGGGGTAGGCAAGTAAAATGGACGTCAAAGTAAATTAAAATTTTATTCCCGTAATAAAAAATACAATTTAAGACCAACAATTAATTTTATCCAAAACGTGTGCGAAATAGGTCCATTTCAAGACAATGTTTTTTTTTGTTTTGTTTGTTTTTTTAATACATGACCATAACGCACGAGTAAATATGTAAACAGAAAGCGGGCTTGTTGGAAAATAGCCTCTCATACAACGATAATAATTTTTTAAATTATATTACATTTTTGCCAAAAAATAAATATGTTGATATACTAGTTCTCGTTAGATCACCGAAGTTAAACAACGTTGAACCTGGCCAGTACCAGTTGGGAATACCAGGTGATGTAGCTAGGACGGCAAAACCGCCATAAAAAGAAAAATGTCCTGAAGATGCCTTTAGTAAAATATTTCAGCATAATCTGCTAATTTAGTTCTTTTCTCTATCATGTGGTGAAGCTCTCCACAGAGAGAGAGAGAGAGATTATCGTACATTAGATTATTAAATCAACTTTGATCTTATGTAAGAAAAATTGAATGAATAAAGATAAATTTGGTATTTATTAAATGATTCTTCTTATATTATTAAATCAACTTTTAATTTTTATAGGTTATAGTATTAATTTAAAACCGATTTAAATTTATGTAGCTAAATAGCATCAATAAGCTACATAAATTTAAAACTGTTTTTATTCTTTTGGAAAAATGATCTTTCAAAATAGATGCTTAAAAATTATGTCGAGAAGCTAAAAAAAAAAAAACTGGTCATTTGCGGGTGGAGTTGGGGTTCCAGCATCAGATTCAAAGCTAATTTAGAAATCCTCACATCAAAAAAAAAAAATCACATGTTTGTATTCACATCACATGCCATTGAAGATAACAAGAATTGGAGAAAAATGCCACATTTTTGCATAGAAATCCCCCCCCCCCATTGATGAATCAGGGTCACGTGACAGTTCTCTTTGGATTAGCATTTTTACACTAGAAAACAAAAATACAATCATAGTAGTTACCTAAACAATTGGCATTGGGTTTGGTAAAAAAAATAAAGATTTAAAACTATTTCCGTTCTAAATTATAACAAATAATTATAAAAAAAATAATGCTTTGGTTTCTGAAAAAAGGTAATGGATGACGATTCAGTAACAAGAATGTTTTTTGGGGTCAAAATCCTACAAACATTGAATGCTGCAATAAAATATGAATGGGAAAATGCGTAATGCCTTTACCTCATCCTTACATAGTAGTTGCTTTCTCTACTCATTGATTATGACTCAGAAGGGACAATTGTGGTTAGGGTTCGATATTCTATTCATGAACCCAATGAATGAGAATGAGAGAGAGGGGGGAGGAGGAGGAGAAAAAAGTGCTATGTTGAGCGTACTGTAAACATAAGATAAAAAGGGTAATAAAATGTTAACTTGATTCAAACATGCATGGAAACGACAAAAGAGTGTTTAATCTTTTCTCAGGTAAATGTTACTATTAGCGACATAAATTATTTTAGAGGAAATACAGCTGGGAAATTAGTCAAAAACAATTTTTTACCTACTCATTTGTGAGGTATTTGCGTTAATTTTTAAAAATTTTTTTGATAAGATGTGATATAAGATAACTGAAGTTTCCGTAAATTGTGGGTAAAGTAATAAGGGTACCTTATTTCCTGTCATAACAAGATTTCTGACTCTTGTTACTTTACTCACAACCAATATTTACGGTAACTTCAGAGTCTTATATATTTTATTAAATATTATTTTTGACGCAAACACGTCACAAATGCGTAGGTAAACAAACCAAAATAAATTGTTTTCGACTAATTTCCAAACTGTATTTCCTTTAAAATAATTTATGTCGCTAATAGTAACGTCTACCTTTTCTCAGTATTAATAAAATTGTGACCACTTATCCTGTCTGTGTTTCTCGCCTCTACGTGACTTACAAGGTTTTTTAAAATTTATTATTAATCGAATATTTATTGAAATAGAAACTAAAACAAATTTAAAAAAATCCTATTTCAAAAATGCAAAATGACTATTCTATAAGTTATTTTTTTTCTAAACTCGGGCAACGGCGAGTAAATACAACTAGTTCTATATACAAAGAAATACTGACTCAGTTAAGTAGTCGAGAAAACAAGACGGTAACTACGTACTTTCCAGACAATCTTTGTTCGTATCAGCGTGTCCCATTTTTAGTCTGGGATAAAAATAAGCCAAGTAATACCTGCCTACATTTACATCTACCTTAAAACAAGGGATCAATATAATTATATATAATATATAATATATAATATATAATATATAATATATATATATATATATATATATATATATCATGCAAAAGCTTTATACTACACGAGTTGTATTTGCGCAGAAAGGGGAAGGGGGTTTGCCGTCGTTGCAACAACACCGTCTCTCCCTCCCCGTCGTATTCCATAATCGGCGTTAGGAAATAACATTTAACATTCCAGACTGAACATGTTTCATTCAACCAGACAGATTTATTTACAACTATTCGTTACATGCGCACAGAGCGACCCCCCCTCCTTCTACCCGAAATAAAATAGATAACTGCCCGACCCTCTCGCTACCCCTAGGTTCCTGATAGCAGAAAAAGGGCAAAGAACTTACAAACCCCGAACACACAGAATATGTATTTAATACCCCAAACTTTAGCTTCACTCACAATTTAGTCAGATTTGAATAACCTATTTTAAACTCGTATTCGACACGTGGGAGAATGAAAAAAATTTTTCTCCTGAACAATTACTATTTATAATATACTAGACAGCCCGTGACCCGTTGGGTCGGTATTTATATTATTAAATATCATTTAATAACATTGGCATTGATTGATAATCATGTTTTTTTACAAGGATTACAAAGTCAAAATACATTGTGATGTCATAATAGACCCTCTTTCTTTTACTTATTTACACCATTCCATCTCTGACTACTTCTATTATTCGTCCTTTATCTTCGTTATTTGCCCTTCCCCTACAGGCAGAGCTCTCTGGCCTACAAAAATGCCTGAGCAGCCCCGTCGGAATTCCCTGGGAGAGTCGCTGCATGTGTTCTATTTCTATTAAATATACTCATCCTTTATGTCGTCACAATCTACCATTATGACATCATCCATTTTCATGTAATCATGAAATGTGCCCGGTGACAAGCAAGCAAGTTCCAGACTTTTAGTATACAGATATAGATTCTTAGAAGTAATAAATAACAAACGATGGTCCATAAACTATTCGACACCAACGCCAGACACTTATTTATAATTTGTTCCTTTTTAATTTTAAACAGTCGGTAATATTTTTTAGTTAGGTAGTCCATAGAGTAAATGTGGTATTGTGGCGAGGTGAAAGTGATGGACAAATGAAGTGCTTGGACGAATGGTCAAAATGGGTTTCGTTAAGAGTAGGATATACAGAAGATGACCACAGACCATTCCAGTTTTGAGAGCCTTGAGAGATTTTCCTTTTTTTTTTTGCAAATAAATAATTCATAGTTAGTGTCTGCTGTGCTCAGTCTCAAGAAACTATCTTCCTAGGCATTACCTCCTTTTTGGGGGGGGGGCGTATAACTGATCGCCTGAGGCACCCTAAGCCAATCATGGAAAATTTTCATTTGTCCAGACAAATTCCCCACTATAGACTGGCCTTGTGCCTAACTTTGTCCCGGTGGGGTGGGAGTGTAGGTAAACAAACTTAATAGCGTGAGTTAGAGAGAAATAAAATTAAAATAGATGAAACAAATTAATATAAAAATTTAAATTAAAAGAGTTAATTAACAAAGTGAAATAGTTATCGTTCTTAAGTGTGACAATATTATTTTTTTTTTTATTATTGTAGGAGCGGGGCGGATATCAGACATTTGTGTTAAGAGGCAATTTAAGTGCCAGTTTTTAACTATTTCATGGAAGTCATGGCAGACGTCCAAGATTATAAGTTGCGTGGATCTACAGAAGGTCGGTTTAAGGTTGAGGATCCAGCTCCCCTGAAATGGGGTCACTCTGGGTAGTTATATAAAAAAATCGCCTTAGTCCGCATTCCCGCGTAGGGGGGCGTCTTAGGCGACCCACAATAACCTGGGAGGATGAGTGACCCCCTGAAAACCGAATAGAACTAGGCTCCACTGATTCAAGTCAGACGGCCTGTGCCAACGTATGCACTTATTTATTTGCCACGAGAGCAGAGTTAGACACATTTAGGGAATACCCAGCTCCCAGAAAGGGGCACTCTGGATTGGGACAAAAATAAACATCGTCTCAGTTTAGAAGGATTTCTCCTTCATTGACTGACAACAGAAAGATGAGTAGTATCAGAACAGATACTACACTTTGTTCCTAGTCAAAAGGTCATTTGTGTTGTAGACACAAAAGTATTTAAACGAAGCTTTACCCCTTATATTGTAGCGTAAAAATATACTTATGAAAAATTATCAGGCACCCTTCTAGAATTAAGCACAGACGTTTCTGTGTAGCTTATTTGTCATAAGTCTGAAATAATAAAATAAACAAACAGCGCTTTCAGTGGTAAGAGATTATAGCGCACATGGCGAGAACATTACTCCTACTCTCGTGAAGAAAAAGAAGGAGGAGGAGGAGGAGACGCACTAAAATTGTAAGTGCAGCTGGCGATCTCGAGTAAAACAGAAAGTCTGTCTAGTCACACATATAAAACACGTCTCTTGTTATTTAGGAAGGTCACCTCATATACAGGACTTCCCTCTTTCTTTCTAATTGTCAACAGCCAAATGCTACAATAAACAGAGGGGGGGGGATACAAAGAAAGAAAAAACGGGAAATTTTAAATTTAGAACGGACAATTTGAATTCAAAATTATATAATCCCTGTTTACTTGCTTCTCCATCAGGGTAAAGTTAGACACAAGGTCGGTTTTTAATGTGGGAGATTTATTCAGCTACCACAAAAGGGGCATATAAAACATCTCAGTCGAGAAGGATATTTTCTCCTTTTACCAAGGACACAAGATATACTACACTTTGATCCTCGCCCGAACAATCTTTTAAATAAAATTTGGAAATTAAAACATATATGTTTCTATAAATTTGGGTTTAACTAATACAGACTAAGTTGTTCCTATTTACTTGCCTCCCCATGGGGGCAGAGTTGGACACAGGGTCGATTTTTAATGTGGGGAAAATCCAGCTCCACAAAAAAGGTGCAATCTGAACTGGAACAAAAATTCAAATTGCCTCAGTCTAGAAGGACTTCTTCACTGATTGAGGACAGAAAATAGTAAGTGCACCATCAGAACAGATACTACACTTTGCTCCTAGCAAATGTGTCCCTAAATAATAAAATGGACTGGACTATACGTGATTTGTTACCTTTATAAAGAAATATACAAGTTTTCTCAAAAGGGATAATTTACAGTGGAGGTATTATGGGGGGGGGGGGCACAAAGTTAAAATTTGGATTTAATTAAATAAGCAATTTATATAATAAACTATAATAAACTAAAGTTTAACAAAATTATTAGAGAGACCTACTTTGTCGTTTGCAACCACAAATCCACGCGTGTAGAAATTTCCACATAACGTGATGGTGTTCATATTGTAAATAAATTATTTGATATTTAAATACGTTGTTTATGTTTACAAAATTTGAATGTTCTTTTAAAATTAACAAAGAGGATTTTTCTATGAACAATGGAATACTTTAGAAAAAAAACATGGTGTTTATTTGTATAGATCGACCCCATGGCTGTCAATATTGGCTTCGTAAATGAGCTACAACAATCGAAAGGTGACCATACAAAATGAAAACCGGATTCCTGAAATGAAAACATTTACTAATTTATTTCCATTTTTTACCGACATGTTCATATTTTGCATTGTACTTTGTAAATTGTTGCTTTTTATTAATTTTTTATGAGTGCTATATTTAATGCAGAAAATTGACAAATAAACCGCGTGACTGAAATAAAATAAATAGCACTAGAAAACAATTACAAAAAATACAAGACAACAACATATCAATAAAAAATAAAATGCAAAGTATTTAAATCAGTTTTTTTGTTCGTTTAATTGTGTGGTCGCTTTTCGACTGTTGTAACTAGTTTATTTGATTTTATCGGCTGATCTATATAAGTGTCATTATAAATATACATATTGGAAAAAAATGACCCCACAAAAAAAAACTCGTATCTTGCGTGAATTCCGTTCCCTAAAACGGAATGGGGACAATATTTCTAGAAAAGAAATAATAAAAATATAATTTTTGTCCTAGAAATCGGCTTTAAAAAGGTATATTTTCCATCCAAGATGATTAAAAATATCAATATTAAGGTTTTACCTCAAAGGAAAACCCATGATTTAATTTATGCATTGAGCTTTGTAGTTAGTGGGAAAGTATTCCGGGGCTCAATTTAACGCGATTTAAAACACTTGTAGGTTGGCTTGTACGAATTAGTGACACACACGGTTGCCGGCTAATTAATCCGTTTTAAACATTTTTCTCTTCTTCTCATCATAATGGCATGTAGTATATATTAGAAAAACAAAAGGTTCCATTCACCCCTAGATAGATTCATTTAAACAAAAAAAAAATACAAATAAAAACAATACTTAAAAAAATCTTAAACTGAACACATTGTCCATCCAGTCTCAATGTTTATATAATATATATACTTAGTATATTTTTTATATTTATAAAAACATAGCAAGAAAAAAAAATACTAAATAAATATACGGCTCTACTTGTTACTGAGCACTATTATATAAACACATTAGGGTTCATGTATTGTTTGCCCAACCTCTGAACAAAACTACACGGAATAATTAAATCAACTACTCAAAATCGGAACAAAGCCGAATCAAGACGGCGGATTTTGCAGAAAGGGCTCGATATAATTTCATATAGAGCTTTATAACAATAATTAAAAGGGGCTTATAACATTTTACTGCAGTTTTAAGGTAGACCCGCTCCTCAGAAACGTATTATACCTGTTTATAGTCTAGTGACGTATAATACACTTCTGAAAATCGGGTTTACCGTGAAACAGTATTAAAGTGATAAGATTAACCCTTTTTGGTTATGTATTATTGTTATATTACTATATACAGTATATACACACACCACACGTAAAAATACTAAACAATGAATAAAATAAACAGTTTGAAATCACAGGTATCGTTTTTGTTTTGTTACAATTTGTTTGTTTTTTCTGCTTTATGTGAAAAAGTCTAAAAATGTGGTCAGATGGGACTTTTTTAATGTTTTTTTGTGTGTGTGGGTGGGTATTTTTTTTTAAGAGAAATAATTGCATCAGGAAAAAATATTCATATCCAACACCGAATAGAATCTGCAATTAATTATGAATTATTTGTGACCGTCACAATTTTTCCATGTAAAAAAGTGATTTTTGTTGTTCAAGAGGGGGCAGGGCGAAGATTCGAACAAAGAAATGTTATTTTGAAATACTTTTGAGGGTTTATGATTTAACTGTAAAACAAGAATCTGAAGAAAATAAATTTAACGAAGATTAAGTTTATATAGCTCTGCTAAATATATGTTATTGTGTTTATTGTTTAAGCCAAATAGTATATTTTTAATTTACAAGTTCACATTTTGAAGTGATTTTTCTTTTAATTAAGAAAGTGATTATTTAAAAAAAAATAGAAAAAGGGGCCCTGGGAAATGTTATTTTTAGAATTCTGGATATTTGACTTTGTTGTTGCTAATGAGAATTTGAAAATAATGTCTAAAATTTACCTGTGTTTTTTCTTTTAAGTAAAAAAAAAAAAAAATTTTTTAAGTAAATAAATTACCAAATTATGTTAACAAATGTCTTTTAAAAGTGACTATTTTTTCTTTTACGTTTCAAAACAGAAGCCACTTGAATTGGTAAAAAAATAAACAATAAACATTAAATAAACATCCTTTGTTGTGGTTGTTTAACATGGTAATGAACGTTTTTCATTTTTTTTGTCTTGTTTAGTAATATATATATATATATATATATATATATATATATATATATATATATATATATATATATATTAATGATTACCTGGACTGGCAGTGTAAAAAAAAAAAAAATGGAAATTTCAAAAACGAAAAAAACAAAACAATTGTTCTTATACAACTCCAGCCAATCCCATGTGGAGTGAATTACCGGTTGAGATATTAAAGTTACAAAATGTAGTCACAGAATGTTGTTGTTGATGACCATTACTATTATTATTATTATTAGAACCGTTGTTGGTCACATCAACGCCACCTGGGGTGGTAGTCGTCATGCTGGTCGAATTATTATTGTTATTGGGGTTGATGATATTATTGCTGTTGTTGTTATTATTGTTGTGAATGGCGCAGAGTCTTTTTACTGCCTCTTGGATTAACGTCTGTGCCGAAAGGAATTTTTGGTGATGGTAATAGTCCGTATTTTTCCCTCGAATGCCCAATCTGACATCTTCAATGTAGATGTTATTGTTTATATGGGATTTTCGCCTCCTACGCACGTGGCTCCTCTTGTTCACCCGATTATTTTGGTGAACCCATTTCTGAAGATGGTTAGGGCTAGCAGATCTCATGTTCGACACGTGCCGCTCTTTCACAAAATTTATCACAGGAGTCCGTTTGCTAGAAGGGGAACAACGTAGGTTTTTAGTAGGATTTTGTACAAGACTGTCCATTCCAAGTCCCATGGAATTGTTATTAAAACACCGAGAGCTGTAGTGGCTAATGTTGTTATTATTATTGGAAGACGGCGATACGTCGTCCTTGGTAATAATACTATTCGTGGATGTAGCCATTATTGTCGACATTACATTATGGCCAAACTCCGCACGAGCTTGTCCACAATGTAGTTTAAGAGTTTCCTTGAGGCCGTGTGATAGCCATTCTATATTATCCTTGAGATCAGGTTGATTCGAATTATCTTCCAAATTTGCAGTTACCATATTTTCTAAGCGGATCGGCATGACTGCAACTATAAACCTTCTCACACGTCTAACCGGCGTTACTAGGGAGCAGCGCTCTACTTTTGTATGTTTATATTTATATGTGGTGAATGTTCTACGCGCGTTCAATCGAATAGCCAGTAACACACAGAGATTCAGGTCACGAACACAACCGATGATTCGTTGTTTCTTTATTTATCTATTCCGCTTTTCTACGAATCAAATGCTAATATACCATACATATCGGTTATAGGCTCGAACGTTCCAATTTTTTGAATGAATTTTCCAGAGTTGGTGTTTCGGTCGCGAGACACTGTACGCATACGCGTCAGAAAATAGATCTAATGTTGTTTTTTTTTAATCGCTTAAACAATACTAATAAATTTTTTTTTAGTTACAAAAAAAACAATTTCAGGAGTATTTTTAAAAGTTTAATATAGTAAATAAATAAAAAGATGTCGAAAATACAAATCATTGATGAGTAAACAACAAAAAAGACGTGCTTAGGTCAGGCTCAATAATGCATATGTCGTTGTTCTACTACGATTTTAATTTACTATTGATATTCAAATTTGCCCAACTTGACACAAATTGTTTATTATTAAATGAAATGTTGTTTATAATATTAATGAAACAATTTTGTTGATTTTTGTTTATATTTTATAATTAAACTTTTGATTAAAAAAAATAATACTATTTTTTCCGTTAGCCGGCAACCGGGTAGATTTGTGATACAGCATTTTTGTTTACAACGATTTCTACCGGCGGAATATTTACTACTATAAAGAAATAAAGAAATACTAATAAATTAAATACTAATAAAAATGCAAATAATTATGCTTTTTTGTGGGGAAATAATAATTTTAGATAATTAGACACTTGTAATGTATCGTAATTTTAGTTAGTTATGTCATGTTTATATAAAGCTAATTAATCTAAATGGAATGTTTACGATTCTTATTTTTATAGCACATGTTGAATTGTTTTTGTTTTTTGAATGGAAGAGAATATTGATCATCATCACAATCAATAATCACCAATCAGTTTTTTCGGAATTTTTTGTTTTTAAAGTTGTTGAAAATGAATTAATTATATTGTACATACTTCGTTTTTATTTTTGAATTAAGATATTTAGAAACTATATTTTTATAATTGTAATTCACGCAGAAAATAAATAACTTTACTTCATGGCATTTTCATGGGAGTTTATTTTTCATGAAAAGACCAGACAGACATGATCCTTATTTTTTTTTTATTACGTTTAAACCTTTTCTTTCTTATTATTTTTCTTTTTTCTTTCTTTTTTTTATTTAGAAAAATTTAAGTTGAATAAAAAATTAAATTAAAATTTATAAAATAAATTTCTATAAAAATATTTTAACAATTAAAATGTATATAATAAATTAAAATTTATAAACAAAAAGATTAGTAATCTCCATATTTTAGAAGTAGAAGTGAGATAAAAAGAATTGAATAAATAAATATACATTTTTTAAGTCATTTCTTTTTTAATTATTTATTTTTATTAAATTAAATTTAGCATACCTTTCATATTTTCGAAGAAGTGGGATAAAAAAAAACATCAAATAAAATACATATAATCGTATTAATAAAAAAACTTATTTCATTTTATAAATATTTATTCTAATTTTTAAAAATCCATAAAATGTTAATATTAAAATATTTTACTTAAATTAACATCATATCCATATTTTAAAGTAGAACTTAAACAATAAATAAATAAGATAAATATACAATTTTAAATTTGTATTTTAAAAATTCATTTTATTTTCATATTACTTTTTTTTTTTTAAATCTATGATAAAAAAATACAATTTACAAATAGTTTACAAGAAAAAGAAAAATAACACTGACATTCAGTCATTCAAATGTCAGTAAATTATAAATTAAATATTAAAAAACAAACAAATCCTAGACGAATTTAAAAGAAAGTATGACTGGTAAATTCTCTCTTTCTCCCTTTCTTCCCCCTCTCTATATCTCCCCCCCCCCCGCGCTCTCTCCCTCCTCCCTGTTTTATTCGACATCCCAGTTTTATTTACATTTTCTTTATTCTATCTATCTATCTATCTATCTATCTATCTATCTATCTATCTATCTATCTATCTATCTATCTATCCTTATTCTTTTTCTTTTTTCTGTCTGTCTCTCTCGCTTTCTCTCTTTTTCTATCTCAATTTTTCACTCTCTCTTTCTATTTTCTCCTTTTCTTTTTTTTTCTCTTCAAGTTGAATCATTGTCTTTCTTATTTCTCTGCCCCCTTTTCTCTCTTTCCTTTTATTACCGAGGGGGGGGGGGCTCTCTCCCACATTCTGTAAACAATATCAAGTCATGGTGACAGATTGCACACAATAACAAACAACATGGCCAAATGTTTTCGCTTTATTGTCGAGGGCAGGGAAGAGCAAAAAGTGTATCAGAAGATTTTTGCCATATTTGAAATCTTTTTTTGTTGTTTATTTAATATCTTCGTTTCGTCTCTCTAGTAAACAACACAACACCACGACTACTACGTTACTACAACTAACAAAATGTTTTTCTTTATTTCATTTAACGGCTTATCAAGAGCATGAGTCAGTGAGTAAACAATTTTGAAAAGGGACTCAAGATCGTATGTACTCAATCGACTTAGACATTTTAATAATAATAATGATAATAATAATGATAATAATGATAATAATGATAATAATAATAATAATAATAATAATAATAATAATAATAATAATAATCATTCTGAAAGATACCCAGTGTGTGGCCACTTTTCGGGTGGGTGTTTCTCGCCTCTGCGTGACTTACACGTTATTATTTTGGCACTTGTACAGTTTAGTAAACAGCGGCAGATGATCCACAGGAAGTAACGACCAATAGATTAAAACATTTTAATAAATTTATTTATTTAATAAAATATAGTTTCTGAAAGAAAAACATTGTAATAAAATAAAATTTATTTTCAATAAAGTAAAATTTTGGCCAAAACATTGTAATAATAAAATATGATTTTATTATTACTATGTTCGTTTTATAACATTTTAAATTATTAAAAAAATCACTGTCAATTTCAGAAACCATGTTTTAATGTATTGGTCGTTACTTCCTGTGGGTTATCTGCCGCTGTTTACTAAACTGCACAAGTGCCATTATTTTTATTTATTTACTATTAATCGATTATGTATCAAAACTTCTCGACATTCGGACTGCGATGAAGTCTAGTATCCGTTCTCGGTCAGTGAAGAAGTCCTTCTAGACTGAGGCAATTTAAATTTTTAGCCTAATCCTTTTGGGGGAGCTGTGTTTTCCTCACATTAAAAACCGATCTTGTGTCTAACTCTGCCCTCGTGGGGAAGCAAGTAAACAGGTGCATAGTAGCGTAAAGTACTAAAAAGACTAAAACGAACATTAAAAAAAAAAAAATAATTACAAAATTAAATCCACCAGAATGCATTTCGGTTTTGTCGTAAACAAATCAACCTTTTATTAATAGTTTAAAAAAATATGAATGGATTACTTCGTAACCCAACAAAATCCTCTTAAAACTAAATAATAATTTGGTAAAAAGAACAAACGGCCTACATTAAAAAAAAAAAAGGCACAAAAATAGACTCCCAGCCAACGCCGGGTAGGTACAGTAAGTTATAACTAAACCGAAGCGAATAATATTTACTAGTCGCCACAGCCATCTAGTCCGGGTTTGACAGAAAGTCAACTCAAAAAGTAAGTGTGAACTCAAGTGCTTTGACACGCGTAAAAAAAAAGAAGAAGGGAAAGGGTGAGGTGTGAATTGACCTGAACGCTTCTTCCTCCAATTTGTTGGACTTTACTAACGGGCACCTGCTTTTTAAATTTAAAATAGGAAACCGCACCGTCGAGGATTAGCTGGTCCCTTGTCTCCTCATGAGATCAAAGTTAGAAACATAATGTGGGAGAAAATTCAACCCTCCAAAAAGTGGCACTCTGGATTGAGACAAAAAATTAAATTGCCTCAGTCTAGAAGGATTTCACCTCATCCTACTGATTGAGGACAGAACAGATACTACACTTTGAACTATTTATTCGCAAATAAAATATAATTCATTTACAAATTTGACACAAAGCCATCAAAAGCGGGTGTGAGTTGAGTGTTTATGTGTGTGTGTGTGTGTGGGGGGGTGAGCATTCTATGTTTATCCTATTCTTAACAAATTGTTCTTGTCATTCTTTCACCATTTGTCCATCACTTACACTTCAGTAGTCACCACAATACCACATTTACTTTATGGGCTACCCTACTTAAAGTATCCCCAATGGTTTGAATTGAATTTGGTTTACAAATATATATATATGTATACATTATATACAATTTTATTGGAAAAAATGATTGATCAGCTGCTGCTGATACTGATGACTCAATGAAACCTGATTTGTCTGTGAACAGGGAGATGTGTGCAGAGAGACAAAATTGTGTCTATCTCTGCTACAGGTGCCGAAGCTGTAGAAAGATTAACATCCGGCTATGTTACAAGGAATGCCGAGTCATAAACGGGGGCACGATATTGCCTTCCACAGCAGCAAAGTTAGATACAAGGTCAGTTTATTGTGAGAATTCAGCGTCCCCCCCAAAAGGGGTACTCTAGATGGGTACCATATTGGTCATGATCGGACCTATCAGCATTACTTAGTGAGAATGCCTAAGGTTATTGGTAATAACTTCATTCCTCCAAGGGAGGAGGAAATGCCTAGAACGATGGCCACTTGAGACTGATCAGAACAGATTCTGGCTTGAAAGGCAAGTAGTAACAAGGTATATCAAATAAGTAAGTTTATCACCACCAGTAAGAAGGAAGTGTTGCAGGACTGATGTATCGTGATTGGTCTTACAACTTGTTAGACATAAAAACAATGTGGCAATGAGAAAAAAAAAGATGGCAAATACAAGAATTTAGTTGAATACAAAAATAACCCGTTTTATTTGGCCAGAATTGTGAACAGTTAGGTTCAGCCACTGCCTCACAAGACAGTAAATGTTGACTGTTTGTATCTTCAATGATGATGGGTGGGTGTTGATGCCACACTGTGGTTGAAGGACAGATCAGCAGGTCTGGTCGCTTCGCGAATGACGATGATCGGGTGTGAACATCACACTGAGGTTGAAGAACAGCTTGGCTAACTGAAAGAGAAATTGTCCTAAAAAGGACAGTGATTTCCCTGAGAAGGACAGAGTTTGTCCTAGTTTGTTATTGTCCTGAGAAGAACAGAGTGCGTCCTAAGAAAGACAGGTATTCTCAAAGACTGATCAAATCAACTGCTGGACAAGTCGAGTTAGTCGATAGTCAGATAAAGTCACTGGTACATTAGTAGGAGCAGCTGATCAAATCAACGGCTGGACAAGTGGCATTAGTCAACAGTCAGACAAAGTAGTTATAATTGTAGCAGCTGATCAAATGTTCTATTACCAGACAGAAAAATAAATCTGGCCAGTAAGTTAATACGGTACCGAGGCAGGGGATCAAATACCAGGCGATATTGGAGATGTTATCAACAGAGTTCCTAGGGGCAGGAATCTTATGATTAGGGCTAAGTATTTTCTGTTCACGCACTGCTAAATTAATGTTTAACAAGCTGACGACACACAAATGAATTTAACATCCAGTTTTGTTCAACTAGGAAGAAACGGTGTAGGTAGCGCAAACTAAAAGTGTCCGGTTTGTTACCAAAGAAGTGGCAGTTGTAACCCACCTACGACAAACGGAAATTTGACCAACTATTTTTTCGGGGGGGCTTTTGTGACAATACAACATATAAAGTAAGAATAAAATTTTAATTGAATTTAAAATATGAGATTAAGCTAGCTTATTAATCGCTAAAACAAAGTAACTTATTTTTAAAGCTTATTTAATTAGGGCACCTGGGTAATTGAGAGAATGTCTGGATAAGAAACGAGACAATATCTAATGTAATAATTTTACTTTATTTTCTACTCACTGTTTTCTATCGTCAATCAATTGTGTGTAATACAGTGCTCAAGTTTTTCTAATATTTTGAGGTAAATACCTCTTTTTCAAAGTAAGTCCATATCGGATCCATATATGTGTCATATGTTGGTGAGATGTAGGTAATATTCTTTCAATTCACCTGGTGCATATAATCTTAAATTGCATTGCCGCCGCCTTCTAAATCTCAAACCTATTTATACATTACCCACAATGCTTCAAGCAAACTACAACATTCCTTCATGATTAATTAATTAAAAATGTGTACAAAGTTCATTGTTTTTTATGAATAAAATCGATATTTTCAACATCATATCTATTGATTGATAAATACAAGTGAAGTAAAAACAAATTAAAATTATACAATCTTTAAGTAAAGTTCTTTTTAAGAATACAATTCTGAATTGAAAAATGGAAAGTATTTCCTAGTGAACTCCATCAGTTCATCCATTGGTTAAAACGTCCGACTACCATCTAACACACACACACACACACACACATACATGCAAATGTGTGTGTGCACACAAACATAACAAGGCTGATGTTATTTACTTCCATCCCACCAGGGACGATGTGACAAAATTCCAGAAGTTTGGAGAAAAGGGCAGTTCTTCTGAAAGTGCACTTTGGCTCTACAAAAATAGCCATGAGCATTTCCCGGTAGGGACGCCTCAGGTGATCAGTAATAAACAAAGAGAAAGGGTAACACCTGATCGGGTGCACCTCTTAGGATCGAGTTGGGCCATACCTTACCCGACAAAAGAGGGCCTAGATCAATCACAGCAGGTCCTGGTCTGTTGGATTGAGTTCCGAGAACGGATTTTCCACAAGTATGAAAGTCGCGAGGACAGCTCAATCAGTAAGTAAATCAGTTCATCCTCAGCTTGACAACTAGTAGTCACGTGACCGACAACCGTGTGTGTTTACATGTGACAGTGTAAATAGGGTTGGCCATTGTAGAGGCACATGTACTATATTAGCGTCTCTGTTTTGTTAGTGCATGTGTATGAACTCTGTACATGTAGCAGTGTGTATATGCTGTCACTACGTTTGGTTGTTCGTCTGTGTCTCTTGTTGCATCTGTCAACGGCCTTCGGGACCCAAAAGACCTAAGCAGGATGTGTCGTACGTATGTGTGTTGTCTATGAAAAAAAAAAAGAAAAGAGGAAGAAAAACGCTGTTTTGGGGTTTTTATACAATGTACAAAATTTTCTTGCACTGTGATTGGTTGAAAGAAACTGTTGATTTAAGCTTTTGCCTGATTGAAAGTCAATATGTTAAAACAACATTTTACTTCCAACAGCTTCAAAATCACTTTTACATAAACGTCAATATCCTGGAAATATATTGGACTCATTTACCTGCTGTGTCACTTGTAGATGGGTTAGTGCAATAATGTCCCTCCGTATAATATGTCCGACGTACTCCTCTACATGCCCCCCCCCCCTCTTCATGGAACCACAAGATGTTTGGGTTGTGGTCACTTATCTGGACGTTCTTGTGCTGTAATGTGAGCCCTATTTTGGTTGATTTATTTGGTATTAATCTTCATCAACCTCTATAATTATGGGGACTTTCATCTTTTCTGAGCCACCTGTGTCCTCCACTTCCATTTTCTCAGGTGCTATATCTGGTGGTTCTGGTCAGTGGAAGCATGTAGGGCATGGTTCCGTATGTCGATTTGTGCCAACAGGTATGGGATAGTAAGGCATGTCTACCATTGGATCTATCTCTCCGAGGAAGCAGCGATAATGACAGGTCACTCGGTTGCTCTAGTTGATGCATATGTGGCACTGTCTATTGTCTAGTGCTTCTGCCACTCTCCCGTTTTTTCCCCCATTAGCATAGGTATGGTTCTGTATCTGGACAAATTTTCCAATTCTTTCATTTCGCGTATTATTGAATTGATTGTATCTTTCTAACTCCCAGAATTCATAGCCAGGTTAGGTTAGCTGATACATATTCATCAAGGAGCTCATAATGAAAAGTGGCGAGACTCAGCTAAGCTTTTTTTCTTTTTATCTATTTGCATGTAAGCCTCTTGCATTTTTATTTGTATCCTTTATTTTTATTTCCGTATTTCTGTTATTTTTTCTTTTTGACTTTTATTTTAATTCAACATTATTTATTATTTCCCTACCATGCATCTCTCTTCGCCTTACTGTCCGGAGAATTTACTGTCAAGTGTATTTCAAGTTTTCTGGAGAGACTTCCAAAAGAAAAATAAATAAATAAAGCAAATTCGTATACTCCGCTGCTTTAAATTTACCCGCTTTCTACCTATTATGAGAGGGAAACCTATTTATCTTCAATTGTTTTGGGAGGAAGAGATATGGAAACTTATTCAAGTAGTAACTTAATGTTTCTTATCTATCCACATGGCATAGTACACAGGTGCAGGATTACCCCTCTCACTGTGATGGCCCTGCAGATCTTCTCAGGTCACCCATCTAGGAAAAGGAAAACTCTGATATAAAGCCTGTGCTAATGACTTCATACGTCTTGGCACCAAACCACTGGAGGGGGGAGGCCTCCTTAGTCCTGGTCGACAACCTTTATAGAGTTGGAGACTTAAACAAAATTTCTGATTTGCAAAGCTAAAATTGCAAAGGAGTAGATAGGCTCTGCCTATCACCCGACCTTTGCACTCTTTCTGTGTCTATTAGGCAGGTACAGAGGTACTATCACAGGGACACCTCAAGGATACCCAGTGCTTGGCCTTGTTTCTTGACTAGGACAATGAACGTTGTCTCTCTTTCTCTCTATCTGGGCAACTTGGGGAAAATTTCTTGTCATTTAGTTTCACATGACTAGTCTGAACCGCTCTTGTTCTAGCAGGTTGAGGGCACAGGTTTGAAAGCTTGTCTGGTTGCTGTTTTCGACTGGTAGTACAAGAGCTCTGACTCTTAGGTAGTGCTAAGAGCGGCTGCTCTATAAGCAGTTGTATAATATTGGAGTAATTGTAGTGCCATGGAAAGGGACCCTGCACCTATCTCTGGTGGCTTTTCCTGATGCCACAAACCCATAGATTAAGACTCGGCTAACAGTCTACTCGTATGAGCTTACTGACATTTAAAAAGCACCCACTTTGCCTAACCCACTATATCCAAAAAAAACCTAAAATGTCACTACAAAAAAGCAACAAAATCATATTAGACACCCACTTAAAAACAATGCATTTGCCTCCTCCCTTGAGGCTTGCATTCACAAATATCCAAGGGCTTAGAACCCATATCGATTTCTCCTAATAAACTCCCCAGATATCATAGCACTAAGTGAAACTAACTTAAACTTCTCAATCTCCTCTAATTGTTTTGACATGACTGGATTCATCCCACTCTACCGTAAGGACTCTGATAAACATATGCACACACTCAGAGTTTATATTCGGAACTAGTTTCCTCTTGACTAGAGAACATAGTCTCGAATCAGATGGTCAAGCCAACATGTGAGTTAAATTAACTTTACAACACAGCGTTAGTTACTTATATTTTATCTACCGTTCTCCTTCAACCCAGGACTGTACCCTGCTCGCCTTTGTCTCTGATAGCATAGATGCAGCACTCTCATTGGATCCGAGAACCTAGATACATGTATTTGGGGATTTTAATGTCCACCGCCGTGATTGGCTTGGATGCTTGAGCTATACAGACGCAGCTGGTAACAGTATGTATAGTTTCTCCATTACACACTTCCTTTCACACTGGCCCCTCGATGTAAATACACCTAACAAACCTGACAATCAGCTAAATCCCACCCCTTCACTGTAAAGATCCCCATATGCTAGAAGCTTCTTTCCTCCAACTGCTAACCTTTGGAATTCTCTCCCTGCTCCCTGTTTTCCTGACTGTACCAACATACAGAAATTTAAATGTAATGTGAACAGACATCTCATTGCACAACTCCCCATTTAGAATGGCCCTATGGATATGGTCCCTAATTCTCAGTAGGCCCTTATGTCTCAGTGGCAATGTGCCCCCTTGTTTGGGGTGAATAAAAGTAATTAAAAAAAACATTGTATTTGACTGATAAATTGTCCTTTATCATGCAGCCATACAACATCATTACTAAAGACATAATCCTGAAAATCGAACGATGATTCTCCGTCAGACAATATTGATCCCTGGACACAGTATTTCATGTCACATGCGGCTTTCATATTTCCCTTGATGTTGTGGGGTGTCTTGAACAAGTTGCAATAATCTGTAGCTAATCAAAAGCAAAGAAAAAAATAATTTTACAGAAAGCTTAGAGTTATCTCCTTTATTGATTTGTTTATATCGCCAATCTTTATTTTCAGGTCGACTTTTTTTTCCGGGTTTCATGTGTACTTTAATTGTACATGTTATAACTTACTTGTTTATAACTTTCATGCTATCACCTAATTTTTACCTACATTATGTATTCGATCGAATTTGTCACTATATTTTTTTATGTACATCCTAGTGTTCACATTGCTTGACCAATCGTCACAAAGCTTGGTCAAAATATCGGTCATTTAAAACTAATTTAATTTTTGGATATCTAGGTTACAGGTCTGGATCAAGGTAATGGAAAAGTTGAAAGTCACACTTTTGCCAATAACTTCGGTTCTGTTCATCATAGAGAGACTCGATACTTGGTCTTATATCGTAAGCAATGAAGTCCTGCATATTATATGACCTTGGTATTGACCTTTGACCATGACCATGAAAAAGTTCGGTCATGCTCGAAATTTGGACAAAATTTCAACTTCCGATTTTTCTAAATTTGATGTATGGATCAAATGCTTTTTGATAACAGTAACCACTATACAAAATGTCAGTCTGATTAGATAAATAGTTTTTGAGTGGACAACATTTCAATGGCATAACTTCGGGAATACTTTATACAATATGGAGAAGTAAGGCCCAGATAAGACTTTGACCCATCCTTACGTTGTCAGGCTGAGATATACAGTCTCACAACTGACTTATGTTTTTGTTATAACTTACTGCTTTTCATTTTTATTGATTTTATTTTATTTTTACTAAAACATGGTTTTAAGTAAAAATAGGCTGTTTGAAAGCAATGCCAAACCCATTTCATTGTAAATAATTAATGACCATACATTAGGAAATTACAATTTTATAAACATTTTTTTTTAAAGCAAAAAGCAAAAATGTTTCTTCGCCCTTCATTTAACTTTACATTAAGTTAGGATTAAAATATTTTTAGGTCAGTTTGTGGACGTTCTTTTGTTGTTAGGGTCCTGTGTGTCAGTGTGGACAGGGGGTGGAGCAAATGTGTACACAGTAAAGGTCGAGCAAGTAAGCATTGAGGTTAAAATCGTCTCTACTGTCCGGGGCGTCTCTTGAAGAAATGTTACTGACTCCTTTTTAACCAGACCGTAACCTGGATCATGGCTGCCTTTTTTCCTCCACCTTTCTCCAAAGATGTTCAATTTAGAGGCCTAGCCAACTATAGGACTCACCAATGTCTAAAATAATAATTACTGATTTTTTTTCTTTTTAATTCATTGTATATTATCAATTAAGCATAAGATTTTCAGATTTTGAAATAAAAAAAATGCTTGTTCAATTTTTAGAAGGGGTTTTATATATAAGTTTATGGTAAAATAATCCGCCTACTTTTTTTTTTTTGATGGTCCAGGACTAAATCTAATATCCCATTTACAAACACCCATCTCAGAATTTCAAGCAAGGGATAAGTTTTACATAAAAATTACATAGAAAACTGAAAAAGCCTTCCAAAAATTGAGCAGTAAGTTAAAGACAAACAAAGAAACTAGATGCACTCGTGACCCGTGACCCGCTGGGTCGCATTGACTATCACTATTTATTCTACTTTGATTTCATTCAAACATTCATAAACTGTGACATATCTGTTCA
This sequence comes from Sepiola atlantica, assembly GCA_963556195.1. NCBI lineage: Eukaryota > Metazoa > Mollusca > Cephalopoda > Sepiida > Sepiolidae > Sepiola > Sepiola atlantica. The sequence goes on from OY744547.1 coordinate 34,470,000, forward strand.
GAGATTCTTCTTCTTCTTCTTCTTCTTCTTCTTCTTCTTCTTCGTCGGTGTCGTCACCATCACCACCACCACCACCACCACCACCACCATCATCATCATCATCATCATCATCACCATCATCATCATCATCATCATCATCATCATCATCATCATCATCATCATCATCATCATCATCATCATCGTCGTCATCATCATCGGTTTAATGTCCGTTTTACATACCGGCATGCGAATAATGTCTTTTAAAAATTGACTTCCAAACTTATCTATCTCTAGCCAGCTCTTTATTTATCCCCCTTTCTCTCAAGTCCATCTTTATCACTTTCTCTCATGCTTTCCTAGGCTCACCCCTGCCAATTGATCCTGCTACCTCGACTGTTCTACATCTACTAACCCAAGAACTGTCATCCATTCTTTCAACGTGGCCATACCATCGAAGTCTCCTGTTCTGCCGAGATCTCTCTGTAACTGTCCAGATTAAGTCTTCCTCTGGGTTCATCACATCTAAAAAGCCTGTCTTTAAGACTCGCATTACAGATCCATCATATCATTCATTTCATTTTTCTCCATGCAACACATGTCCTCAACCCTCACTGGCCAAGTTTCACTTCCATACATTATCATACTGTGTACACATGCCTAATAGACTCTTCCTTGGTCCCCTTCTTGCATAACTAAAACTAATAACTTTCTTTACTTTTATTATTATTATTATTATTATTATTATTATTATTATTATTATTATTATTATTTTATTTTATTTTATTTTTTTGTACTCACTAGGAGTTCTCGCACAGGTCATCGTAAATGATTGCTCATTGATAATAACCGGTGGTGTTCCCTGGAGTCCGAATGACAACAAACCTCCCCAGATTTCCAGTACTCTCCACCTCTTTTCGATAACCACTGCAAATGACTTTGCGGTATAGCAACAGCTGCTAACCATTGATTTTCTCTGGGATTTGGGCAGCAATAAGCCTCCTCAAGGTCTCAGTACTCTGCGCACTCTTCCACCATAGGTCTGGTTAGTGCTCTCCCTCCTCGGTCTTCCAATCCTCCGTGACCCTTCACGACAATTTTATGTGGTATCAGCCGAGGCTGGTGCCATCACTTTAAAAAAAAAATTGGGGAGAGGGGCAGTTTATAAAAATTCATTGCAGTTTCTGTTTTGTGATGTGATGTTCCTTCTGTAGTTTTGTTTTCTTCCTATTGTAACTTCCATGTGACTAGTTATCGTTCATAGCTTATATTGGTTGGTTTCTGCATTCGAGGATTTTCTTTAAAACTGCAGCTGTTTTCATCATTGCCGTTCTTTGTATGGTCTCAGTGATCCCTTTGATTCCAATTTCTCCCAGTCTTTTTTCCAGTTTTTTGGGGAGTGTTCCTAGTGCTCCTACGATTATTGGTATTATTTTGACTTTTTTCATGCTCCATATCCCTTTCAATGATCTGGCAAGTTCTGTGTATTTGCTTTGTTTTTCCGTTTCTTTGATCTTCACTCTGTGGTCTGCTAAAACGGAAAAATCTACGATTTGGCAGGATTTTTCCTTCTTGTTAACTATTATGACATCCGGTCTCCCTGCTTGTATGAGTTTATCTGTTTGCACCTTCATGTGCCAGAGGATTTCATGATTTTCGTTTTCCAGTACTGCATCTGGTTAATGTTTGTACCATTTGTCCAAGTGTTCGAGATGAAGTCGTTTGCATAGTTCTCAGTGTACTGTTTTCCCCATGCAGTCGTGTCTGTTCTTGTATTCTTTTGGGGCTAGTTTGCTGCATTCACTTATTATGTGATTTACTGTTTCGTATCTTTGTCCACATAATCTACATTTACTGTTTTCTTGGTTTTTATCTATTTTAGCTTTAATGTAGTTTGTCATAATCGCATTGTTCCGTTTCTTTGTGCAGATGTCCTTTTCTTAGCCATGCCCATGAATGTTGGTTGGTCTCTTCTCCTGTCATTCTTATGAAACGTCTATGTAGCTGTTTTTCTTCCTACTTTTCTTTTCTTGTCTTTTTGTTTCTGCTTTTGTGCTTCCCGAGTTGTTCATTGGAACAGTTTCTCTTGCTGCGGTGATCAGCCTTTCTGTGCTATGTGTTATGTAATTCTCCAGTTCTTTTTTTTAGTCTTCCACACAGTCTTCTATACTTACCAGCTATTATTATTATTATTATTATTATTATTATTATTATTATTATTATTATTATTATTATTATTATTATTATTATTGTTGTTGCTGTTGTTGCTGTTGTTGCTGCTGCTGCTGTTATTGTTGTTGTTGTTGTCGTCGTCGTCTACTATAGGAGTCTGGGTGACAACTAGTCTCCCCAGATTTCCAGTACTCTCCACCTCTTTCGATAACCTTTGCAAATTATTATTATTATTATTATTATTATTATTATTATTATTATTATTATTATTCTTTGTTATTCTCATATAGAATTAAAGAGACTTTTTATTTTGCCATCTAATTTACAGGCATATTTGTGGTATGTATAGACACAGGTATGTAGATTAGATGACGCCACTGGTAAAAAGAGTCACCCTTTCTCTAAATGCTCACAGAGACATTAAGAAATGTAAGAAAGTGATTTACTCAACATATAATGAGAAGGGGCAAGAGAAATATATAGATAGTTGAGAGAGATTAGTGACTTATTCAGTTAATTATTAATTACGTCTGATTAGAACAATTCAAATATATATTTTTTCAAACATAACTCAATTCCAGAACTAAAGTATATTTTGTGTTATTAAATTATATAGGGAAAAAGTCTTAGGGAAACAAACGTTTGTTTCCCTAAGACTTTTTTCCTATATAATTTAATAACACAAAATACATTCTAAAATATACTTTAGTAAACGTTGATTAACTCACATTTAGTATAATAATCTCTCTCTCTCTATATATATATATATATATATATAAGAGTAAGTTATGAATATATATTTATGGCAATTAAGCTACACAGAGGCTTCCGCGTTTCATCCCCATATGGAAACGTCAGACTAAAATGCTAAATATATTTTCATAACTTACTACCTAGCTCTACTTACGTATTGAGCACCGGTGAAGTAAATACTGAAAATCGATACATAAAATATTATATCTCCTTATAACATTTTATGTGAATGCATGAAATAATATATATATATATATATATATATATATATATATATATATATATATATATATATATATATATATATATATATATATATATATAAGTTAATGTTTCCTTGTGTGTTATAGAGATCGCTATGTTAACAGTTAGAACATTCAAATAAGTTTCAATAAGGGTTACATTTTTCACAGAATCTAAAGACACTAGTAAAATTTTTCTTCCATTCCATCTGGGATCACTAGGTGCAATTATCGGTTTGGTCCATAAAATAACTGAAATATAAAGAAACGAAATTCATTTTTTAGATAACATTTCTTCGTTTCATAAAACAAAAATAAAATAAAACAGAATATGTCAGTGGAGAATGTTTTTTAAAAAAGGTTTAAACATTTAAATAAAAATATTTATTTGTATTTTTAAGATTTAAAATAATTAATTTGTTTCAATTCATCAAAGTTATTCGCCGTTTTACAACTATCTCTAATTAGTATTGTTAAAGAAAACACCACAGCGCAAACAGTTTTTTTTATTACTTGACCTCATATTGCAACTGTTATTTTAAACTTTTTTTTAAGGCAAAAATTTGTAAACATGACTATATTTGAAATTATTTCCGACCAGCAATATGTCTCCACATTGGCAATGACAGGTGAATACTACTGGTAGATTAATAAATAGATTAGGTGTTCAATAATAATCGGTTAAGTAATTCGAAGATCTAAAAAAATGAAATAACATGTAACACAAGGATGGGCGCCCCTTCCTGCAGAGTAGGATCTTCCCACATTGAAAGCCGACCTTGTGCCTAACTTTGCTCTCGGGGGGTGGGGGGTGGGGGGGGGATAGACAATAACTGGACATTTATTTTATTCCCATTAATCAGTCAGCTTCCTATTCTCGACTCTGAATTGACAGTTGTTTATAATATCACAAGCTGTTGAGTGCTCGAAGGGTTGTTGAAAAGGTCAAGAGCCAAACACATTTGCACCTAACACCAATCAGAGGGGTGTGGATGAATTTGACAACGAGTAATTCTGTTCTTCTTTCTCTTTTTTTTTTGTTTTTTATTCTTTTGTCTTTGTCACTGTTAACTGTTCCAACGGGATAGAAATAGTAGTCGGTAAGATTTCTTCACACAGACAGGTCGCTGTCTGGATGTTGGTTTGAATTATGTTTTTCGAAATATAAAAATAGAAAGTTATAATTTTGTATAAGATGCTTTGTTCGCTTTTTACAAAGTGTTCACTTTTCAGTGGCTATGGTCCAGTTTGCAAGCCCAGATAATAAATTCTCTGGAGAGTATTAATCACACCATACAACGACGCAGTATTACCCAATCGGACAGCACCAGGCCATTGCGTTTGAGGATCTTAGACAATGTGGGCTCAAACATTAGAAACAATAGTCAACTGCTGCTCAAACTGGGGATGTTACTCCTGTGGTCCCAGGGAGCTGGTGGATCCGTACCCAGGATGATAAGATTCCTTCCAGAGACTTCCCCACGGTGCAGACACACCAAGATACACCCCACAGGCCATGATTACCAAATATTAATTTTAGATGATGGTGATGAAATCCTCGAGAAATATCAAGTTCTGAGAGTTTATGGGACGCAACAGCAGTGAATGTTGTTTTTATGTATTCACTCTCGATTTGGCAAAATCTCTAATCAACAATTTCTTTCAATCAATCACAGACGCAAGATATTCACTACTGAAAATTCGCACATACTGTAGCACCTCAAAACACACTTTTTCATTAATTTTTACCAGACCTGATGCACGTGAGATAGTCCTTCAAAATAAGAGATTAGAGAAAGGAATGCAAACAATTTATTCCCAGAGTGTGAACTTTTATCTCTGGATAATGGAATTGACGGCCGTCATCTTCTAATATATAAAATAATGTTGGACAGATTTCCAAAGTTGGACCTAAATAGCATTTAAGTTGACAAATAAAACTTTGATTCTGATAGGCCAGCTTTTATTTGTTGTTTTTGTACCATGTTAATTGCAACGGACTAATATACTATTTATTATAAAAATGCTTAATTCGATCTAGCAGTTTTCTAATAAGTTGAAATTCTTAAATAGTCACCTTAAAAGAAAAATCAGTTATGGAGAATAAGTAAGAATTATCGTTCCTTAGTGGCTTTTTTTTTTTATTCAAGTTTTACTAACAGTTATGTTTTCTCATTATTTTCTTTATAAACAAAAGCAAATGTTCCTTTGTAATTTAGACACTGATGGATTATTGACTAATTCGTTCTCTTTTTTTCTAACTTACGTCTTGTTTCCAAGGTTCACTTTTAGCTGAAATACTGAACATAATAAGAAACGTTACACTAAGACAACAAGACGATTTAACAAGTTAATTGAAAGAAGGCTTGAAGAATGAAATGCGAACAGTGTAACCCCAGGGCTCCAATAACGGGTTGGGTTCAAAATTCCATGACGTTTCCTGAATTCTACACAAGCTACCTAAAAAAATAAGATTCTAATTTTAAGTTATAACTATGACAATTATTATTGTTGACAATTATTATTGTTGATAATTATTATTTTTTGGAATTTTTCAGATGAGGATTGATAATTTGGATTATTTAGATTATTCGGACCACTATTCTCAGCTTGGATGTTATTATTACAACGATTTGGCCGATGTAACCTCCATCCTTCTTCCGGTGCATCTTTTTGAACTCAGGAATCTTCATGAAAAACTCGGAAACCATACAGAATTTCAAACTAAACCTTTATTTAAACCAAGAGGGAAGATTGTTCTCGTTCTAAGTAATAAATTTTTATTTTATACTTAATTAGTATCGCCTGTATTAAGGACCGAACCTTCAACCTCCAGAAGACTGTCACTTACAATTGATTGTTAAACAACACCATTATCCGTTGCGCCACATGTCTATGTGGCTGACGGTATGAGAACACTCTACACTATATTTTTGTTGTGAAAACTGATATGTATTAAACAAAACAATAAGGTATTTTAGATGTCTGGTAAAAAATATGATCCACATACATGTCTTTTTATTTATTTACTTTTCAACATATCTTCTTATTTTCAGGTATTAATTTCCTTTAAAAATCTCTACGCTATGAAGTGGCCTGTAGTATAAAACGCCATAATTAAAGTACAAAACAAATAAACGAATGGTTTTAAAAAAACATTTGAGAAATTATTTGACTTGGCCCCCCCCCCCCACTTTACGGTCATCAATAATTAAGTTGATATGCATGTGTTTAATTTTATCTAATTAGCTTATCTAGTAATTGATTGTTTTTTAATGTTTCTTTATCTATCACCAAGAGTATTCCATTCCGCTTCTAACGAGCCATCAACCACTACCAGACGATCATTTTATTTAAACCAAAATATGCCCCAAACAGATATTTTTCCCCAATATGCCCAAATAAGGTAATTTGAGCCCAGACGCAAAAAAATTGAAATATTTTGAATTTTTCTTTTTCTATCACCAAGAGAATTCCATTCCGCTTCTAACAAACTCTCAACCACTATCGGATGATCATTTTTAGTCAAGATATTGAATTTATTCCCATATTTGGCATTCTAAGCGCAATGTGGGCCGCCCCCCCCCCACACTTTTTAAGAGACCCCCCCCCCCCTTTTATAACTGTCCCGCCGGCCCTGTGTTATGATAACACTATGATTTTGTAGTTTCCAAGCAATACAACTGTGTAAAGTTTTTTATAAGTGAGGAACGACTTTGCACAGAACCAATTCCATTCTCTAAGCGATTGCCACCCTAATCCAAAAAGAAGAGCAAGTCCACATCATTGCAAGCAAGAGTCATCGTAAGTGTTATATCAAATCATATTCGTTCCTCCACCCTTTCTTATCTTTCAACACATAACAATCCTTATTTTGCTTGTGCCCTGGTATGAAAGATTGTATGTGTGAGTGAATTGTTCATTTGTGTTTGTAAGTTTAAAAACGTTCATTTGTTTTCCTGTGTGGAGAAAAGGAATGAGTCAATATGAGATATGTGTTTGCCTTATTTTGTTTATGTGTGGGTAAGTGCGTGACGTCCTAGTAAGTAATTTCATAGTAGTTTAATGTCTTCCTTCCCCCAGCTCTGTGCTGGGGAAAGCCTTGATCAAAAGCATGTTGCGTCCTTCCTTTTGACTGGCTTCTGTGTGGTTGATTTTCTATGGCTGTGTTCCTATTTACTTGCCTCCCCACGAGGACCAAGTTAGACACAAAGGTCGTATTTTAATGTGGAGGAAAATCCAGCTCCCCAAAAAATGAAAAGCTGGATTGGAACAAGAATTAAAATTGCCTCAGTCAAGAAAGAGTTCTTCTTTAATTAGGACATAAAAGATGAAGTGTGGTATCAGTATAGATACTACACTTTGCTCTTAGCCAAAAGGCCATAGCTGTGTCGAATTCTTTGTATCTGAAACAACAGACTCTACAGAAAGTAATTGTTTTTGGTTGGTAAAAGAATCTTAGTAATTTCAGCATAGAAGTAGGAGTAACTACTCTCTCCTTCACAGTAATAAGTCCTCATCCTTCCACTGAGAAAACCCTAAAAGAAATACAGTAGAAATCTAATTAAGGTAAATCTTTCGTATTACGCCATCTGCCAGCACAGTTCATATTAATCACTCTGCTTATTGGCAATTACATAGCTAATAAAAAAGACTTTCCAAAGGTACATTTCAAGATTACAAATAATACACTGTGATTTCCTTAGACTCCTTGTTTTGCGTGAGAGAACTAAGAAACTGTGTGAATTATGTTTAAAGGATATTTTATTTTCAATGCACGTATGCAGCTGTGAAAACTATAATTCAAGAAAAAAATTAACATGAATACAAGAGGAAAAGGTACATAGAAATTAAAAAAGGCACAATATTTACAAATAAATAACACATTAAAAAGTAGACAAAAACAATTGCTATGACAGCGAAACCAGATAAATTTGAAATTTGAAACAAAAATGGTTTGTTTTTCAAGGCCACGTGGAGTACAGAATATGACTTCCAAAATATACAAGTGAAATAATTTCTGTTAAAATGAAGCTAGAAGTTATTTTAGGTTAAAAAGGTAAAAATTATTCCTTATATTTATGAGAAATGGAAATCTTAGTATCATTCTTATATGAGGATACTGGATAAAAAGTAGTGAATCTTACCTCGTTGGCACTTTTAAGGGCTTGGTCACTATATTCCTACGCCTAAGAGGGCTGACCTGTTCACTGACGAAATCACCACCCAGGTGTTTGGTCCCTGACTTTATTTTAATTCTCAAATTACGTAGAAGATGAGTAATTAATTATTTATTCTATTTATCTTCATTCATATTATTATTACTTTGTTATTCCAACTAGAACAATCTTTTCTCTACTTTTTTTACTTTATACTTAGGATCTATTTTATGATCAAGAATTTAGCAAAGAGGTGTTAGGTTTTTGATATTTCCATATTGTGATTCACAAAGGGACAAAAAATGCCCATGTATTCAATGAAAAAACGAATCTGGCAGCAGCTACAACACAAATATTCACAATCTTCTTTTTCATGCCGTTCTTAGAATATGCATAACAAACCGACCCCTAAAATTATTTGGTTTAAGCTCAACCTTAATAAAACATTACACACTATTTTTACTATCGATTGTTAATCATGAGTGTTTATAGAAAAAGGACATTTTCCATTTCTAATAATTATATCAACTTTATTGGCCATCTCCATTAACATGTAAATATTTGAGAAGGGAGGATATGACCAAGAGTCTGGACAAGGAAAAAGGTTTGAAAGTGCATAGTATGAAGGATTAATGTCCTGTTTATAGGGAACGGAGAAGAGTACATAACAAGAGAATGTTCCTAGGAGAAAGTCCGTATGTACATAAGTATTCATTAAATGCAGGCCAAGTTTATATGTGGCTTGTAAGTATGTGTGTGTTGCAATGGTATAAGTCCATGTGTGACAGGGCAGTCTACATGCAGAAAGAGCGCCATATTGGATATTGAATCCTTCTTGTCTATGTCGTTAGCTGTAGCTAATGGTAGGAGGGTTGCAAACCAAAGAGGAGTTTTGTCATTGATCCAAGCGACTTGGATGAGTTAGGCAGCTCTCCTTCTCGCGGCTAATAGTGTTTATACAAAAAACATTGAAAGAATAAAAGTATTTGTAATTAAGTTATTTTATAGGTATTATTTGTAAAAAAAGATTAGCGTTTAATTAGAAGAGTAAGCAAATATTTTATGCAAAAACCGATTCTGAATTTGAATAATAATTAAAATAGAAATTAAATTTTAATTATAATGAAAAATAAAAAAAGTGGCGAGCACTCTCTTAAATAAACTCCAGGACTAGTGCTCAGCTCACATGAGATATTGTTTCTGATTGGGTAAGTCAGAATCGAAATTAGGTGTTTGCTCCAATCAGCTTAAAAGTCAAGCAGATATTTCAAACATCTTTAGCAGTTAAATGGTAGTTGGGCAGTGTCATGTTGAAGATCGCTATTTTGTTGAGTTGGCCGTGTAAGTAGGTATTTGTCTTGAATCAAATAAAAAAAGGGTCACCATTTTCCAAATAAAATACCAACATCACTAAAGTATAAATCAACTTTTTTCAACTGGTACATAGGAATATAAAGAGGGTTGTTTGGCAGGCAGGCTTTAGTTAAAAACAGAATGCGGCATTCTGGAGTTCCATCTTGCCTTGCCACTTCTGGCAAGGAACGATACAGGTTCTGCCATCTTATCATCACGACATCTCATTTAGGAAGTGATTTGTCTCTTCCTACCAACTGAGGTGGGCAGAAGTCAGCAAGCTTCGAGTGTGCATGTCAGTGATGTGATAATCACCTGTGTATCAATACGTGAGTCTGGACAAGCCTGTTTACGCCAACCGAACTAAAATATGATGCAAAAGATTGTGTGTAAATACAGAAGAAATAGATCTGTTATGAACTACTACACATCGTTAATGGCGGCTGTTGCCGCTGCTGCTTTTATTTCCTTTCATAGTATTACTGCTACATGTTTCCATTTTTGGTCTACTTACTGAGAAAAGAGGAAGGATCGTAGTAGCAGTTAGCCGCTTCACGCTAGCAAATACCAGTTCTTATGAGTCAGTCACCAGAGAAACATAGCGTAGCCGTCATGTAGAAAGTAGGTTAGTTACCATAGAAATGTATGATAATTCAATACTCGTTTTTATTTCCACATTTATTTTTTATTTTTCATTATAATTAAAATTTAATTTCTATTTTAATTATTATTCAAATTCAGAATCAGTTTTTGCATAAAATATTTGCTTACTCTTCTAATTAAACGCTAATCTTTTTTTACAAATAATACCTATAAAATAACTTAATTACAAATACTTTCAATGTTTTTTGTATAAACACTATTATTTACAATCCACCTCAATTTACAAACATACAAAAAATCCTTGTCTCTACAAAAGTATGCTCCTAAAAGGATGCTCTTTTTTAGATATGAACTTCAACGAACGTTTAAATCTTCAGTATTATTTATAAACTTAACACTTAAAGGAGATTATAATTAACACCTGTAGAGACTTTTAAAAAGCAGGTAAAAATACTAATATGTTGTTCAGAGGTGGAGCGGGAGTTTCTTGGGTTCTTCATTTTTCCCGGGTAATGCCCATGTTCGAATCCCACAAGTATATATATATATATATATATATATATATATATATATATATATATATATATATATATATAATATTTTATAAATAAATATTTTATAAATAAATATTAATTATTTATTACCTACAGACATCGATGTTTCATGCTTACGCAATCTTCAGTACAGGAAGCTAATTTCTGACGGTCGGCGGGCGCGAACTCCGATCACAAATCGCCACTGATTCGCAGTCAAGAGACTTAGCTTGGAAGTTAGGAGGAATTTAACTTTGTAAATGCCAAGTCGGTGGGTATTTACAGCAAGCAGCGAAGAGTGATCAACAACAACAACAAACCGTGTTGGATCTCGCAATGAAGCTAGTAGTACTGCTTGTTATTAAATTCACTCAGAGTGCCCAGCATTAGTAAAGGGGGCTATATAATAATATTTTATAAATACATATTAATTATTTATTACCTACAGACATCGATGTTTCATGCTTACGCAATTTTAAGTGCAGGAAGCTAATTCCCGACGGTCGGCGGGCGCGACCTCTGATCACAAATCGCCACTGATTCGCAGTCAAGAAACTTACCCGTTAGCCACCACGAATTAGCTTGGAAGTTAGGAGGAATTTAACTTTGTAAATGCTAAGTCGGCGGGTATTTACAGCAAGCAGCGAAGAGTTATCAACAACAACAAACCGTGTTGGATCTCGCAATATATATATATATATATATATATATATATATATATATATATATATATATATATATATATACTAGCTGAAGTACCTGTCAATGCCAAGTTTTTCAAACCTTTCTCTTCTGCATGTCAGTTCAATTAAAAATAGTTTTTTAATTTGTTTATTACTTTAAATCACAATAAAAAGTGCATTATTCAGGTTTATGATGATGATCGATATTCAGGTTTATGATGATGATCGATATCGGCTATGAAATAACTGGAATGCGATAGCAAAAAAAAATGTCTGGTGTGAGATTTAAAACGCGAAAGATGGTATAAAATAATTGAACTCAAGGTGAATGCTTTATCCACACAGCCACCGACGTAAGAAAAAAATATTTTGTATTTTTAACCTACTTAAACTGATTATGGGTTGGCGTAGGGATACAAAATTAAACATTTGTTTTACGTCTCAGCAGAGATCTAAAATAGTTCGATTGTCTAAAATAAAGAAACCTAAAGGAAAGTTCCGTTTTTAATGAAAAAAATGGCAAATGTGTACGATGCTTTGACTAAAAAAAAACACTTGACTTATTTTTATGTTTATTTTCTTCTTCTGAACAACATCATATTTATTATAAGTATGTTGTTTGGCCGGCTAATAATAGAACATATTAAACTGGAAAGGAAAGGCTAAAAATAGCGGAACATTTGTTTCGAATGTTTTTTTACATACTTTTAATTTTGAATAATGAGTTTTAAAAAAGTTTCAAGAACTTCTGCCATTGATAAGGACATCAACTCAAAGATGCTTATTCCAAATTTGCGGTTATTTTAGTTCTTAGATCAACCGTTTAACTGTGATGCCGCGACACACATGCAGACAATTTTGCTTTATATATATATATATATATATACATATATATATATATGATTTTTTGAAGGCTTACCAAAGCATTCCGTTCAGGAGCCCACTTTTTTTTTTAATTAAAAAATATTTTGTGGTGTTGAGTGGGCTCCTGAATGGAATGCTTTGGTAAGCCTCAAAAACTCGTAAATTCACTAGACAAACTCGACAATCAACTAAATCTCATTCATTCACTGTGGAGGTCCCTAGATGTCGGAGAGCCTTCTACTCAAATAGCTTCTTTCCTCGTGCTGCTGGCCTCTGGAACTCCCTCCCTGCCCCCTGTTTCCCCGACAGTACAGACATGCAGAAGTTTAAAACTAATGTAAACAGACATCTCGCTGCGCAGATCCCAATTTAAGTTGAAACCCCCCCACCCCCCACCCCCTCCAACCTTCTCTCCTCTTTTTTCTCAGTAGCCCCTTACGTCTGCAGTGGCGTCCTGCCTTGTTTGGGGTGAACTATGTTAAAAAAAACAAAAAAAAAACTTACATATAAATGCTCTGTACCCTGTAATCGAGTATCATCGAGCTTGTTTTCATTGGTCTAATCCCGGTCTTCACGGAATAATCTTTTTTCTAAGTGAAAAATCCAAATATATATATATATATATATATATATATATATATATATATATATATATATATATATATATATATATAGGGTGACCCAAATTAACACTTAGTAATTAAAGAATTCAGTACCTTTTTCTAAAAAATGATACAATTTTTTTTCTTTTAGTTTAGAAAAGAAAATAATTGTGAGAAGTTGGAAAAATATGAAAAATTTAAGAGAGAAGAGTGCATTTGAATATGGCAGGACAATTAATGAATTTCCTGTTGAGGTTGGTATCAAGTGTTTGTAGGCAACTCCACTTCAGCCTATCTGACTAATATCGTGATGACTTCAATGGAAAAGATGAAATATATTAACACGCTACAATATTGGGAGTAGCTGCTTTGGTTTGGATTTAGTATGACTGCTACGCGACAACACACCAATAAAGATTGCTTGGAGATCTTAAAGGAACTTATGTTACTGGTAATAATGATTTGGCTCTGAAACTATCTAAAATCTCTATTTATATAAAGTTAAGTAGATATATGTTTTTATATTTATATGTAAAGCATTCACTCCTAAACTAATTTACCGATCATTATGAATTTTGAAACACAGCTGCTAGGCATAAAGGTGGGTAATGTTGGCTATATTTAGTCTTAGATTTATGCAAGTGGGATAAAGGGGGGTGTAAGCCCATCATGAAAATTAAGATACTTCCGATTTTTGTGAAATTTTAATAATAGTTGTGAGATATCAATTAATAAATATTCCCCAAATTTTAATTTCTTGGAGTATTTTTAAGAGTCTTAAGGGCATAATATGAGCACAACTTTCCATTTAAAAATTCAAATATTTCAGATTTGCCTTAAATTTTATTCATAGTAATTAGACACCAAGTAAGCAATATTTCCTGAATTTCAATTTTTTCTTAAGACCCCTTATGCTTAAGCCTTAAATTTTAGACCTTTTCTAGAATCAAAAACATGTAATGGGTTTTGCTAAAAATTGGAATAAGGATTCTAAATATATGGTTTAGTAAAATTATACCTTGGTTTTAATCTTCGTAAGGGGACATAAAAGTGGTGCAAAATTCTTCTGTTTGGGGAATTAATTTTATCCATCCTGGGACGAGTATTCCTCTAGTATATATAAATATATATATATATATATATATATATATATAATTCTTTATGTGCAGCTTGTTGGTAACAAAGAAAATGTCAAATATTTTCTCTTTAAATACCAGTTGGCTCTCTAGCATGCAATAATATACAGGCTTACTTAGTATAAAGATGAATATTTGATCTTTCAACTTTATCATTTTAGCTGAATACATGTTTTGAATGTTTCTTCTCTGTGCATGCGGTAGTTATTATTCATGGGTGTTACCGTGAATAACACACAAGTGTGTTGGAAAAGAAAATAGTTTGATACCATTAAATTTAATTTATTAACAGTTTGTCGTGGACAAACATTGAAAGGAGGTTAGTAAGACTTGTAATACATAAAGGGTACACAGAGAGATAACCAAGAAATACTTTTAAAAAAAGAGTACAATTGTTCCCACTACAATAAGAAAACACACATGTTGCAGAAGCAAGAATGAGAATATGTGTGACTACATGGAATATGTAAATTTAATTACATAAAGTCTCTCTGGCGATAACATAACGTTCGGAGAAATATGTACGACAAACTCATCTGATCTTTAATAGTTAATAAATGTTACACCGGCCGTTCTTACACAGGAGAAACTACACCGGTTGTCACTATAAATAGTGCGAGTCACCAGAAGACAAAGCACAGTCTTGTAACTGCCGTCTCAGTAAGCAACAAAGTCCGACTGTTACTACGTTATTTATTCACTGCTGTAAGTTCGTTGTTAGTTATTGTTACTTATTGTTATTATCGTTATTTGTTATTTTTTGTTACTCCTTATTTTTTTATTTGGAGTTTGTTATTTTTCATTTTTTTTTTTTCACCGTTCTCCGGCCATGGCGACTGCCAGCTGTGTGCCTGCGGAGACCACTGCAATGGTTGAGAAGCCATCTTAGCCGTCCGAAAAGTCTGAATGGAGTAGGCCTCCTGCTCTACATATCGACGTTGGCGAATTTGTCGCTAAAGCCAAAGACTGTACTGAATTTGTTACAGAGACTGGTATTATTATCCAATTACCAAGATTGGAAGAATTTGCAAAAAAAAACATTCTAATGTTTGTGGTAGACCGAAAATCTAAAAAGTTGATAAGATCGACCAAGGATACTGTTGCAAAACTAGAGAATTGTAAAGTGCAAGGGCTATAATACATGGAATAGTCTTTTCAAGACCGAGGAGGAATGTATTGAACTCTCCAAAAAAGAAATTATCACGAAAGACTATATACTCCGTATGGAGTATATGGGACGTAGAAGAACAACCATTTCCGTTTTTGAAGTTTTGGCGCCTAAATATTCACCAGGTACCACCGCCGGGGTGGTACCTGGTGAATATTTAGGCGCCTTTTTGCTGAAGTTTGGTGATATAACTGCGATTTCGGTTGATAAGTTTAATGGAACGTGGTCGTTTGACGTTTGGCTGAATGAATCGGCTTTTAAAAAAGTACCGTATTATATTGAGGCAAACGGGGAGAAATTGCCAGTGGTGGTGGCTGGAAGGCGTCCAGCTTGCTGGATATGTAACGAGGTGGGGCACTTAACATTTACTTGCCCCACGAGGATGAAACCGGCCCAGCCTAACCCCAAAAACAAAGTTCTCGAACACTTGACCCCCAAAGTTTCTTCAGATAAGACGACTCCCCCCCAAATCCAACTGCTGCTACGATTACTCCGGAAGAATTTGAAGACTTGTGCAACACTTCGAACGAATCTCCAAAAATAAAAGTCGTTTGGAATATTGTCACTGGCAAAAAAGCACCAAAATCGTACGCACAAGTTATGACTGAGGAAGAACAGCTGGAAATCGAAACTAGCAATGATCCTGGTGGTGAACAATATAAGAAAATTCTAAACCTTAAAAAGACTCTCGACGAGGAGCGTAAAATAAAGGAAAAAAAAGAAAAAAAAAACGAAGAAAAAAAAATGGTCTCCGAAACTACAGTTAATTCGGTTAAAACAACTTCCCCGGCCAAAGAACGTCGCTTCCGCAGTCAAAGGTGCACCCCCCCCCCCCCCCATTAAAGTCGTCCCCACCAGTAAGGGAATCTAACTTGACCCCTTTATCCAAAGAGAAGTCCGTTTCCCCCAAACCATCTCCTTTCTGCTCCCCCAGCAACACCCCTAAAAATACACCGCCCCCCTCTCCAATGAAGATTGATATGCCCCCTCCTGCCACAACCCAGAAACGTCAACGAAGCCCCTCTATAGAGGCTCCAAAAAAAAAGAAGCCCTCTTTCTTCACCGGCAAAGATGTTTGTAAGGTAACTTCAGAGACTGAAAACCTCATGATGAACCACCACAAAAAGGATTATCGACACCTAGCTATGCTGAAGACGGTTCATAAAAAAGATATTTCTAACCCAGAAAACTTTTTAGAAGCCAAAAGACATTTATCTGTAGTAAGATCCAGAAACAAGGCGAAGGGGGTATGGAGCATGATGGAGGAGGCGAATAACTCATTTAAGATATCGCCTCCTCTCGCTTTCTTTAATGACGACGAATTAAAACTACTTCAAAAGTCTTGTGTTGGGAGGGTCCCTGTACGTATCCATCCAACTCTCTATAGGGCGATAAAATTAACTTTCCCCTTGGACATTGGCGGTTTGTCCCCGGACGGTCTCATTACTACTGAAATGGGACACGGTTCTCTGGGGTCATCTGTCGGTGTCTTAAAATCGTCTATGTTCGTTTCGGGTTCCCAACTCTAAGAGCACTAGAATGGCACTCAGATTAGCAAGCCTAAATGACCGAGGGTTGAGGGACACTGCTCGTAAACTTCGAGTAGTACGTGACCTTCAGCGACTCGGCGTGGATGTATGTTGTTTGCAGGAGACCCACTTTATTCCCAGTGATTATCAGGGTGTGCTGACTAGAGACTTTCAGCTCTATTCAGCGTACTTTGAAACTCACTCAAGAGGGGTTTCCTGGCTAGTTAAGCGCACACTGAATGCGACGTGTGACCCAATCTATGCGGATCCTGAGGGAAGGCTGTGCGTTCTTGATGTTACCGTAAAGGATGTGGCTTTTCGGCTTATTGGGGTTTATGTGCCCAACGCCTATTCTGAGCGGGTTCCTTTTTTTCGGCGGATCGAGCCCTTTATAGAGGGAATTGACGGGTGCTATCATTGGGAATAAGTGGTGGGGCCATCTTAAGAACGTTATTAGGTCCTTCGTTGCTGATTATAGTCGTCGACTCAACCTTAGATCTAGGGCAATGAAAGTGGTACTAGAAGCTAGATTAAGTCGGGCGGTTGAAGCGGGGGATAGCGTTACCTTTACTGTAGCTAAAACGGAACTGAACTCCTTGGACAACAAGGCAGATCAGGGATTGTTAGTTAGGGCTAGGTTAAAAAGAGTGCCGCACGAGGCGACAAACATGGCCGCGTCACTGCGTGTGGAGGAACGTCGACGGTCTACTGATCGACACATCGCCAGTGTCACATTATCGGATGGGCGTCTCGTGACTACAAACGACGGGATTTTGGAGGGTTTTCGCTCTTATTTTCAGGATCTTTTTACCAAGGAGCCCGGTCTGACAATGGCTCAGTTCGACGCCTATTTAGCTGACTTTTCTCGTCTCGAGGAGACCGAAGCAGCTAGGTGCGAAGGGTGTATAAATGAGGTCTGCCTTACAAACTGTATTTGAAGTTGTCGCCCATTTTTGTCCCCATGCTGGCTGTGTTGTTTAACTCCTGGTTTAGGAACGGGTCTATCCCCTAGTACTTTACCAGGGGTATAATCAAATTGCTTCGCAAGGACAAAAGTGGTGGGGATGGTATAGGTAATTTCCGGCCCGTAACAATGTTAAATACAGAGTTAAAGATTTTGGCCAAGATCTTAGCTAATCGTCTGCAGGTTGTCTTGTTTCGTCTAATAAGTCCCGAACAGACTTGTTCTGTTAAGGGCCGGACTATTCAAGATAATTTGCACATGATACGCTTGATCATAGAGAAAGTCGACACGGAAGCCACGCTGATCAATTTAGATCAGTCCAAAGCATTCGATAGGATCGATCATCGTTACTTGGAGGCTGTCTTGTCTTCGGCTGGATTTGGTCCCCATTTCCGCTCCTGGATTCGCCTCTTTTATGCAAACCCCGGTGCGTTGGTTGAAGTGAATGGAATGAGGTCGAAACCTTTCGATTTGTCCAGATCTATTCGTCAGGGATGTCCGCTTTTACCGATGCTTTATGTGCTTGCGTTGGAGCCTTTCCTTCGCAGGCTTAGGGTGAATCCGGTCCTTCGTGGGATTACTTTGTCTGGTGCTTGCCCCATGATTAAGTACTCCGCCTATGCCGACGACGTCACTGTGCTTGTAACGAGCAGTGCTGAGATTAGGGTCGTCGACATGGAAATAAGACGGTATGAACAAGTGACAGGGGCCAAATTCAACTGCGATAAGTCTGTTGGCTTACGCATTGGTGCCTGGAGGGGTGTCCCCCTTCAGGGGCCCTTTGGCTGGACGGATGGGCCTTGCAAGATACTCGACGTCTGGTTTGGTCCTGATCTCCAGTTGGAGAAAAATTGGTCGGAAGTGTTGAAAGCGGTTAAGGCTGCAGCCCGTCTGTGGTCTTTGAGAAATCTTACTTTAAAAGGAAGAGCGGAGGTGTGTAATTCTCACATTTATCCTCTCATCCTCTATCGTCTTTCTGTGCTCCCTCTGCCGGCGGACACACTAATTGATTTAGTGAAGGCTCTTTTCGTGTTTTTGTGGCACGGAAAGCAGCCCATGGTTCTGGGTATGCCAAGGCGGTCTGGATATGCCAAGCGTTGTGATTCGTCAATATACGCTTCGCTTACACTACCTAGACCGAATGTGTACACCTTGTGAGGGAAACGGTGAATTCTGGAAGGAAGACACCAAGAAAGCCTTTCCAGCTTTGAAAAGTGTGCACTTGCATGGGGGTGAGGCATTTCGTTTACCTCGACGTGAGTGCTCCTTTTATCGCGAGTGTCGACAGTCCTTGAAGTACCTTCTAAGGGTGTCAGAAACCATCTCTGACACCCGAGTGTTGTCTCGTAAAGCACTATATCAGGTTATGGTGAGGGGATCTGTTCGTGACAGTATTACTGAGGAGTTCGGTCTTACGAAGGGAGAACTTCGCTTGATCTGGCCTTGGGCGCCTGGGTTGAAATGCTGCGATAATTACGAGGCATCACTCACCTGGCTGATAATAAGAAATGCACTCTGGGTCGGCAAAAAGCTTTACGCAGCGGGATTAAGAGAGACACCGAGTTGTGTTCGATGCGGTGACTGGGAGGAAACGACCAGTTATGTTTTCTTTCATTGCCCCATCGTTCGCCCGCTGTGTGAGTTAGTTGAAGGCTACATGGTTCGCATGTTGAACGGACAGTTCTTCGTTTTGGAGTCTTTTTCGACATGCTGAATTGGGCACCAATCATGAAGTGGGAGGAGCATTATGTGTTTCTTTGCTTACTAGCAGTCATGAGAGGAGTGATTTGGTCGACACGACAGAAGGAAGTCTACGGGGAAGAGACCTTCACTGCTCCCCAGCTTGTCCTCATTTTCCAGTCTCGCCTGAAAATACGTATCAGGCTGGAGAAGGTGAAACTCCCTCCAGCAGATTTCAACGAAAAGTGGGTGAAAGTTGCGCGTTTGTGTCGTGTGAATGGAGCTAATTTTGAGTGGTACTTGGACGTGCCTTAGACAGAATATTGGGTAGTCGAACCGAACACTGACCCTTTTATTTGACCCGGTTAGGCAAGATTAGGTTATGTTTTGTTTTCTTCCCCATTTTTAGCTTAGCTAGAGGTATGTAAGTTGTCATAGGTCCTATTTTTTTTTTTCGTCCTCTCCCCCCCCCCATTTTTTTTTTTTTTTACCCCGACTTTTATTTTATAATTCCCATTCCCGACCCCAATTAGGTGACTGATCTGTTGTTTTGTCAGAGATGCAGGTCTGCTTTCGTAATTTCGAAAGAGGTGTCAGAATAAAGCTTTCGTGACCTGCATCGCCTTTTTTCGACTGGCAAAACTACTTATCGGCCACATTTCTTTAGTGGGAGGTTCTTATACTAACATTTAATTTTATTTATTTTGTCATTGTATATATATATATATCATTTTTATTCCCCCACTTCCCATTTCATGTATATATTGTCATTTTTGGGTTTTAAGTAGGTAAATCATGGAGTAAATTTGTTTTGGTGATTGTGACTAGTTAAGTTAAGAATGTTAGTTAGGTCAACATTTTCCCCATCCCCCTTATAGGCCTTGTGCCACATTTTGAAATTTTTTCAAATAAATATCCAGTCTTGTAACTGTCTAGCCAAGAGCTAGTCACTTTCTTACTTTGTTAATATACTTGTTAAACCAACCCTCGACTTGACTTCCTTTATTTATTATTTACTGTGGAACAACTTCACAACAAATTGACGACGAGGAATCGAAACGATTTCACTGCAAAAAAAAAAAATCACCCAAAGTGATTCGCAAGATCTTCACGGAAAAAAAAACCCATCTTCGTCAGATATTTGGATTCGCAAGGATTAACAGCAAATTAACTACTGAGTAGTTAAGCGAAAAAACAAAAAAAAAAAACACAAACTCAAAACTTGCTACCAAAAATCGAAAACTAAAAAACGCGAAAGACATTTTCAATTATTGAAATAATTGAATACACTGATACCTTTATTTTTTTTCTCTTCAAGTTTCACTGACTCGTTAAGATAAATGTTATCCGCGTCAACTATTACAGATATTGTGTAAGTTTGTCGTTATTATTAGGACAACATCTGATATTTGAGCAAAATCCGGATTGACTATTTATTAAAACGGTCTACCACAGAATTGTCGAGAGCAAAGGACGGACAGTAAAAAAATATATTCGTGTAAGTCATTTGTGCTTCTAACAAAGAACTGTTAAATAAGCAAGTCGCATTTTTGCAAAATGAAAAGGGGTTAAAAAGATTTCCCATAAAACTAGTCTTATTAGGCTTATAGCGACGGACTTGGTTTTGTAAAACTACGTACACATATATATAAAAAATAAAAAAAAAATAAATAAAAATTTTTTTCTTAGTTTTGTTTTTCAAACAAAAGAACTGGGATTGAATTTTTTTTATTAAGGAATAATATATTTCTTGTTTTATGTATTAGTTGAGCAAACTAATTATATTAAGCACGTTGTGGGGAAAACTGATTTATTTTTACAAGTGTAAATTGTGTGGTGCATAACTTGAATTCTCTTTTTCAATTACTTAAATTCCAAACGGAACAAAATGTTGCGTTACAAAGACAGCAATTTTAACAACAAATGGAACTTCAAAGAAAACAAGTTGAAATTGAGGAGAAATTTAAAAGAGAGTTGTTGGAACAGCAAAAAGCCCAAAGAAAAATGCATGCTGAACAAAAAGAGCTGGCAACAACACGAGAAGAAAGATTCCAAGAAAAACTGCTACAACAGCAGAAACACTTCGAAGAACTCTTGATAAAAACACAGGAGGAACAGAGAAAATTTCTGGAGGCAACACAGTTAACGAAAGCAAACAAGAATCATAATGCATTCTCCCAGACGGCTGTGTGGAGCGCTATCGAAATTTTCAATTATAATCCAGAAGACGATGTCACTTTTGCTCACTTCTATAGAAGATATGAGGATATTTTTGTATCGGACTGCAGTACATGGACAGACTCTAAAAAAGTTAGATTTTTGCTAAGAAAATTAGGAGCTGCCGAGCATACAAAGTTCGTGAATTTTATCCTTCCAAAAAAGACCAGTGAGTTGAACTTCCAGGAGGCAGTTACTTTACTAACAGAACTGTTTTCTACAAAAACTTCTCTTTTCCACAGGAGATATAAGTGTATGAATGTCACTAGAAGAGAGGAAGACGACTACATTACGTATGCAAGTATAGTAAATAAACTTTGCGACGATTTTAAATTAGAGGAATTATCATCGGATAATTTTAAATGTTTAATATTCTTGCAAGGTCTGGTCTTAAATAAAGACTCTGAAATCAGACGTCGTGTTTTAAATAAACTCGAAAATGAGCCATGTCTAACAATACTAAACTTAGCGGAAGACTGTGAACGTTTTGTTGCGTTGAAACAGGACAGTCGTGACATAGAGGAAAACGGAGTGTCGCACATTAAAAAAATCCATCAGAAGAAAAAATTGACTTCAATGAATAACCAGAGAAAAAAACATGGAAAAGATCCACCTGGACCGTGTTGGAGGTGTGGAGATAACCATTGGTACAATGAGTGTCCCTACATATTCAAACAATGTGACAACTGCCACCAGAAAAGACATAAGGCATCATGTTGTAGAAAAAAATCTGGTAGAAAGACAGCCATTAAACTGACAAAAATTGAACCTGAAGAACAAAATATCCGGAAATCTCTCTTATTGTGTCACATAACGTATTTTTTACTTCAGCTTCCGCTGGAATGGCTGCTATCACCATATCCTCCAATGGTTCTGTCTGCTTAGGTATCAACCTTGATAACGCGTCTGCATGACCAAATTTCTTAGATGGTACATACTCCATTTGAAAATTGTAGTTAAGAAGAATGGTACCCCATCTTTGGAGTCTATTCACAGTGTGTTGTGGTAGTCCCTTTTTCGATCTGAAAATCGTTAATAAGGGTTTGTGGTCTGTTTGTAACAGAAATTGTCTACCGTGCAGGAAACGATGAAATTTCTTTACCGCGAATATAATGCTTAGAGCCTCTTTCTCAATTTAAGAGTATTTTTTTCGGCTGGTAGAAGTGTTCGGGATGCATGGGCTATGGGTTTTAATTTTCCATCATCCATTTTGTGCAATATGCATGTTCCTATACCATAGTTGCTGGCATCGCTTGCAACTACAATATCGCGCTTGGGATTATAATGTGCCAGAAACAAGTCAGACGTTAAGATATCTTTAATTTTCTGAAACGCTTCTTCGCACTCTTGCGTCCAGACCCATATTGGTCCTTCTTTAACAGTTCATTTAAGGGTAATCTTAGTTTATGCATGTTTGGTACGAACACATTGTAGTAATTCGCCAACCCTAAAAAACTTTGTAGAGACGCAATATTTTCTGGAGCAGGCATGTTCCTTATCGCCATTGCCCTATCTGGGTCTGGCCTTCTTCCTTGCTCATCGATGATTTGTCCTAAGTATTTTATTTTTTCCATGAAAAAAGTACATTTCTCATCTTTGATTTTAAACCCATAATCCTGGATTTTTTTGAATACTTGGTTTACATGAGTCTTGTGTTGTTCTTTGCTAACGCTGTTTATTAACACATCGTCCAGGTACCCTACTGCGAAATCCATCCCATTTAACATCATGTCCATAATTTGTTGAAAAATCGCAGGGGCGACCTTTACTCCAAAAGGAAGTCGGTTAAATTTGTATAATCCCTTATGGGTATTGATACATAGCAGTTTTGAACACTCTTCATCGACAGGGATTTGAAGATAAGCGTCGCTGAGGTCGATTTTAGAAAAATATTTTCCTCCACTCAGTTTCGCAAATATTTCTTCAGGGCTTGGAAGAGGGTAATGGTGATCTTTTAATGCCTTGTTCAAGCCTGTGGAAAAATCGGCACAAACCCGAACGCTTGATGAAATTAAGAGTAAGGCAGAGGTGGACGAATTTATCATAAGCACGAACGGAAAAAACAACAAAAACGTTCTTAATCCCCAGAGGGGATATTTTCAAAGGGGGGTGTTACACCGGCCGTTCTTACACAGGAGAAACTACACCGGTTGTCACTATAAATAGTGCGAGTCACCAGAAGACAAAGCACAGTCTTGTAACTGTCTAGCCAAGAGCTAGTCACTTTCTTACTTTGTTAATACACTTGTTAAACCAACCCTCGACTTGACTTCCTTTATTTATTATTTACTGTGGAACAACTTCACAACAATAAACTAAGATGTCAAGGTGTCTAAAAGTTCAGTTTCAATGGGGAGCTGCTCAGAGATGTCTGACAGCTTTGGAAATCGAGCCAAAAAGAGGCAAAGTCCCGCTTTGAATTTCCATCGTATGGGTAGAACAAGATTACAAATTCTTGCGGCAGAAATGCTCTCTCGTTTGGGAATGGATAATATATCTTCAAGGGAAGTATCCCCAACCCAACATTAGCCAATTTTGCAATTTTAACAAGTTCTTTCACATATGTTTAACGATTTCATAACCAAACGTCTTCAATTTAAGGCAGAATAAAGAAAGCAAGGAGGAAGTTAATGTCGTAGGCTTGATTGTAGACAACACTGAATCTGTCCTCATGCTTCTTACATTCTGGTGTTGTCGTGCTTGCATGCTTTTATTTCATATTTTTGTTAACAAAACATGGCAAGATATGACGTCATATGAAGAAGGATGTGTCAGAGAAGTGAGATCAATTCTGATTTTTAGGGTATACTGGTGTATGACGTCGTAATGACCAGACGTCTTTTTCGAAGCCCACCACCTTTGTTCATCTAGATGTACATTGCTGTAAATTGCTGAAAAATAAACTAAATCGTTAAAGATAATAATATAACTATAACACTTGATTGGAATAGTCCATTATAAACGAAAGGAAATATCACCATAAATAGTAACACTATTTAACCTGGAAGAGAGAGAGGGTATATAAACACGAAAACAAACCTCTCAAAATCGGAACAGAACCAAATTACGGCAGCAGATATTGAACAAATAAAGGGATCAATGTCTTATAAGATATAATTACATCCATAATAAATGATAATAAAATATGATTATTCAGCACTTTACTGTACTTTCACAGTATCATCGATTACAAGAAGTGTCCCCGATTGGCATCAATCAAAATATAAAGTCAGAATATTTAAATATAGTTTAGTTTTCTGCCAGCAGAATAAACAATAGACGAGAACACTTCTGATGATCAATGATACCATGAAACTGCAGTAGAGACAAAGCTCCTTTCCTTCAATAATTACAAGAAACCTCTTCAACCATCGATTGTTATGGCAAATAAGACCCTACCTGAGAGTCCAACATTCAAACTCCTCGGCCTAACATTCACTAATAGCATGAGTTGGAACAAATAGATTGAAGACATTGCCAAGGCTGCTGCATAGAAAATGGGCTCCCTCTACCGTGCTAGTAAACTTCTCACACCTGACATTATCCTATATCTCTACAAAGCCACCATTCGCCCAGTATTGTTGCCACATCTGGGCTGATGCATCATCTACTAGTCTCTCCCTCTTAGACAAGGTCCAAAAAAGAGTTGCCAACTTAATAGGTCCCTCACTATCCACCAAGCTCCAGCCTTTGTCCCATCGTCGCAATGTTGCATCCTTGTGCCTGTTTTACAAGTACTTCAATGAGTTGTGCTCCGATGAACTTGCTGCTCTAGTACCCCCTCAATGTAAATACAGTAGACCAACCCGACAATCAGCTAAGTCCCATCCATTCACTGTAAAGGTCCCCAGATGCCGGAAAGCCTTCTACTCCAATAGCTTCTTTCCTCGTGCTGCCGGCCTCTGGAACTCCCTGCTCCCCGACTGTACCGACATGCAGAAATTTAAAATTCATGTAAACAGACATCTCTCTGCACAGCTCCCAACTTAGGATGACCCCCTAAACTTACACCTTAATTCCCAGTAGCCCCTTATGTCTACAGTGGCGACTTGCCTTGTTTCGGGTGAAGTATGTTATAAAAAAGTGTTAAAGCTAAGTACATTTATTATCATAAAAAAATAATTTTAAAAAAATAATTAAAAATAAAAAATAATTTTTAAAATAAAAAATAATTTTTAAAATAAAAAATTAAAAATAATTAAAAAAAATAATTTAATATTATTTATTTAAAATTAATATATATATATATATATATTAATGTTTGTATTACAGAAGATCAGATCAACATCGGTACCGTCGGTTTCAAATCCTAACAAAGGGGACCTATAAAGACCTCTTTATCGGAACTCTCTTCAACCTCTGTTTATGTCTGTCTTTGCGGAAGATGGCTGTGCACGCGTTATGTTAACTGTCTCACGATATTTCGATTTTCTTTTAATTTTCATCATTTTTACCACTTGAGTATTTCTACCTGAAAATTATGCGGGTATTTTTCTTTTGTTCTTTAAAAATATATGTCGATGCAATACCAATGTAATGTTGATTTCCCATTGAACGGCGAAAGAAGGGGGAAAAAAAGAAATGTGAATCTATATGAGTCTCAAAGGCCTACAAAAAATATCTTCAAATTAACCCTCATGTAACGTAAAACATAAATTCAGTTAGATTTAATTGTGGTCTAAGAGGGTCCACTCCTTAATCGCGATAAAATTCAAACCTTATGTTACATCGTTATCATCACCACAAGCATGTGGTTTCCGGTTTCAACGTTTCACATGTACGAATCAACTATTTAATGTTTTTTTTTGTTTTTAGTATGACGAAACTTTCTATTGTATTTCTTTTTATTAGATCAAACATTTCTTTGTTTTTAACACATTATTATTCATCTTATTTAATAAAAGAAACTATTTAAAAATAGTATTTAAAAGAAATAACTTTGTTACGAAATTATATCCACTACAATGCATTTTCGGTTTTTCATGAAACAAACATGAAAGTACAAAGACTCCCGGGCAACGCCGAATACGTACAGCTAATATATCTAACATATAAAGTTATCTTGTCGGAATTTGAAAGTCAGATCCAAATAGCATCCTGTTTGACATATCGATATTTCATTCGAACAAGCCTAGTTTTTCATATTTTTTCTTCCACTATGTTATTGGCACAAATATAATTTATTTCACTTTGTTTTTTTCCCTGGTTATATTTGTCCAGATAGGAATAATATTAAAGTAGATAAATTTTTCATTACTGACCTAAACAAAATCGTGAGCTTTAAGCTCACGATTTATAGTCAAGCCCTTCAAACACATCAACATTTCACCAATTCTCTTCATAATACGGCTACCTGATAACCAATTACATGTGTTTAAAATAAACTTTACTTATCCACATGCTTTCTGTAAGCATAATATTTTTTCATACAAAATATAAAAGTTTTCCTTACTGAATAACAAAAGAGAAGGGGGGGGGCTATTTAACAATAATATTTTGAAAATACTGTCTACAATTGAGGTGTGTGTGATTATTATTATTATTATTATTATTATTATTATTATTATTATTATTATATTAATTTTTCGTCTTCGTGTCTCATGCTGAGGTTAGACGTTTCTTGAATGACTTCCAACTTCTTCTGTCTGTTGCCATTGCACCTGTGCCACCCACTAGGATCAGGTCGTCATTAACTGATCCCCTCCATGTATAAAGTGGGCAATTGCACGGCTTTGGGTCATTGATATCGATGTGGGATACACTTTGGAGTGTTTGGATGACTGACGGTGGGTGACGTGGCTGTACCAGTTGAGACGCTGTTGTGTGACACAATTTCTTATGTAAGAAAGTGAGAGTGTAGTAGAGAAAGGCAAACCATACATAATAATATATCAACTTTATTTATATCTTGTTGAAACAACCAAGAGTAAAGAGTTCAGAGGAAAAGAATCAAGAAGAGTTCAAAGGGTATGTGCATGGACTGGTTGTGAGTGAGTTCGTGAGACTGTGTAGCCAAGTGTCTATGAGAAGTCTTTGTAGTAGTGTTATGAGTGACAAAGGTTCCTGTAGCAAATTGAGTCTCTCACTTCCTCTCACTGGTTACAGCGTTTGGGTTGGGTATAGTCAATGTGAAGAGGTGCTCGGCTCCTGGAGGTGACTCTTTCCAATTGGTTAAAATCCGGTATAGGCAACTAATTGAGATTGAGTATTTTTATAGAATTGACTAATCAGTATCAAGTATTTCAACTAATAAACATCGAATATCTTACAGAGATCGTTTTTCGTGCATTCTTGTTGCTGCTGCTGGAAAAGAGTTTCATACGACCGACAATTTTCTCCATCTGATGCACTACGTAAACAAAAGTAACATATTCATAAAATATCACTTCTTAAATTCTTGTTTAACTACCGGCGTATGACACTAGAAATAGAAGCTAATAAAACTACTAGATTACCTTATTCAAACTTATCTACCTATATCACTACCTAACTACCTTACTTATTGTAAAAGTATCATCATCTCTCTCTCTCGCTCTCTTTCTCTCTCTCTCTCTGTCTATATATATATATATATATATATATATATATATATATAACACTTAATGTCTGTATGTATGTGTGTGATGTTTGTGTGTTCCCAATAGAAAGAAAAGTTAAGAGAATCCATGTAAAATCTAAAAGTGTATTCTTATGTAAAATTTACCGGGGAAAATAATGGAAGTGTTCCTGAATCTGTAAGTACACCTCTAAGGGAGCTATGAAGGCATAACCTCTTTAAAACTTCCAAATATATCTGTCTTTTTTTAATGAAATTTAAATCCTATGTATAAAGTTTTCTGTGGAAGACGATGGAAGTGCTCCCGAATCTCGAAACGCCTTTCTAACCTAAGGGAACTACAGGGGCCGAACCTCATTTAAAACTTCAAATATATCCTATTTTGATGAAATTTATATCATATGTATAAAATTCTTCGAGGAAGACAATGGAAGTGATCCCGAATCTCGAAACGCCCTTCTAACCTAAGGGAACTACAGGGGCCGAACCTCATTTAAAACTTCAAATATATCCTATTTTGATGAAATTTATATCATATGTATAAAATTCTTCGAGGAAGACAATGGAAGTGATCCCGAATCTCGAAACGCCTTTCTAACCTAAGGGAACTACAGGGGCCGAACCTCATTTAAAACTTCAAATATATCCTATTTTGATGAAATTTATATCATATGTATAAAATTCTTCGAGGAAGACAATGGAAGTGATCCCGAATCTCTACGGTACCCACGATGTGCTGAATATCTATGTACCTCCACCTCTAAGTGACCCATATGGAAGAAAAATAAAGAAAATGTCACATTAAATGTAAACCATATGTATAAGACACTAATTCAGAAAGTTTTACAACATTTCCACGTCTTCCAACTATATTAAGGGTGTAACGGGAGGGGGGGGGGGGTCAGTGAAAGTAAAGAAAGTAATATGGTGTTATGAGCAGAGTGAAAAAGTACATAGTAGTGATCCACATTCAATTCCGAGCAACGTTGGGTTTTCCTGCTAGTAACAAAGAAAACTGGGATCAACCAGGACTATAACCACAAGCTTATCTCATTCAAACTTTTTTCAAGGCGAACATATATAAGCTAAAATATAGACGGGTAATCTATATATTAATTCCATTCTTACTACTAACTTATATCAATACCTACCTATGTTGCCTATTATGATAAAACTCCGAGTCAAAATTCTGTAAAGAGAAAATATACAAATTACCAAATCTAAATTGTTTGAGCAAAAATATAGAACAGAGTTTCTCAACAGCGGTTCTCCTCCCGGAACCCTAAAGTTTCACAAAATATCCCTAGGAGTTCTGCAAGAACAAGTGAGATAAGTGATTTACTCATATCTTTTCCACATTGATAGTAAAGGATAAATAAATAATAGACCGATGCTGCAATTATTTGTTTTCGTTCTGTTTTCATTTACATTATAGGTTTTATAACATATTGGTTACTTATGTTTAATTTTTACGTTTGAGGTTAGAATTTGTTTTGTGTGAAAACAACCTGAAGTATTATAAACGAACAGTATAAATTTTGTTTCAAAATTTTTTAGATGAGGATTGATAACTTTTATTATTTGGATAATTTGAACTACTGTTCTCATCTTGGATGTTATTCTCACAACGTTATCTCCGACCATCTTCAGGTGCGTCTTATCGAACTCAGGAATCTTTATGTTGAATTCGGGTATCTGTACAGAATTTCGAACGGAACCCTTTATTTAATCCATGGGGGTAGCTTGGTCTCGTTTCATCAGCCATGACCGGATAGAAGTCTTAAGTAATTCGTAATTGTATTCTTAGTATCGCCTGCACTGAGGATTGAACCATCAACCTCCAGAAGACTGTCCCTTAGAGCTGATTATTACTTAGCACTTATATCCGTTGTTCTATGAATTACTTAAGACATTTCTTCAAACGGATTTACATATCTGATGAAAGCGGACCACCGCTTGAAACGCATTATATAAAATTATAAAATGATAAAATAACAAAATAATAAATAAATGTTGAAAAAACATTTTTAAAATGTTGGTAGCCTTACTCCTTTACACACACACACACACACACACACACACACATATATATATATATATATATATATATATATATATATATATATATATATATATATATTAATTTCATTCTACCTATATGAATACCTACATAGCCTATCATCATAAGTTAACTGTATGGAATTTACTCAGCTAGCTGTATTCATTCTCACAATTGCTTTCTTCTTCTTTTGAAATGCCTATCAAACATTTTATTTGAAGGGAGGGTGATAATAGTAAGTAGCTGAGGTATGTTATTTCCCCTTTGTAAACAATCCTCCCTCTAGGCCAAATT
The DNA here is from genome assembly GCA_963556195.1 of Sepiola atlantica. NCBI lineage: Eukaryota > Metazoa > Mollusca > Cephalopoda > Sepiida > Sepiolidae > Sepiola > Sepiola atlantica. The sequence continues at coordinate 34,500,543 of OY744547.1, forward strand.
CTCTGGACCTAACCGCCCACATTTGACCATCAACTGAGGGTCAAATACATTCAAGCTGAGGTCAAAGTAGTATAAGGATTCTCTTGGCTGAGATACAAATTAGGAAAAAGGGACATTCTGACGACCACATGAATTTTGAAAGGGCTTTTTTGTAAGCAATATTTACATTAGGTCATCCCATAAGTTCTGTCCTGATTTTTTAAATCTTTGAAATATAATAATAAATGGGAATGTCTAAAGGAACTAAATAATAGTTATATATCATACTAGAAGGATACTGGGATGGGTAAAATTAATTCCCCGATCTTACACCACTTTTATGTCCCCTTATGAAGATTAAAACCAATATATAATGATACTAAACTTTATATCTAGAATCCTTATTCCAATTTTGTAAAAATTCAATACCTGATTTTAATTCTAGAAAATGTCTGAAATTTATGGTTTAAGCTTAAGGGGTCTTGAGAAGAAATTGAAATTCATGGAACCTTGCTTAATTGGTGTCTAATGACTATAGATCAAATTTAATGCAAATCTGAAATATTTGAATTTTCAACTGAGAGGTTGTGCCCATATTATGTTCCCTAAAAACCCTTTAAAATACCCCAAAGAAACTGAAATTTGGGGAATATTTATTAATTGATATCTCATACATATTGTTAAAATTTTAAAAAAAGGAGGTATCTTAATTTTTACAAAGAGCTTCCATCCACTCTTTACCCGATTTGCATAAAAGTATATTAAACTAAATATAACCCCAATTACACACCCTTACACCTAACAGCTGTGTTCTAAAATTCATAATGATTGGTTAATTAGTTTAGGAGTGAATGCTATACATAGAAATATATAAACATATATATATATATATATATATATATATATATATATATATTGATCTCAACTAACATTATATATATATATATATATATATATATATATATATATATATATATATATATATATATATATATATATATATATATATATATATGGGGGTGTATGTGTGTGTGTGTGTTCGACACATTTAACTTTATCAAATTTTATTTTACAGGGATTATTAATTATAATTCCACGGTTGAAATCCTCTAAAACATGATAGTATTCATGGAGAATTTGAGGCATATAATGCTTTATGAGTTTAAAAGAAAAAGAAACTCCAAAGCCGAAGTGACTCGAAATATCCACTCAGCTTATGGAGAAGAATATCTGAAAGAACGTGCAGAAGATGGTTTACAAAATTCAGAAATAGAAATTTCACCCTTGAAGATAACGATTGATCAGGACGTTGAGTTTAGTTTGATGAACAGCTCTTTGTAGCATCACTTAAAAAAAAACTGCATTATCGGTTGAAGAATTGGCAATGAAGCTTTCCCCAAACCATACAACTGTTCATCATCCAACAACTTGGAAAGGTTCCTAAGCTTGGAAAATGGTTATCTCATGTATTGTTTGCAGATTTCAACTCGTGATGTATGGTTACTTTCAGACAATTCATGATATTGCAGGGTTTTCTTTCCTATCAAATAAAATTTTATGAAGTTAAATGTGTTTAAATACAAATTTCGTAAACAAAAACTTACATATAGAATTCTGCTTCATATGCATTTTTTTGGTATATGCTTCCCAAAAAATAAATTTTAGTTTCATTTGAATTCACTAATTTTTATATTTTATCCACTCAGCCATCTTTTTTTTTGATTAGTAATTCAGCATAGGAGTAAGAGTTACTACCCCTCCCCAGTAATAAGTCTTCGATCCCGAACACCATGAGAGAAATTTGGTAGAAATTTAATTGGTTTCATTTTTTCGTATTACACCGTCTATTTGCTCACTTTATATTAATCACTACACCTATCAGCAATTATTAATAAAAATGCCTTTTCGTATTACGTTTTCAGATTACAAATAATACACAAATATCCACAACTTTCATTCCCATGACGTTTTTAGAATATATATAACAAACCGACCCCTACAATTCTTTGTTTTGAACACAAACTCGATAAAACATTACACCCTATCGATTGTTAAGAATGAATATTTTGAGTCTAGGTCTACTTACTGAGAAAAGCGGAATGATTGTCATAGCAGTTAGCTGCTTTGAGCTAACAAATACTGGTTCTTACCAGTAAGTTATGATAGAAGGGTAGCGTAGTCATCGCATTGCATGAGAAAGTAGGTCAGTTAACATAGAAATGTACAATATTCGTCTGTTCTTAGTTATAACATAATATGATTTGTCTTTTCTTAGTTATAGCATAACACGATTCGTCTGTTCTTAGTTATAATATTACATGTTTCATCTGTTCTTAGTTATAACATCATCAGAACGCTTCAATATTCATTTTTATTTATACATTTATGTAATCCGATAATGGAATTAAATTAGCTTTCCTTCGGTGTCACCACCATGAAAAATCCCAATCTCCACTGTTCACTGTCAACTGCTCACTTTTCACTGCTTACTATTCACTGTTCACTCTCTGCTGCCCATAAATCAACTGATCTTTTCAATTTCAAAGGATTAGTTTTCATACTAAATTGACTACCAGTCAGAGCCATCTATGTCCATAGACTCCAAACAGCCAATCTGTAAAGGGGATATTGTCACCAAGGCAAATTATCACAGTATCTTAAACCACAATTTAATTTCTACTTATTTTACATTTATATTTTAATTCTTATTCAAATTCAGAAATAGTTTTTGCACAAAATATTTGCTTACTCTTTTAATTAAATTCTGATCTTCTTAAAAATAATCCCTATAAAATTGCTTGATTACAAATCCTGTTATTCCTATAAGATAGTACTTCCCTTCTCATGTTTGTGTATAGACACTATTATTTACAACCCCTAATTTAAAAATACAAAAAGGATGCTCTTTTTTAGTTATGAAATAATAATTAAATGGTCATTATTATCTATAAATTTAATAATTAGTGAACACTATAATTAATACTTATAGATAGTTAAAAAAAAATTGAGTAAAATCAGTTATATGGGATTCGGTGGTGGGAATGGTATTTTCTTGGAGTATTCATTTTTCTCAGGAAATGCCTGTGCACAGTTCCGCTAGTATGATATATAAATATTGTTTAGTTCCATTAGATATTGTAAAATCCCTGCAACCCAAATAGCAGCAGAACAGCAACAACAACAACAGCAACAACAACAGCAAAAGAAAAACAAACAACAACAACAACAATAAAAAGAACAGGAGATACAAGAATAACGGCAGCAGCAAAGGCGAGAAAGCCACAACACTCATGGTGTGATAGTGACTACAACTGGTACAACTTTCTCTTCCCTCGTCGACTCCACGAATACCAGCAGGACTTGCGTGTTTTCAATTTGCACCAGAGTTAAACTGATGAGCTTTTCCCAGGCGTTTCTTTATCTCCGGAATCCTTAATGCGCATGACCGGTAGGTTTCTTAACTTCCGAAGTGCAAAGGGAGGCAAATCTTGACTGTACATTAAACCTCTCTTGTGTTTAATAACAAAAACATGAATGTATAGAGTCACTGTGTGTGTGTGCGCGTTATATGTATGATAAGAAAAGGGGGGGGACAGTTCATTTTGCTTACTTACTTGCTATGCATTCGTGTAGTAGGCAGAATATAGAAAAGTCCTTGAACAGTTTATAGGTGTGTGAATATAGTGCACTTTTTGATAATCAAACTTCCTCCAATTTTCGAGTGATCATCTTGAGGGTGGACAAGTCAAGAGAGGTTTTCATTAAATTTGCATTCTTTCTGTTCAAGCAGTTCACCCAGCGTGAGAAACTTTTTATCCAAAAGAATATTCCTGAAGTTGATTTTCTGCTGAATTTCATGGATTGACTTCATGAACCAACTGTACAGTTCATTACGTTCCGCTTGGATCTTCTCAAAACCTTAATCAAGTGCCTCATCTCCCCATTTAAGAGCTTTTAGTTCCTCCGTTGTTGCCTTTAAACAGGCCTTGGTCATTCTTAAACTCTGTTTATCCTTCTCATGATTTTTCTTTTACTTTAATTCATCCCAAACAAGGGGGCACATTGCCACTGAGACGTGAGGGACTACTGTAAATTTGGATCCATATTCATAGGGGCATCCTAAGTGGGGAGGTGTGCAGCAAGATGTTTGTTCACATTACATTTAAACTTCTGCATGTTAGTACAGTCAGGGAAACAGGGAGCAGGGGGGATTCCAAAGGCTAGCAGTTCGAGGAAAGAAGCTATTAGAGTAGAAAACTTTCCAGCATTTGGGAACCTCAACAGTGAAGAGGTGGGATTTAGCTGATTGTCAGGTTGGTCGGGGGTACTTACGTCGAGGTGGCACCAGAGTAGCAAGTTCATCAGAGACACATTTCATTGAAGTACTTGTAAAACAAGCACAAGGATGCAATATTGTGGCGATGAGACAAGGACTGGAGCTTGGCAGACAGTGTGAGACTGATTGAATTAGAGATTCTTTTTTGAACCCTGTCTAAGAGGGAGAGACTAGTGATTAGTGCACCAGATCAGATGTGACAACAATACTCCATGCATGGGCGAATGGTAGATTCGTAGGTGTGAGAAATTTTCTAGCATGTTAGAAGTAGCCCACTTTCCTTGCAGCAGCCTTGGCAGTATCTTCTATGCATTTGTTCCAATTCATGTTACCGGTGAATGTTAGGCCGAGGAGCTTGAATGTTGGAGTCTTGGGTAGATTTCTATCAGCCATGACAATCGATGGTTGAAACGGTTTCTTATAATAGTTAAAGGAAAGGAGCTTTGTCTTGGTAGCATTAAATGTTACCATCCATTTATGTTCTCATTCGACTACAGACTGGGAATCATTTTTAAAAAAATCAGCCATTGACTTAGATATGTGCGCATTCATTTTACTCACATATCGAGAATAAAGAATGGTGTCATCGGCAAATATACCCATCTTAAACACAATTGCATCAGGGAGTTCTTTCATGAAGATCGGGAACAATAAAGATCAAGGGTCGACCCCTAGGGTACACCAGCATTAATGTCATGTTGTTTAAATGTATGGCTATCAATGACAACCTGGATCTTTCTTTTAGTTAAGATCTGATTATATTAAATATTAGTCCAGTAATACCATACAAATTAATTTTCATGAGAAGACCTTCATGCCAGACCTTGTCAAAGGCTTTTGATATATCAATTACTACCGCCCAAGCTTCACCTGCCTTGTCCAGTGTATGGTATATGCATTCAGAGATGACTGTTTAGATATCTGTACTAGAACGTGCTTGCCTAAATCCATACTGATGATTAAAAAGAAGTTTAGCATTAACTAGGTGATGGACCAACGCTAGATTGATTAGTGACTCAAAGAGTTTAGCGAATAGTGAGAGGAGGCTGATGGGGTCATAATTTTGTAAGTCATTTTTCTCACCAGAATTCTTGAACTATGGTACCACAGAGGCAATTTTCCAGCTATCAGGTAAGCAAGATTTAGCAAGGCATTTGTTGTAGAGTTTGGAGAAGACAGGGGCTAGTGCAGCAGAGCATTTCTTTATTACTATAACAGGGATAAGATCAGGCCCACATGCTTTGGAGGTATCAAGTTATTTTATGATATCCAGGACATGGGAAAGGGTGATGATCAGGTCATCAAGTGTGTCTTCTGTCTGAAATGGGAAATTTGGTAGTGAGTGGTTTGTGGACTCCAAAGTGGAATTCAAAGTAAACCGCTGGGCAAGTAGTTCAACCTTATCAGTTGTCATGTAAACGACATCATGGTGGTTGGATAGCGGGGGAATTGTTGATTGCCCATTATTCACCACACTATTATAGATTTTCCAGAAATCACAAGTTCCTAATTGCTGTGACTCAATGCATTTCTGATCATCTCAGTATACCTTAGCTGTGGATATTACAGACTTACAATGATTTCTAGATGCTCTAAATTTCTGCCTATTTGTAGTTGATTTATGGTGGTTGAATCGGCAGAATGCTTGCTGCCTCTGAGCAATAGCAGCTTCACAGGTCGAAGTGAACCATTGGGGAGATGCCCAAAGATTTTCGCAGTTTGTCTACTTATTTGGAGAGGCTTGACTAATCGTTTGTTCTTGGTTGTAAGATTAGCTATTTCTTTTTTCTTCATATCGATCTGCTCCTTGAGAATGTTAATCCAACCATAATTGATGAGCGTAATATCATTGCAGTAATTCTTGATGTCACTGAATGCTTTCTCGTGATTCTTCATCAAGGTGTTTATTTGGTTGTTTTTTCTATCTTCAATTTCATGGATTTCAAATTTATGTTTCAGCTCAAATTCGTCTCGTAAATCCTTCATCTTCTTTTCGTATTTGGATTCAATCTCTTTGGATTTGCACGCAAATGCATTTTGTAAATTTTTCATGTCTTAATCCTTTTTCAATTTGAGGGTTTTGATTGTATTTTGATGCGAAAGTTCTTTTTCTTTCAGTTTTACTTTGAGATTCCGTTTGTCTTTGCGTAAATGCCATTGCCCAATTTAAACTTGGCAATGTTCTTCTGGTGTTCATACATTAAATACTTCACTTTTTGTTTGTATACCGGCTTGGAATTGCAGACTTGAGCGAAATGGTTCCTTTTAAGGCAGTTCCTACACTCCTGCCCATTTGTGGGACACGTCACGTGTGTTGCCAAATATCCGCAATAACAGCAGGTCTGTCCATCATCTTTATTTTGTCTCCTATATGGTCGGTGTCTCGGGGCTATTTTGTGTATATCCAAGATAACGTCCACTGTTGGAGTTGTTGACACATTTGCTGTTTCCATTACTTGTGGTTTTCGTTGTTGATGTAGGACGAAAGTGCATGGACTTCCCTTTGTTCTGCAGCTAGTGTGTTAGCAAATTTAATGGCCCTGGCTTCGTCTAATATTTGCTTGAGGGGAGAGTTATCTCTTAGCGCCCTTCTTCTAACCTTAGAAAACGAACAGCTTTGAAGTATCTGGGCTAAGATTTCCTGGTCTGTATCTTGGAAGTCGTGTGTGGATGCTAGAGTTCTTAGTCTGGCATGGTATGAATTCAAGTTTTCGTCTGGACTTTACATCATGCATCGAAATTTAAAAGTTTCGTATGATGTAATTTTTGAGGTGTGAAATGGTCAGTCAATGATATTTTCACTGTTTCATATTGGTTTGGTAATACCATTCCATCTTCTACTTCAGTGGTTGTTCCGATGCCCTCTGACTGATCACTAAAGATGTTAGGGCAACCTAACAAAACTGAATCGAGTTATTTCTCTTGAATCAAAAAGTAAGAGTTATCGCCCTTGGATAAAGAAAAAGTCGTCTGCCTGGATAGTGAAAAAGTAAACAGAACGGCTCTCACGATCAAACAAGCATCTCGCGTTCAGCGGTTTTCTACATTTCAATTTAATCAGTGTGTTTGTTAAGTAAATTTTTTAATGGTTCTACTTCGTACTTCCTTCATTTTTTTGAGTTGTAATTGAACTGATAACGTATAAACATTCAGACGTAACAGGCCCACAGTGTGCTCTTTCTCATTTACCGCTCCTTTGCCACCGTGACAGCTGACATCTTCCTACTGCGATGCATATCTCTGGTACAACTCATTTTGGAATATGGCATCTACGCTTCATCTCCCTATTTTGTTCGGGATATCCAGCATCTGGAGTGGGTTCAGAGACTTGCGAAGCGGATGGTCCATGGACTCCACATAAAGTCCTATGAACAACAGATGGAGGCCCTCAACCTCTATTGGCTAGAGCATAGACGACTGCATGGAGACCTCATCCTCATCTTTAACACTATACCTGGCAACTACAATGTGCCTCGTGACCTCTTCTTCACACAAGGAGCTTGTGTGAAAAGGCTTCGGAGAGGGCTTCGGAGAAACTCAGAAAAGCTGTACCTGAGACGATTTCGGCTAAATTGTCGGAAGGTATTTTTTTGGTTCGGGTTGCTGCACTGAATCCGTGGTCAGCCTACAGATGACCAAACAGTTCAAGGCAGCGCTGGATGCATTGTGGCCACTGATCTTTATGTGATTGCCCCTCACTTTAGCAGCGGAGGATGAATGTGGACTCATTTCTGGCATAAAAATCAACCAGAATTTGGATGTACCTTTCGAGGCACAGAACCTTTCCATGGAACCTAGCAGAAGAAGTACCATGGTCGCCTTTGTCTCATTGGTGGAGGGGCATCATTCTCTGTCTGTGTTTATACTTCGTGAGGCAGCCTACCAGAGGTGGTAATGATGTCTATTATATCCAGGATTGGGGTCGCCTTGGGCAAAACATTTAGATGCTGTTTAGATGTATATATCTTCTAACTGTTCATTTACATGGCTTGTTGAACTTTGCTATATTTTGCCAATTAATTTGATTTGACTTGAGAACCCAAACGCTGTCGTCACCAGTGAGAGCCCCAACTTACCACATGTACCTATGTAATTCACATCACAGTGTTACTAACTGTTACACATACACTTGGTGGGCAAATGAACTCTGTCCCCATGGCTACTGGTATCTCGACAAATAACACAAGTCACAGTTATGAACTACTAAAATATAACGACAGCTTGGTCTCACAAACTCATTCACAGCAAGTCCACACTCATACGTACAAAAACAACACTTTCTTCATCTAGACCCTTCATGACTCTTTTCTTCATAATTCTTTACTTTTGGTTGTTCCATCAAGACATAAATAAAGTTGATATATTATGTATGGAGTGGCTACTGGCAACGACGTTTGGATTCTCGCTTATATAGTTAATACAAACAGGTGCTTGGCTCACACGGCATACTCTTTCCGATTGGTTGAAGTCCGATATCGGCAACTAATCGAGATTAAGTATTTTAATAAAATTGACCAATCAGTATTATGTATTTCAACCAAATAAACATTGAATATCTGACAGAGATCGTTTCTCTGTTGTTGTTGTTGCTGTCACTGCTGCTGGAACAGAGGTTCCACAAATCTATTTTTGCACCCTATGCTTGTCCACTCAAGAAACAAAAAAATGAGATTCTACTTTTTTTAAGCGATTACATGTAAACAACCATGGCGGTAAAATAAATATAACAAAAAAAATGATTTCAAACTTTAGAATGGGGGATCAATTCCACATATAAATTTAACATAAAATGATCACCTACTTCCGGATCAGATGACGTTTTAAGGACATGTAGCTAAATCTTTTTTTTAAATCTTGACCATTTTAAAAATTTCTTGGAGATCAATTGTGAGTGGGTGTGTTTGTGGGGATGATCTTTTCTGCTGAAAATATGCATTTAAACATGTTGTAAATAAAATAATTACTTATCTTTTTGGAGGGGGGGGAGGAAATTGACCTTTAATGGTCCCGTGGACTATAAACTGACTTTTAATAGTCCCGTTGCACTCACATTGTGTGAACCTTTTCTGTTTAAAACAAAAAAATTATTTTAGTAAGACCCTCCCAACTCTTTCTTCAGTGTTATCCATTTTTTTTTAAACTGAAAATAAACAGGTCGAGCTATAACTGCAAGTGAGACTTAAGTGGGGCCAATGAAATAGGGGTAGACTTATTCACTCAACTAATTAAGAGGCTACCATAACAGGACTGGGGTCTAAAAGAATCAAGAATTGTATGTGCGATGCTCAGGCAAGGAACATGTACTCATACCTGACTCCCTTTGTATGCACAAACTCGCAACTTGTACCCATCTTTTGTTGGATTCCATGAAATGTAATCTTTGCCTCTCACATTTATTTTTAACCCTAAGCTGATGTTTGAAGGATAAAATCAGATCTTGATGAGAAAAGAATTCTAACTCCATACAATCAGACATGTTGTCCACACGACCATTCTAGCTATGACCTGAATCGCATGAAACACCATTCATTTCTCTCTAGCCCATGACAGGTCAACATTGCCAATCACATACTCAACATCCAGTAGTACCAAATGCTTGGAATTGATGCAAGCCATCACCTCATTAATATACCTCCAGAAGAGTCAAAGTTCACTACAGTTGAAGAAGGCATGCTCAGCCGTTTCTGCTTTAGCATTGCCAGGCGCCCAATTCCATTGTGAACAAATTTCTTCCATCTCAGCTGTTCCCCGAGTGGATCCAAAGCAGAAACCTCCACTAAAACCCTATAAAATACCTTTCTAGGTTATGAAAGGTCACTGGACTGAGGAAGCTTTCTGACTGTGACTCGGCACTCGGTGAAGAAGTGCGATTCACTTCGGTATACAAGGGGCTCTCGACGAAAAAACTGAGCATGAGGTTGGGAAATGCACTCTGGACAGCAGGGTCTGTGTAAACTACTTTGCTATGCTGGCTATTAGGCTCTTATTATTTATAAAATAAAGATGGCGCTAGATTTATACTGACTGCAAGAATGTTTGCAGCAAAATCTTTGCTTAAAGAAAAAAATAAGGACATTTCGACTGTTATTATTTATAACAATTACAATAATGGCTTTGAACATTATTTTGCACAAACGTCCAATACATTTAAAGATAATAATATTTTTGTTAGAAAAAAAACGACTTAAAAAAAAAATGAGGAACAAAACTGAAAGTATAAATACTCCCAAGCAATGTCGGGTCGGGACAGTTAGTTTTCAATAAAATAAAATAACTCAGATGTTATTAGTTATTAGTAGATTATATTTCAACTGTGACGTGGTGAGCGAACATACATTCGCTCACTACGTTAATAATAATAATAATAAAGAACATTGAACGAATTGAGCGATTGAGTTTGAAACGGAGTAAGGGGGAGAAAGGCAAAACAAAAAGAACGTAACGCTAGGCTTATAAGGAAGAGAAAAGAGGAAAGAGGAAAGTAAGGCGATCACAGCGTATCATGCTGTCTGTTTATTTTTCTGTCTTTTTCAACGTTATTAAGCAGGTGAGAGAGAGAGGGGAGGGGTGGCTATGCGGTGTTTGTCGTAGCTGACTGTCTGGGTTGCTTGGTTGTTTTCTTTCTTTTTCTTTTTCGTTCGCAGAGGCTTGACTTAACAGATCAGTAGTATGAGGGAGAGAAGGCGAGAGTGTGGTAGCGTGTAAAATAATAGAAGGGAAAAGCAAGGAAAATTGGATGAAGCAGACGCTAATGTTTTTTGAAGAGGATGTAAACGGTTTTGAAATCTAAATCGTTCAACCACAACAAAAAAAACAACAAGAGGTCTGTCGATTTTCCTTCGTTTTTTATTGTTTAATCAGGTACACGTAAATAGGTTTGAATAAGTTTACTTATTTTTTTCTCTTGCTAAGAAGTGAAAAATTTATCATCCAGTTGGAAAATTTACGATCATGTGCAAAAATAAAAACAAAACAAAAAAAAAACACGGAAAAGAAATTAAATCAGATTGACGAGGAATTAAATAGATCCAAAGAAATGAAAATATTATCGAAAGTAGAGTACAGCGAGTGGGCTTTGCCTACAGTCTAAGTATAACAAAGTAAAGAGATCCGTGTTTGTGCAGATTTCTCCACAGGATTGAACCATGCACTAAAGGATTACCACTACCCTCTACCTAGTTCAGAAGAAATTTTTGCTTAACGCAACGTATCAAAGTTTTTTTCAAAGGTTGATTTAAGTGATGCTTATCTACAAATACTTGTGGACAAGGAGTGCTCAAAGCTACTTTGTATAGATACCCATTCGAATGATTACTATTTGGGGTTAAGGTTGCACCAGCTATTTTTCAACAATACACACATTGCTTAGCGAACTGGAATTTGCAACAGCCTACCTAAATGAAATTCTAGTGATTGGTAAAAGCACCAAACAACACAAATCATATGTATACGAAGTATTTAAAAGAATCCAATATGGAAAAATAAAGCATTTAAGGGTTAAGAGAATCCAAGACTATAGATTTAAATTGAAGGAGAGAAAATGCGATTTTTTCATGGATAGAATAAAATATCTTCGTAGAATTATAGACAAAGATGGTTGAAGTCCAAACCCAGAGTGAACTAGTGCAATAAAAAATATGCCGACCCCGAAAAATATATCGTCACTACGGAGTTTTCTCGGTTTTCCAAATTATTATAATGTGTTTATTCAAAACATGCACAATTTGTGAGCTCCTCTTAATTAAAAAAAGAAATAGATTGAGTCTGGACAACAGAATGTCAGAAGGCATTTGAAAAAATAAAAAATATTCTCACATCAGAATTATTTTTGACACACTACAATCCAGATCCCGAAATCATTACGGCTACTGATGCTAGCTCGTATGGCACTGGAGCCTGCATATTACACAAAATGGAAGACAGATCGCTCAAATCTATCACACACACGTCCTTATGTTGCTACCTGCAGGAAAAAGTTACTCATAAATCAAGAAGAAAGGATTGGTTATTATTTTTACAGTCATCAAATTTCATCGTTTTGTTTATGGAAGACATTTTGTGTTGCAAACCGACCATAAGCCACTGCTAACGGTTTATGGGTGAAAAACGGGATTACCAACGCATACAGCAAACAAACTGCAGAGATGATGGACCATTCTCCTCAATTACACTTATAAAATGGAGTTTCTCCCATTGTCAAAATTTAGTCATGTTGATGGATTATCTAGATTTATACCAAAATATGTTGAACTCCTTGAAGACATAGTGATTGCCTCGCTACACACTAAGTTAGAAATTTTAAAAATACATTGTCTAACACCATTAGGGAACTTCCGGTAACACTCGAAGGAATAAAAGAAAAGGCTTTAAACCACGATTTTTTTTTAAAACAAAATAATTAAAATAAAACAAACCACCAACAAATCTCGGAAGTGTATTTAATCTGTGATGAAGTAGTTATGTACGGATACTGAGTGGTTATTCCTGCAGAAAGAATACTAAAAGAATTTCATGTCGGTCACTTGGAAATTTCAAGGATGAAAAGTCTCATGGAAAGTTATGTGTATTGGACAAGTATGAACAAAGGCATTGAAAATGCGGTGGAACTATGCAAAGAGCGTGCTTTGGCAGCGAAGACACCTCCTATGAAGTTCAGACCCTGGCCGAAAACTGAACGACCGTGGTCTAGGATCTACATAGATTTTGCTAACCTACTGGATGGTTTCTATTACCTAATAGTAGTAGACAGTTTATCGAAATGCCTGGAAATATTTAAGTGTAAAAAAACAATTATGGAAACAACCATTAGTTTTTTACATGAATTGTTTGCCCGATTTTGGGTCGTTGACTGTATTGTATCAGACAATAGAACGCAATTCACGTCTAGTGAATTTAACTATTCTGTCAAACATTTGCAGTGGAATTTATCATAATCGTGCCATACGATGCAAGAAGCACTGGTCAGACATGCGAGTATGTTCAAAAGAGCGCTTAAGAAACCGAGGTGTACACCTACCGAAAAAGCCATTCACGAATTTTTGCATGTATATAGAATGACCATAAATAACAATGCTTTATCTTTCATGACGAAGATTAAAACAGTTAGATAGATTATTGCCAACCCATACGAAACCAGAATCTGAAAACAATCTCACGAAGGAATGCTTCAAAGTTGGAGAAAAAGGTTTCTTTTAGATGTTTAAAAACAATAAATCCTACTGGGAAACAGGAATAGTTGATAAACGGATTAGGAACATACTTTACTTGGTAAAGGGACCCAAGTTTATCCACAAAAGAAATATAAACCAGATGATTAAAACGATATTCAAATGCTGTCGAGAATAATACACCAGAGGGTGAACTAATGGATGTCGTGTTCAACACATTTGAGATACCAATCCTGCATAAAGGTTCTGGACAGCAAAGATCAAAAAGATTACGGGCTTGATTGTAATAAACCCTAAAAGGAAAAAGTATTGACTCCATACAGAGAAATGGCTTAAGGGGGGGGGGGGGTATGGTGTGATGGTGATTCACCCTATTTCGTGACTATATGAACTCTTCTAGACATTATGCATAGAGGAGCCTACGATGAATGACGAGCAGTCTTTCTGTAGCTCTGTAAATGCACACTAAATATATATATATAATAATAATTATCCACAAACACGTGTTTCGTCATTATACGACTCATTAGCATGACTGAACCAATAACGACGAAACGCGTGTCCGTGGATAATTATATTAAAAAAATATATATGTCGCTCCCCATTTGGGTACATTTGTGAAGAGAGGATTGTTACCAACTAGCATTTAGGTAGAGTGCTTTTGGTTCAAAAGTATCACCAAACAAAATAAACAAATAAATGACATCTCTCTATATATATAGACAATATATTATATCACCTTATAATATGTATATATATATATATATATATATATATATATATATATATATATATATGAGAAAAGAAGGATGAGAGTAATCTGATGTAATATATATATATATTAATATTATGATTTTATATATACACTTATAATATTATATGGTGATATAATATATTGTGTATAAATTTTCAGTATTTACTTCAACATTGCTCAATACATGAATAGAGTAGTAAAGCCATAAATATATGTGTGTGTGTTAATCTGTACTTGCCCAGAAACTGATAAGGATCTGATAGTTGAAACAACCTTCTTGACTGGTAGGACTTTTGTTTTATACAAAATTATCAAAGACAAAATAATTAAAATGAGACGATCAAATGTAGATTCAATCAGAAATTAAAAAGTAGATTCAATCAGAAATTAGCAGTAAAACTAAGAATTCAAGATCCTAGACCCCTCCTTATACCGCCTCCCACAACCCCAGCATCCAAAAAGAGATGCTCAAAGAAACATAATACATATATTAAAAAAATATATCATTTTACAATGAAAATTAATTGCCATTAATATTAATTGTCATTAAAAACATTTGCCATTAATATCAATGGTAATTATTTATTAGATCAAATAGACCAGCTCTCAGAAATATAAACATATCAGGTCATCCCATAATTTTTGTCTGGATTTTAATTCTCTAAAATTTAATGACAAAGACATTTCATAGAAATTAAAATCACAATTTATTTACGAAACTCGGTTTAATAAACCAAGTACGGTAATGTCTGAAGAAACAAGAAAAAGTCTTGTTGGTGTTTTGTTACGTCTGGATGTTTATACGTTATCGGTTCAATTACAATTCAAAAAAATGAAGGACGTTCGAAGTAGAACTTTTAACAACAACACACTGATTAGATGTAAAGGTAGAAAACCGCTGAACGTGAGATGCTTGTTTGATCGTGAGAGCCGTTCTGTTTACTTTTTCACTGACCAGGCAGACGACTTTTTCTTTATCCAAGGGTGATAACTCTTTCTTCTGATCCAAGGGAGATAACTCGATTCAGTTTTGTTAGGTTGTCCTAACAGGGCTTTAACTTCCGCCGGAATTGCATTGGGCAGTGGGAGTAAAGGAGCAATCGACCACAACACTCAAGTCCTTGGACTGCATTGTCTTATTCAGCATCAATCGGCCAAGTTCGAATGTTGAGTGAAGAACCGACTGGAAGGTGGTTGCATTTTTTTTTTTACATTGAGAGATAAATCGCATAGGTTTTATCATTTCCAGACTTGATGGAGGCATCTACGGAGATCTTCAAAGTCACTTTTAGGAGAAATTATCTGGATGCCATCAGCAAAAAGAAGCTTCTCACTTATATAGTAAATGCGAACAGGTGCCCGGCTCCCATGGCAAACTCTTTGCAATTGGTTGAAGTCCAATATCGGCAACCAATTAAGATTGAGTATTTTGATAGAATTGACCAATCAGTATCAAGTATTTCAACGAATAAACATTGAATATCTTACAGAAATCGTTTCTCTGCTACTGTTGTTGTTGTTGTTGTTGTTGTTGTTGTTGCTGCTACTGCTAGAAAAGAGGTTCCACTGAATAATACCGAAAATTCTTATTATTGATTAAAAAAGAAAAAAAAACTTCTGAATAATATCAATTAACCACCAGATTTTCAGATTAAGGAAAATAATTTAGTAAACATAGCTTTTAATGTTAATTTAATATAAATAGCCATTTACATTTTGTGGTTTCGAAATGGAGAGAGAAGGGCTACTTTTAAACCTTGCTATTCCGTGAAGTTACTTTTCTTTAAATGACCCTCCTTCTCCTCCTCCTCCTCCTCCTCCACCTTCCATTTACAAACCACGAAATTGAAAAAAAAAAAAAGTCCAACTATTTACGTTGAATTAACCCACACTTAAACATTAATGTTTTTCTTCAAGTATTCTCCAAAGAATAACAAACAATAAAAATTCAGTAATAAAAATTTAAAGGGAGCGGGTGGGTGGGTGAGTGGGTAGGTATGAGGGCTCAACGTCGGACATATCTGCCAACAGAAAGACTATTAAATACGTACGTCTGAAAGCGCATATATTTGTTGATTTATTTCCTATTTACTTATGCCAAAGTATTGGAAACATTGCTGTCCCAGAAGCGGTAAATTTATTCATATTAGAATAATCAGTGTAGAAACAAAATACAGTCTTTAAATCAGGTGAAAGGACGAAAGTGAAAACATGTGAAGACCGTACAAATTTATTACTGGAAACTGATACAAAGAAAAGAAAATTCGCATTTAGCCCTAAAACGTGCTGCTACTGTAGCAGTTATTAACACTGATATTTCTTTTCTCTTGCGGAGGGCAGCCCCAGCGAGGTGGTTTGGTCACACAATGACAAATCAGCCTCCTTCGACCGAACCTTTTAAGGACTACTTCCAGACCCTTAGGAAATTACACAGCAGACACAGAGAGCTCCTAAGCACAAAGGAAGAAAGGCGTCTTCTCTTCTACCCCGGTCAACTTGATCCTGAGCATCGGCTATCTCCACTGGAAAATATATTGCTGAAAACCTTTTTGCCAGCCGAGCTTTATTACTTATTATCACTTCCTTCACTTTGACAGGTGTAGGTCACTTAAATAAATATAGTATTTGTTATTTATAAAAGGGCGTTATTTTTCTTTCATTTGACAAACTTTTTGTTACAAAATATTATAGGGTTGGTAAGCGGTGGCTAAGTGGTTAAGACGCGGACTGAGGACCTGGGTGTGCTGAGTTCGAATCCAGTGTGTTCCACAGAAACACTTTCATCAAAACCCACACCTGAGAGGGAGGTAAATAAAATACTGCTAACACAAACAGTGGAACTAACATCTTATACACATACATATATACAGACATATACATTAATGTCATACAAAGTCTCTACTGTGTTGCTGCTTGTTTCAATTCACACATAAAATAAACATATACATTAATTTACCATTAATGCCATACGCCACAGCGTCGCTGCAATTGCTCTCTTCTATGCATAAATGGAACATAAATGCGTGCACATTGAATGTATACATGGACAGTATCCAACAACTTACCTCCCCACGAGGGCAAGGTTAAACAGACGGCCAGTTTTTAATGTAGGGAAATCTAGCTCCCTAAAAAGGGGCACTCGCTTTTTTTTTTGTTTTCTTTGTTATTATTTTTTTAGTCATCACTTATCAAAAAACATACGAGGATAAGGGTTAATGAAATAGATAGATTGTACGGTGATGAATACTATGAGAGGATTAAAAAGCTCCACATACAACTCACTCCAAAAAATAGTCGAGCCAGGAAACAGTTCTTCTTCCCTCTTTGTCAGAAACATTGGCCATGGAATGTGAGAACAGAAATAGTGAGAAAACAAGAGTTACAAGGCTGTTGAAAGTAAACTCAAGGTCCACTTTCTACTACTGGATTAGGATTTTAAAAAATTAAAATTGCGTCAGTCCAGAAAGATTCCTCTCCGTCTGTCCGAGAACAGAACACATACTACACTTTGATCCCAGCCTAAAGGCAAAGTCTTTTTATATAAAAAAAATAGCAAAACAAAATATTCACAATAGCATCCGGTTTTCCAAGCATATCGTTACTAAAATTGCCTCCCTTCTCTCTCTCTAGAGAGAGTGTATTTTTTTTTTAGAGAGTGACAGAGAGAGAGAGAGAGAGAGAGAGAGAGAGAGAGAGAGAGAGAGAGAGAGAGAGAGAGAGAGAGAGTAAATAATCAACTGTAAACACATATTAAGCGCGAAATAAACAAAAATGTCACTTAATGCTTGAACACTAGTGACTGATTGAGACGACTTTTCCGCTTTCCGTCTTTTAATACTCTACTTAATACTTTTTTCTTTGTTAACAGTGTCTTTACGTGATAGCCTAACAAAGTTCAACTAACGCGAACGGTAATTAAAAAAAAACGGTTAACATTAACGGTAAACGTTACTATTGGCGACCTAGATTATTTTAAAGGAAATATAGTTGGAAATTAGTCAAAAACAATTTTTTGTAGGCTCAAATTCTCGGGCGCTGGCTTTTCAAATCCCACCTTCCGACCTTGTGTCACATCTTACCGCTGTGGGAGGTAGATAAATAAATAGTCAAAAACAATTTGTTTTGATTTACCTACGCCTTTGTGACCAATTTGCGTTAAAAGAATGTAATATTAAATATCTTAATGAATAAAGGCGATTTAAAAACATTTATCACTGCCATATTACCATCAACACGGGTTACTGTTATTTAAATCAATAATGCAACATATTTTGAAATACTGTATATATCGTAGAGACGGAAATCCCAAAAGAAATCTCTTTGAATGCCTAATTTGCATAACTATTTTTTAAACAGTCTATAAGAGATTAATGGGTGGTGTTATTCATATGAAATTTTATTGTCCTATTTTTTCCTATACATATATGCCATAATTTCGTCAATATTAACAGTCATTAATTAAAGTAATTTAATAAAATGGATAAATTACGAAAAACTTTCTTATGGTCTTATTTAAAAGATAAATTTGTATCAAAAAGGTTTAAGAGTTCATAGAGAGAGGGGGTGACTGCTCTCTCTCTATCTCTCTCACTCTCCTTCCCCTGTCTCTCACCCTCTCTCTTTCTAGCGACGCCAAATTTTCTTTTTTATTGCTTAAAAATATCTCCCTCCAAACAAGCACCGTCGCTCAGGCGAATTGATTTCTTCTTTTTTTTTCATATCTTTACGGTCTTTAAAGAAATTTAGCAAAAGAACGGTTCAGTCATCACTTGCCGAAGTCGAAAAAATGCTGAAAGAAAGAGTGAAGACACAGAAGACAGAGATAAAGGAATTTTTTTTTATTAATACTGTTAAAATGAACAATAATACTGAAAAGTCTTCCAAAACTGATTGTGTTTGCAGCTTTAAAAAGTCCAACTAATAAAAGAGTTCTTTAACGTCTAAAATTATTCAGATTCTCAAGTCGTCGCATTAAAATTGAGAAATGTTCCTTACTTGTTGACTGGACTACAAACAGATTCAAAAAGAGAAAGAATAAGGCCTTTTTTTTAAATTATTCATCCTGGCAAAATGAAGTGTCTATTGATTGGTCAAGGAGAATCGTCTTAGCCAATCAAATAGGGCGTTTTTCAGAGTAGGAGGGGGTATCATAATGGACAAGAAGAAAATTATTTTGGGGAATAAAGGGAGCTAACCCCTTTTTATATCTTATTTAAAAGATAAATTAATTTGTATCAAAAAGGCTTAAGTGTTCATAGAGAGAGGGGGAGGAGGTGAATGCCCCCTCTCTCTATATATATCTCACTCTCTCTCCTTTTCACTCTCTTACTCCCTTTCCTTCGCCCCTGTCCTCTCTCTCTCTCAAATTTTAATTTTTGTTGTTTTTAAAAGAGATCCAGGCGAATTGGTTTGTTCTTTCTTTTATTTTATTTCCAGTCTTATCTAAAAGAAAATTTGTATCAAAATAACCAAAAATGTTAATAGTTATCTATTTATGTGAATAAATGTTAATGTTTATCTATTTATGTGAATAAATGTTAATGTTTATCTATTTATGTAAATAAATGTTAATGTTTATCTATTTATATGAATAAATGTTAATATTAATCTATTTATGTGAATAAATGCGAAAGTTTTTGTCTCATGTTTACAAGAAACTTATGAATGAAATGTTTGTTATTCAAAATTTTGGTTTCAAGTTGCAAACTCTGTGAAGCTAGTTTAATATAAAATATAAACATGTTTATTTGCCGTAAATATTGGTAACGAGTAAAGCAATCAGTGGTAACCATCTTGCTTTTTCAGGAAGTAATATACCAGACCGAAAATGAGAACCGAATACTGCTTGAATTTAAGTCATTAAATTAAAAGTGTGTTCTTTGATATGACAGGGGCGCATTTGTGGTCTGGGCAGGGTAAACATTACTATTGGCGACATAAATTATTTTTGTATTAACTTTTACCACATTTACTTTAGGGGAATCATAAGAAAATACCACTCGGCACGATTTCAATACAACTTATAATTGTATAACACCATTATATTTAATGTTTTATGGATAAAAATATGTGCAATATAATTTAATAATAATATTTTTTAAGAATTACAATCGGTGTTTGAGAAACCATTTTAAATTTTCAATGTGGTGGTTGTGTCTGGTTTACACTTATACTGATTGAAGATACAAAATGGGCAGCCGTTTCTTATTCTTGTTTAGCCGCTTACTGATGCATTATAGTCGTTTTATTTTGTTTGCTTTTTTGGGAAATAAAATTACAAATTTTAGAACACTAAAATGGTTTTAAAATATGGACCTATTTTGCACACAAACAAAACTTTGGGTCGTACTTTTACTTCTTTTTTTCTTTTTTTCATCCTCTTAAACTGAAGAAAAGGAGAAATTAAGTAATTAAGGCACCGGGAGGCATCACCAATTAAGTAAATTGATGGTTCATCGAGTCTTTCAACATCATATTCCTTATCACCAAGAAGACTGCATCAGGGAAGATCCAACTCTGATGTGGCCTCCATTGTTCAACGCTTACAGACACTATGGCTTTTATATTAATTGGACTGGGCCGGACTAATTGATTCTTTAAATAAATGGTAGCTAAGTACGTTATTATTGTTTTTTTTTGTTTTTTAATGGAAATCACTCCAGACAAGGCATGAAGCTACTTGATGTAAAGAGCTAAAATTTTAAAAAACAAAACACTTCAAGGTTAAAAACTAGACAACGCTAAGCGTTAGATGGATAGATTCCGATCCAGAAAACAGCAATTTTCCCCCTTTGTCAGAGACATCGCTCATGAAATGTCAGGACTAAAGAACAAAAGGAAAGAGTTACGAGGTTGCTTAAAGTAAACCCACGATCCACTTTCTACTACTCTCCTAGAGTTATATTACCAATAACAAGGTACAACAATAACAAATAAAAATTGACTAGTCAGAAGCAAAGTTTGATTTGTCAGTTTAAATGCTATTTAAGTCTGACCTTGAAAATTTGATAAGATAACTTTATATGATAGATTAAAAAAAAAACTATTTCATGTATTAAAGCTTCCAAGTGTGTCTCATTATTGTAGTACGGGTATTTCTCCTCATAAATATATATTTAATGTCTATACTTACTTTTGTTTTATATATATTTTTTGTTTTTTTTACAAAAAGATATATAATACACAGCATCAAGTAAGTATATATAGACATAACAAAGGAAGAAAACACTTGTTGAATTTAAATCTAGGATTAACCTCCTCCGTCTATGCATGACAATGAGACATAAAGACCGAAACATTCTTTCTTTATCTTTGTTTGACTTACCATCTCGAATGTAAGTAGTATTTATAGATTTTCATTGGTATCCTCCTTCTCCGTCTACTCCTCCTTCTCTTCCTACTCCTCCTTCTCCTCTTTCTCCTCCTCCTTCTCCTTCTACTCCTCCTTCTCTTCCTACTCCTCCTTCTCCTCTTTCTCCTCCTCCTTCTCCGTCTACTCCTCCTTCTCTTCCTACTCTTCCTTCTCCTTCTCCTTCTTCTCCTACTCCTCCTACTCCTCCTAGCATAATCCCATTGACACATAGGTTCTCATTAGATTGTCGAAGTTTTCTTGCAAGAAAAATCTCTTGTCGGTGTTCTGTCCGGAATCCTATTCTATTGACACGTCACAAATTACTCTGTGGATATTCCGCCTCTCAATTTCCTTTCCGTCTGATAGCTATTATAATGGGAGGAATTTAAAAACGACAAATAAACCATTATTCGCTTCTGGGGTTTGCTTTATTTTACCCAGCAATTTACAGCAAGGTACATCTAGATAGGTAGGCTGTAATTTCCCACCCCACCCTCGTAGGGGTGGTGGACTTTAAAAAATGACATCGAAAAACCAACTGCCACATACTTCCTTTTATGACATTATATCCTGTGACGTAATCATAACTCTAATCTGTTAACTTCGAATGGAATTTTCCACTACTCTAACCTTCAAATGCTTACTCTAGCCTCACGTAGAAAACTACTGTTCTCAAGATTATTTTTACACACCCATCTCTAATCTTGTTATAGTTAAGCGAAGTTGAGCCTAGTCAGTAACAAATGGGTGACCATTTTGAAATACCAGCCGCTGTACATGGGAGGACGGTGACACCTTCCTGCAAAATTTGCAAGTATATTGGAGCTCAGTCAAGAACCTACCATGAACATAACAATACAGAGGGAGAGGCTATTAACATCTCTTCTGTGTGAAAGGGGATGCAGGGAAGAGAAGACATCATCCCCCACTAGATTGCAAAGTTGGTTTTGTACTCTGCCAAGGAAAGAAATAGTGCTCCGAGCGGAACCTGCCCAGAACAAAAGGAAGACTGTATCTGTTACATTACACGTCTCAGAATCCACACAAATGTTCATAAAACTGGGTTGGTATTTTGCTAGAGAGCTTCGCCACATACTTGAAAACAAAATTCTGCTACTTATCATGATCTTGAGCCAGTCTTTCAGCTGTCAGGAGCAGCATGCCAGTCTCAACGCTTATCTAGTCGGCCCATTTCTTTGGTGGTCGTCTTCTTGATCTTTCTTAAATGAAATCGTTTTGATATGATTTCTTATCATAGCTGGAGTCTGGTAGCCGGAAAACATGTCCAAACCATGTTAATTTTTTTTGTTTTTCGAATAATGTCGTTGATGGATCTGTTAATATCAATCCTCTTCCTGACATGTGCATTTCTTCGTCTATCTCACAAAGTTACTCGAATGATAGTTTTTAAATATTTCATTTCAAAGACATTGAACTTCCTCTCATGCGCTGCCAGAATAGTCCATGTTTCACTTGCATATACATCAATAGGAACTATCCATGCATTGCTGTGCCAGGTTTTAATAAATCTTGTAGCTATTACCATTGTATCAAAATAATAACGATACAAAAAGTAAGTTATTTAAAAATTGCCCCTTTTTCATTGATTTTAATTTTCAACCTTTCTACATATATTCAAGCTAAAACAGATTGAACATTAATTTGATTTTGAGGGCCAGATTTTATCGTATATGCCTTCAATATTGGTATCACCTTATAAGAAATGTTGCTTTCATTGAACCAGGATGTTTTGCCAAACCTGTTCTTTCCATTACCACAGTGCTGTTATCCGGTTTTTCGACAATGAACATGAAAAGTAATTATTTTATTTTACTTACTAACTTTTCAGCATGAAAAAATCCCCCCTGCCCAAAATCTCCCTTAACAAGCAAAAAAATATGGTTATATGTCTTTAAAACGCTATCCGGTTAGACAATGGCCCGGAAATAGGTGATCATTATATGTTACATTTATATGCAAATCTGATCCCCAACTCTAAATTCTAAAATAATATTTTTGGGGGGGGGGGTAGAATATCACTTTTGGGAGGGGTGATTAAGCTGAGAGTCCTTATCTACAAATTTATCTCATTTTTACTACTACTATTACTACTACTACTACTACTACTTTAATTCTTCTTTTTTCTTCTTCTCAGTATTATTATTATTATTATTATTATTATTATTAACAGTAGTAGTAGTAGTAGTAGTAGTCTGTAACAAAAACAATAGTTTATGGGACCATTAATTACTTCTAAATGTAATACTTACAGAACACTACACTTAATATTCATAAATAAGTAAAAAATCAATTAAAATATACATATGGGTTTTACATGTGGAAACATGAGTTTCTTGGGTTCTTTGATTCTCCCAGAAAACGTTTGAAGAAGGATCCCACTAGTTTACAAGAAAACAATAAAAATAAATATGAGTTTGTCCTCCAACCATCCTAGCCGCTCCTCAAGTGGATCTGAAGCGGTACCCTCCACTAGATCGCGATATAGTCTCTTTCTGGGTCATACAAGGGCCTTGATCTTAGCCAGCGCTTTAAGCACGGTTTGGCATTTGGTGTAGAACTTTTGTTCCCCCTCAGTCTATGATGGGATTCGATTGAGGGGTCGGTTATGAGGTTGGGAAAGGCTCTCTCAAACACAGGGACCCAAAGAACATCCTCTGTCCAGAAAAGCCAATCTTTCCGCATATCTATGACTTGCCAGATCCGGCATTCCCAAGCCTCCCTCACTCGGACTTTGAGTACAGACCTGTCTACGGACATCCAGTTTCCCTCTCTTCTAAAGAAGCGAAAACAGCAAGCGCATGAAAATCAAAAGGCAGTCCGCAGGCAGAGATAGTACAGCCAGTCGGTAAAGGATGAGAGGAAGGACATAAGTGGTACATGCCTCAGCTCTACCTTTTAAGGAAAGTTTCCTTTGAATCCAAATCACGACTGACGATTCGACCTTTGACTGTACTTTCGACCAATTCTTTTCCAGCTGGAGGCCCAATCAGAACCAAATGCTAAGGATCCGAACCGGGTCATCCGACCAGCTGAAAATACCTGGATGTCACCGTTTTCATGTCGAGCCGCACTGAAATCATGAACATCTCCAAAAGCTTACCATTGACTTGCACCATTACCATCGGCAGACGATACAGAATGGAGATCCACTTGCAGAACATTAAAACATGCAGTCTCCAAAACAGATCCCAGGAAACGATGGTCGACCTTATCAAAAGCTTTGGACTGATCTAAATTGATTAGCGTGGCTTTGCTGTCGTCTTCTATTACCTATATGATTCAGCGAATCAGATACAAGCCGTTTTGAATCGATCTTAGCTTCACAGCAAAAGTCTGATCAGGTTCAATCAAATTACTGACAACGGTCTGCAAACGGTTCTCAAGAACTCTTGCCAAAATCTTTAACTCTGTGTTTAGCAGAATTATGTGCCTAAAATCATCTAAGTCCTCCCCACCATGGCAGTCCTTTTTCTTCAGCAATGTTATCACTCCCTTGTTTACCTGTCCAAGGATGGATCCCTGAGCAAACCAATGGTTGAACCTATCCTTTAGAAGAGGAACCAACAAAGGCGACTTGTTTCTGCCGCCCTGCTTCAATGCAGTAATCATCTCGCACTCTGTAACGATGCCATCACAGCTAGCCGCTCGGGCCGTCCCCAGGTGGGGTGCATTGGCTAAATAGCTGTCAAACTCCTCGACGTAGATTCTGGGTAGTTGGGTGAAGTGCTCCTCCAGATGTTTCCGGAACCCCTCTCAAATCTCATGGGTCGACGCGAGGGTATCTCCTTCCGGGTTTTTGACCTTCTGAATATAGCTATCCAAACCACGACGTAAAGCAGCGTCAACGTTTACAGCTTCGTTTGAGACTCTTTAACCTAGCTCTAACTACCTGACCTTCATACCGCTTGCTAGCTAAGCGGTTGAGGTCCCCCTTAGTTAGTGCTGCAGTTAAGGAATCCCCCCCCCCCCGAGTTGCTTATTTTCTAAACACTTTTCTAGCTTAGTCTTATCTAGGGCGAGGCGTTGGGCATATTGGACAGCAAAGCGTCTAACTTTCGCCTTAGTGCTAACCCACCACCTACTCCTGATAACCGCCCCCCACCAGAGATCGCTAGTAAAGTAGTAATAGCTTTTCCCGGAAGTCGCGTATCTCCAGTAAGGAGGAAGAGGTATTCAACTTCCAGTACTCAGCTATTCTAGGTTTAGCACTTAAATTTAAACGAGCCACAACCAATTTATGGTCTGAATGTCCTAGCCAGTGGGATGCACGACAAGATAGAAAATCTACATTGCCTCTTTTCACTAACATCTAATCCAAGTAAGTACTTGAATGAGAAGGCATGCTACTAGACCACGTCCACATCTCCTGCCCTTGGTGATCGACATAGAATCTGTCGACAAGATCGCATGAAGCCATCAGGTCAGACAGACTGTTTTCACATGTTGGGGTCAAGGATGGCATTTCAATCCCCCATTAACACTATCTGCTCCGGACCCGTGAGGTACCCCTCCAATTGCCGGAAAAATGAAATCCTCTGGCCATGTTAACAACAGAAGTAAAAATTAAAAAACATCATACAGTATACTTTCTTCTATTCTCGAGTCGAGAACAGATCTGGTCTACTTTTACATAAACCTCTAGACATGTTTTCTATTGTTTGGGCTGTGATGGAGTCAGTGGCATGCAGATGGGGAGCGACGGGGCTGTGGCCCCGGATATCCACATTTTTTTTTGGAGGGGGCATCCAATCGCCTTTTCTCATAATATTTCTTAGTACTAGGACTTATACTTGAATCTTTGGGACATACAATCAAGGAGACCTCTGCACGCCACTGGCTATAGTGATAGTAAGCCCATAGAAGCAGTCCAGGGTGAGTCAAAAAAGACATCCGACAGTATACGTTCTTCTATTCCTCAGTCGAGAATAGAAGAAAGTATACTACCTTTGAAGAAAGACGCCTATCGTTGGTGAGGTGAGGAGATGAAGGAGGGGGGTAGTGCTGAGCGAGGTGTTTGATGTAAGGCGTTTGAAATAAAGCAACAGACTCTGACTTTGACATTCTACTAGTTTAATTTGGGGATTTTGTCACTTTTTAGGGACTACTGAACACACCTTTGTAGTTAAGCGGATACACGTTTGATTGGATAAAAAAAAATTATATTAATTGATTTTGCCGGAAATACTGTGTATGAATCATTTTAAACACTTTTTTATTTGGATTTCGCAAGGTGAACATCCGGTTCTCTATACGGCACTACAATTTGAAAGAATGAATAAATCATTATCAGAGTAAAAAAACATATATGAGTCAGGAAGTTTGCACGGGGAAATTGTGGATGCTGATCGATAATGCGCCAATTATTAATACAAAAACAACAAACAATTATGGAAAAGAACAAAAAGAAAGAAAGACTGAAAGAAAAAATGAAAGAAAGAAGAAGGAACAAAAGATAGAAAGGATTAAGAAAAGAAAAGAAAGACGGAAAAAGACAAAAGAAGAATGAAAAAATAAAGAGAACAAAAGAAAGAAAGAAAAAGAAAGAAATGAAAGAATTAAAAAGTCATAACTAAAGAAGAAAGAAAGAAGAAAAAGAAAGAAAGAAGAAAACAAAATAAAACAAAAAAACAAAACAAAGGAGAGAGAAAGAAAGATAGAAAAAGACTAAAGAAATAATAAAAAATAAAGAGAACAAAATAAAGAAAAAAATTTAATTGAAAAAAAAATCAGAACCAAAGAAGAAAGAAAGAAGACAAACAAAATAAAGAAAGAGAGTAACATTTTAAAAAGAAGGAAAAAAGGAAGAAATAATTATGGAAGAAAGAGAACAAGTAAAGAAAAATGAAAGAACTAAAAAAAAACAGAATTAATGAAAAGAAAAATGAAAGGAAGAATTAATGAAATAAAAAATAAAAGATTAAAGAAAGAAAAAGATAAAAGAAAACAAAAAGAAATCATGAAAATAAAGAAGTAAAGGAAAAAAATGAATGAAAGATTAGAAAAAATAATAAAAAAGAAAGGATTAAAAAGAAAAAGAAAGAAAGTATAATAAAGAAAGAAAGAGAGGGGAGAGAGAGAGAATGAGAGAGAATGAAAAAGAGAAAAAACTAAACCAAAGAAAGAAGGAAAATGAAGATTGAAAAAACAAAAGAAGAAAGACAGGTATCAAAAATGGAAAGAAAAATATAGCTAAGATGAAAGAAATAAAAAGAAACAGAAAACAGGCAGACAACAAAAACAAAAAAACACACAAAAATATGAATGAAAGAAAAGAAAGACCTACAAGAAAAAAGAAAGAAAAAAGATAAAAATGATAAAATAAAGTAAGAAAAGAAAGCAGTTTATGTGCTTCCCACTGAAGCAAAATGTGATATAAGGGCGTAAGGTGGTGAAACCCAGCTGCCCCGAGGGGGTGCTCTGTTTTGATGCAAAAATAGCCAAGAACGAACCCGTCGGCATTTCCCGGTAACGGCACCTCAGGCGATAAACAAACTCCTCCCCACAAGCGAGCAGGTAATACCTTAGAGGGTGTACCTCCTAAGTCACAAGGCTCCAGCACCTGAGCAAACCATCAAACCGTGTAAGAATGCGCCAAGGTTTTATTCCTGTGCGAGGTAAGCAAAAGAAAAAAAAGAAAGAGAAACGAAAAAAAGAAAGAAAAAGAAACAAAAGAAAAAACAGACATTTTTTTTTTACAGACAGTTTCGAGCTAAGATCCAAGTGTAGTGTCTGCTCTTTGTCGGAAGAGGAGAAATCCTTCTCGATTGAAGCATTTTAAAAATGTTTGTCCTAATCTAGAGTGACCCATTTTAAGGAGCTACATTTTCGCCACATTAAAAACCGATCCTGTGTCTAATATTGCCCTTGTGGGGAGGGGGCAAGTAAATAGGGACAATATTTTCGTCAATATAATTAGGGCAGACAGTTGGTAACTATCCACTTTGTCGATGGTAAAATATAATGGTAGGTAGTGACACTAGTATTAAAATGTAGATACAATTATGAAAACCTTTTATGCAAGTTCTTTTTCTTTTTGAAATATTGCCATTTCATATAAATGCGAAAGTTGGGCCCATTTCTCGCACTAACGGTAAAGCCAAAACTCCCTATTTCAAGTTAATTCTAACTTTACTTTATTTACCTTTTAGGAGGTTAGACACAAGGTCGGGTATGGCTTGGAAAAGCCAGTGCACTAGGATTAGCGTTCCCTGACTTACAAAAAATGCCTGAGCAGCCCCATCAGCATTCCCCAGTAGGGGCGCCTCAGACGATTAGCAATAAACTAACCCCTTCTCAAAGAGATTTTAAAGCCTGCGAGGGTGGACCTCCTGAGACTGAACAGAACCAATACCTCAGTCCGACAGAGCAGGGCCAGATGATGCCCCCCCCCTTTGTGAACCCCACACTTGTCTGCACCATGGGGATTGTGGTCAACCACACACACAGGTGTATGATATCCTGGTCACGGTGCCAAATTGTGAACCCCACTCGCGCGCACAGTCTTGCCAGACCGTTAACACACTTCAGCCGATCGTCGTAATGGCAATAAAAAAATATGTCGATCGAAATTCCTCTGAGCCGGGATGGCGACGATGATGATGATGACGTCGTCGATCTTGTCGCCTCGTCCCACTCCCACGTTGAAACTGTTTATATCAGCGAGCGATCACTGGGCGAACAGCAATCGGTTGGCTCTGTGAGGGCGAAAGATTATTCAAAGCAGAACAAAGGGAAAAGAACAATGTTCAACAACTCGGTCGGGGTTTTTGTATGGAAGAGTAATTATTAATAACAATAAAAAAGAATTGATTTTACACTGGATTAATGTCTATCGTATTGTAAATGTCTTTAGCAAAAAGGGTGTGCTGTCCCCAAGTTATTTCCCCAGTTCTCTCTGTGCGTGAATTCGTTCACAAGTTGTTGTTTAACAAGTTGTTGGGCAAAGCGACAATGGCGAGAATTCCGTTCACTCCAGCAATTTAACTCTTACTGGCTCTCTCGCCATCTCTACTGGATCTGTCCTCTCATGTGTGAAAAACACACATTCTCTTATTGAAGATGTCTATCGTCATGCCCCCTTTCTCTGCCATATTTCTCTCTGCATCTCTTCCTCTCTCAGGGGGTGTGAGAACGGGCGCCTCACTCCCCTGCCTCTAAAATAAATGGGATTTTCTTTCTGGCCCGGTGTTATCGCTAAAACAATCCCCCTTCCCATCCTGCCACACAGCTGGTGACGATCTCTCATCGAGTTCGTGGTTAACGATGACAGGCCTAATTGTTTATCCGCTAAATCAAAGCAGACCTCCAGAATCGCAAATCCAAAGTGTATCCTTACTCAAAACCATATCTCTTTGTTGATATTTATTAGAATTAATGCTGAGATCATGGATTTAAAAAATCTTTAACTTCCCATCTGGCAACTTTCTTCTTTTTGTGGTGGCAATCCGGTGACAAACCGGCGCCTTGTTCCCGTCGCCTGAATAAGTTCGTTTCCACGTCAAATATATACTAGTTTTATATCTCCACTTTGTCTCTACACAGGGTCTAGCATCACCACCAAGAAGCATATTAGTGCATAAACAGGGTACCCAATCCCCATGGGGCCCCGGATACTTTGTCACACCTTGTCAGACTGATCGTCGAGGACGTATCACTGACTAGTAATTAAAAGTTGATTCAACTTTACACGATAGACACACCATCTGT
Source organism: Sepiola atlantica (assembly GCA_963556195.1). Lineage (NCBI taxonomy): Eukaryota > Metazoa > Mollusca > Cephalopoda > Sepiida > Sepiolidae > Sepiola > Sepiola atlantica. Next base: position 34,530,857 of record OY744547.1, read on the forward strand.
TTTACATACTACTAAGGTACATGGATATCAGTTGTAGGGTTAACTAATTTGCATATTAGTTTTGAAAAAGAGCATTTTATTGATTAACTATTACTTGCTATTGTTTTTTAATTCAACAATTGTTTTGATTTTAATACAACAAATAGTTATGTTTTGCAATATTGTTTTATTTCCTTGACGAATATTTAGCATTTGTGTTCAAATATTCCTTTCTTTAGAGGAACCAAGTTGATTTTCAACGAGTTACGATCCATTTCTAAATTGCAAATGAAACGGCAAATTGATTTTTTCTTTCTCTTCCTTTCTTTACAGTCACATTAAAAAGATAAATAAATTTGTATCGAAATTACTGAAGTGTTTATCTATCTATATGAATAAATGAGAAAGATTTTGCTTTGTGCTTACAAAAATGATATGACTAAAATGTTTATTATTTTAAATTAATGTTTCAAGTATTTTAAGTAGCAAACTTTGCAAAACAATAGTATTTTTATAAAATTAGAATATTTTATATTCTATTTTATACGTTTTTATAGCGACGCACATGATGGGGCCTCTTCTCCATCATGTGGCCGCCATATTGAATATGTGTTTTCTTGAGAACGCACAAAAGTCGAAAATAAATGGGAAACTAACATTGATAAAAATCGGTAAAAATAAAGAGACGGTTGCATTTACATACACACATACATTTATTCCTCACAAACATAAGCGAGACATAATATAACATGATACATAAAGTTGGTGCAGATTACAAACATAATTACTAATGTAAGAGTGCACATTAAAAGTCACTACACCCAATCAAAATAAGCATGAATTGCCAGGGTAAATATATCATAGAGTATGCATGGGTTATGTAAAGTAAATAGGCCTTACTTTGTATTGTCTGGGAACTATTTTCACTATGAATGCTGTGGCCAGTAGAAAAGGGTCTGCTGAGATGGCCAAAGGGACTACAGTTGAATGATAGTAAACAATAGTTGCGACTTGTAAATAGAACATCTAACCATAGGTGCATCAGAGTCATGAAAATCATGTTAAAAAATAAAGCTGAGTGGAACACCCAGCTTCAAGTCCAAGCCAGAAAAAAACTGAATACGGTTTCTAAATCCCTCACAGGTGGAATTTAATTTGTTTTTTTGGAAGTAGAGAGTTGATTCTCACATTGCCAGTATAATTCAGGGGAGATAACTTCAGTATACTTCAAGGGCTGTACCTCCTGAATATCTTACGCCAACACTTTCTTAAAACTTGATCCACTTACAAGAATGCTCTGATGTTTCGTAAAGTAAATAGGGTTAACTATTAATTGAAGTATAGAGATATTTGATACCATTGGAAATACTTATTCAAGTGAAAGTTTTGCAAGAACACGCACGCACGAAAAAAAAATCAAAAATTCGACTCACGAATTGTATTAACAATTCTCCAAAACACGACGACGCCATGTCTAAAAAAAAAATCTGACTCTAGAATTGTAAATAACAATTCTTCAAAACACGACTCTCATCAATCGAATAACCCGACACAAAATGCCAATTCAATTTCTGTCTCATTTTCGTATCGTAATCTTATCATCACACGCTGGGGAGGAAAGTTTCTACTCTCTTTATTTCATCGAGAATTCACCCATGCAAAACAATGGTCATTTGCATAAGTGGACTCTTGTCTTTGCACAGAAATAACAAGATTCTATCTTGTAATTGGAACGCTCTGGATTCAATCCTGGATGAACGACACATGGCGCAACCCTCACTCTTTTACCTCATGGCCCTGCATGATGGCTGCTACATTCTATGTATATAAAAAAATAAATGGAAAAGTGGAACAACCTCAAAATATAAAAGACAGATTTAAATAAAAAACATGACTAATCTTTCGTTTCTTTATTAATAGAAACTTTATCAAAGTTACTAGAAATAATATTTTTGATCACTTTTGTATAAGAGATGGAAGGAAGGAAGAAGAGAGAGAGATATGATAGTCATGGCGGGGGGGTAGTAGGAAGAGAAGAATGGTAGTAGAATTTGGGAAGACAGTAGTTGGATGAAACAGGCATGTTGTGACTGATTTTTAGGATGAGGAAGATGGGAAATCAGTAAAAGAACATTTATGTCCTTTACATTCAAATGATGGTGGGTATTCATTATAATGTACAAACAAGTCACATTCATAACTGTGTCTGCTTGTGGTTGATACTTTGTAATCCATTACAATACTCACAAAAAAGTTGAGATCAACTGTCAGATACATTCTAAGAAAGTGTACTGCTGCCCCTTCTGGGGAGGTGCCGCTCAAAGCACCCTTTTTTTGCCTTAACAAAGTAGAAAATCGACTTGCTATATAGTAGGGGATGATCTCTTCTGTGCTTTACAACCCCTTTCTAACAGAAGAGACGTTGCTTGTCTTTCTCTACTCTATCGGTATTTCCAATGTACTTGGCTGAGCTCCAATCTCTGGTTTCGCCTTGTAAGACATTCACAGCAAGAACTCGTCATTCTACCACCATTGCAAATAACTTTCCATTCTTCCTCTGTGTGCTTAGCATCAGGCAGAATTTCCATGAACAGAGTTTCTTTCCAAGAACCCCCCATCTATGGAACACATTACCACGAGATTGCTACTCTGCAGACTACAACATGGTAATCTTCAAATCCAATGTCAACAAATACTTCTTATAAACTTCTCATAAGTAATCAAACTTTGTTCATTTCGTTCATTGTAATGTTATTGGAAAAGACAAGGGTCATCTGAGGGTGGGTTTAGGGTCAAAATAAAAAGAACAAAAGAACAAAGAATTATTTTGGAAAGAAATAAACAAAATTAAAACATTCATTGTCCATGATGTAATTAGATAAAAGAGCACGACCAGTAAAAGAATGGTATTGTCGAAGAAAACGATGATCGGGAATCAGGTCACGGCTGTTTACCGTAGAACTAATGTTGGATGACATAAACAAAAGCCATTTAGCATGTGCACTGTTGTTACCAAGACAGAATAGAGAGCCTGACAGCAGACCGACTCATAGAGAAGAGCAGGGGGTCAGTGTGCCACAACAGCTCAGGTCCAAGACTCATTTTTCCATTAGTAAATGAATTTAACTAAGAAATAAAAGCATTTTTATAACCAAAGAAGGAAAACTGTCTTACTTATGTTTTTATACCAGGGGAAGCAACTTTGCTTCAATGAGAAACGAGAAAGCGAATTGAATTAGTTCCCTTACATCTGACACTAAGAATTACTTAAATGAATAGTCAAATCTGGGTCCATCGTATTACATCATTATTTTTAACCTTCTCATAATATTCTTCATCATTCAACTGACAATCTCTCCATCTTATTAACCCTTATCCTCAAATAGTTTTAGCCTTGATCAATGGTGACTCATTAATAAAAGAATAAACACATTCGTGCTTAAATAAAAATGTAGCTCCAAATCACCAGATGATAACTAGCACCTGCAACGGTTACTGAGGTCAAAGATCGTGCATGTCTTCTGATTGGAGAAGTTGAATAAACCTCTTTTGCATTTGTCCTAAAAAGAATATGAAAGGACACATAGGAAGGAAAGCCCTACTCTAGTATCTGTACTACATTTCCTCATGGATCTCCTTTATTTTGCAGATACCTTATGACTGTTTGACTCTGTTTTGTCCATTTCTACTCACTTAAATTAGATTTTAGATTTTAAATTATATCATTTTCATTTTTCTGTTGAAAATTTCTTGAAGTTTTGCTTGCCAAGGAAGCTATATAGTTGGCAATGAATTTATTTATATATTGATCTCCTACGAATTCTTTGGATATTTTGGTGAGGCACTCACTTTTTATCAACCGATTTTTTTGTCTTGAACTTCATTCTAATGTATTATCTCATACCCTGTATAGAATGCATTTAAATTTTGTAATTTGAAACGGTTTTTGAAACCAGTAAAATGCAGAGGCATTTTTTTAAATAAACATATTATTTATTTAAATTCAAATTTTCGATTCACACAGAAATCTTCATCAGGATAATAGACAATATTTTTTTTCTTCCTATTTTTTTCTTCCTTTTTTTTTCTTCCTTTTATTTTTAAATGACATGGTGTCGCTTGATCTTGTGCTTCAGTTGTTGTTGGGAAGGGGTTAGTTTATTGCCAATTGCCTGAGGCATCCCTGACCGGGAATGCCGACAGGGTTGACCAGGCTACTTTTAGAGGCTCTTCCGCTGGGGCGCTGCCTTTCTCCTCCCACTTTCCGGCCTTATGCCACATCTTCCTGCCGTGAGAAGGAAGTAAATAAAACTTGAGTTATTGTTCTTCCTTAGCTAGTATTATGGTGAACGAACATATACTATACTGCCCCCCATCTCGATTTAGAGGATAATATCATGACGAACGAACATTACTTCCCTCCCCCCAAAAGATATTCCGATTAAATCGAGTTTTTTTTTGGGGGGGGGGGGGGCATTCTGGGAGGATCCCTCCCTCCCCCAACACACACACACTCTTACAAATGGAGGAAATAATTCCTGGGAAGACAGTCTTATGACAACAGAACCGATACTAAACTACACCACCCATTAAAAAATATTCCAATTAAATCAATTTTTTTATTTTTTTAATTTAAAAATGCCTTGAATTTTTGGCTAAGATCAAAGTGTAGTATTTGTTCTCAACATCACAGCGATATTTGACGTTTTACTAAAGCCAAAAGTAAATTATCTCCCTTGAAAATGAAATTCTAAAAAGTATTTAAAACACTATCATTTTTTTATGAAATCTCTTTATTTAATTTTATTTATAATCATAATAAACGATTGCGTATATAGAAGAAAATTTGACAATACAAATTAGAAAAGTATATTACAGAATATTAATTTATTAGAAATTTAAAAATAAATAAATATGCAAATGAGCAATATTAAGATTTGTTTGAGAGATATGGAGATTCATATATTAAAGGTATTTGAAAATATTCTTGTATCATTAGAATGAAATAACCTAGTCAGTTTTGATGTTAATATAGTTAGGAAAGATGAAACAAAATTTTCATTTAGATATGTATCATTTATTTGTTTCTTTTGCCTGCAATACATTTGAACGGAAAGCACTCTACCTAAATGCTAATTGGGAATAATTTTTCCTCATCAATGTGATGCCCCCAGATGAGGAGCGACATATACATAAAAAAAAATTATCCATGGACACATGTTTCGTCATAATACGACTAATCAGTGTGGCTAAACCTAGCGAGATTCAAAACCATGCTGGTTCAGCCACTCTGATGAGTCGTATAACCATGAAACACATGTCTGTGGATAATTATATATATATATATATATATATATATGAAGCAATCCAACAAAAGATATAAGCGTCAACTAATATCTTATAATTAGTGAAACATCCGGATAAAAAAACTGAAGCTCAATATACTGGATAGAGCATTAATATTATAATATAAAATGAAGTAATAAAATAAGGTGTCAATCAAATTTTATTAGAATTCAAAGTTCATGCAAAGCATCCTTAAGTCCTTAGCTCATGAGTTTTCAAAGATAATTCTTCTCTTCAGAGGACCATTACCGCAGTTATACTACTACAGGCAATAAAATTACGCTTTGAAAATATATAAAATTATATACACAAATATATAAAAATACATAACATCAAACATATCAATCCAAAAACATACTTTTGTTGAATCCATACAGTCCATCCAAGTCATACAAGTTGAGATCATACAAGTTGAGAAGCATAATCAGGAAGGACATTACTCCAAGATACAAACAGCAGTCCAAATATGTGAAATTGAAGGGGCCGGCAAAGTTATCCAGTCGCGAAATGTGTCCATATTCAATGTTAATGATAAATAAATCAATCAAAATAATACAAAAAGTCCAATCAAAGTTCCGAGATCCCAACATGTGCAACTCTAATCAAATCCAAATTCGTTGTTTAATTAGAAAACCTGCTAAATCCGAATTGAGCAAAACAAGACGGACTCCCATCACATCTAGCCAGAAGAGCAAAAAATATATAAGTGATCTTCTCTCCAGACATATGTACGTACATATATATATATATATATATATATATATATATATATATATATATATATATATATATATGTACGTACATATAAAATTAATAAATATATATATATATATATATATATATATATATATATATATATATATATATATATATATATCATTCAAATAAGATATATACAATGAAGGGCACTACCAAATTTAATTGTTTGTAGTAAATTTGTTAAACAGTTTTTTCACTGAATCCAAAAGTGTTCAATACTATGAAAAGAAGGTCAGTTATTATAGTAATAAAATGATGCATGGCTAACATTGATATGGTCAATATATATAGAAATAAAGTATCTGGTTAGATGATGGAATATTATTGGACATGGGTGGAAGTCTGCATTCTCTGAGTGTTCTTGTTTCTAGAAATGTCTATTTAGCACCTGTTTCATGTACTGGCTTTCTGTTTTTTTTTATCTATACAAAACAAAAAGACGGACCAACCCAGACATATCTACTCGCTTGAGCACTCACATGTATTGACTTGCCTACAGACCTAGATATAGGCATACTTATGACTTGATTCTAAAACTTCAAGTACGTATCAAAATAATATGCTCGAATATATATATATATATATATATATATATATATATATATTACAAGAAAACTAACCCATGAAAATCGTATTGAATGTATAAACAAATGAAGCCGTCTTTGTTGGCTTAAAGTGTTAAGATTTCACTTCCACATGGCTTGCGCTGATAGCCTAATGGTTAGTATTGCCAATTGTCGAAAAAATAAATCTGTTCAAATTTTTTATATATATGTTATGTTTATAATCATGCTTTTTTTATTCAGTCTCTAGGCAACAATGGACTTGTTTTTTGTGTTTATAAAACAAAGCAAGACTTAATGAAAGAAACATGAATATGTTAACACAATTGTAGATAATTTATCAACAATATCATGAAAATGAAATGGACATGAATTTCAAACGAATATCGATAAAAATATATGTGTTTATTACAGGACAAGCCTAAGTGATGTATTCCAGCCGTCTCTATCCTACAATCGAACCTTTTGTTGCTTTTATAGAGGAAAAAAGTGAAAACGTAAATACATTGTGTGTTTGTAAAAGAGTTAATAAGTGATTTTAAAATACGAAATATAGAGCAGAATAATACGAAATAGCTTATGAAACTTTTGGCATTTGCATTTTTGGTATTTAAGGCCGCTTGTAGCAGATAAGTAAGACAACAGTAGAAGTAGGTTGAAGAAATCAGATTATTTTAACTGCTATTATGGTATGCAAGTAATTTCAAGAAATAAATAGTGTAATATTTAATTTAATTACATGTAATTGTTTATCTAATGACTGAAATAGATCGAGCAATGATGGAAGCCGATATTTCTTTTTTGTGATTAGTGAAAAATGTTTCCATATTACTAATCTTCTGAGTCAAAATAAGTATTTTTTTAAAAGAAATCAAAGCGATGCATGTTTTTTATCGTACGGATGTCAACGTCTTGATAATGGCAATATAATTACTGCAAGGAAAAACATGTGAAAGTAAATTATGATTTTACTTCACGACTTAAAAATATAATTTCTTTGATTGATTTTATCCAAAATCTCGACGAATGCAAAATGTAATGATTGAAACAATTCCAACAGTTACTTTTAATTTTGCAAATCATTAAAATAACAATAAAAACGCTCTGTTAAAACAATGAATACACTAAACAACTTCTCCCATATAAACATTCATTGGATACTTTACAATCGCCAGCCTGATAGCTCTGTTGTGTGAGTGTCAGACTGAAGAACTGAAGGTCCCTGGTTCAATCTTGTGTTTCGAGATCCATATTTTTTTTTAATCAATTTCTATTAATTGTATATTTATTGTGTAAACATGCACTAGGCGATTGCATGTTTAGTGGGTTGCATTGTTGCAACGCATGCAAATAACAGACTTGCTGCGAGTGAGAAATATTTAACTAAGAAAAAAGAAGCCACACAAGAAATTGGAAATGTGTCTGATCTGAAGTTTTTGACTACCCAGAATTTGATTTCTCCTTGAGAAAAGTTAGTGTCTCTTTAAATGGGATGTTCATGCTGAGATATGAAGCCTAAAAAAGTAATGGTCCTCTGGATCAGTTTGGTTTTTGGGGTCTAACAGTCAGTTGTTTTTGAGTGGTCCTCAGAAACAGATGGTCTCTTTGCATTCGGTTGGACTTGTGTTTTCATTTGGACGGGCTAAGCTAAGAATTCTCTTCTGCAAGTTCAGTAAAAGAAAATAAGTATCACTGTAACCGCCAAAATAATAAACCTTTGTTACTTGATTTAAATTGGAGTTGTGATTTTTTTTTGCAGGGAGAATGCTTCTGTTGCAGCACTGACTGCGACCACCGGTGTCAGAATCGAGCAAGGAATTTGGACCAGCACAACGAGCAGACGATCATGGTCTGTGCAGTGAATGCACACAGATGCACGGCCGCGTAATTGAAATTAAAATTGCAAAGGTGTAAAATAAAATGAATTTGAAAAATCTGAAATGCAATAGCGTAGAATAAGATAAATTATAAAATTATATTTAAAACAATTATTTAATTATGAAATCCACCAGAATGCATTTCGATATATTCGGAAACAAGTCAGCCATTTTTTATAAATATACATGACTTAAATTTTTTTTACTATTAACCAATTACTTTTTTTTTAAATTAAAAATGCAAGAGCATAAAATAAAATGAAATCTTACGCAAATGCAAGTCAGCCATTTTAATCTTTAATAATGGTTCAAGGGAACGCTTCGAGCCTGCTCTAAGTCTGCCAAGTCTGATCTTCCGAATATATTCGCAAAGACTTTTACAATTTGCCATTTGCAAAAGATTATTTAAAATAGTAGAGAAACAAAGCAAATGTTTACATGAACTTTAAAATTTAAATCTAATAATCATATTTTGTCAAATGTTGAATAATGTATTTATTGAATAAACTAGCAAGAACACTTGACGTTGCTGGGGATTTAATAAGGAACACTCTATCCTTTTTCACTTTTTTGCTCATAACATCATATAATTTTCTTTTTTTTAATGAAATTTTCGCCCCCTAATATAGTTGAAAGAAACTGACATTTTGGAAAACTCTGAATTAGTGTCTTATACATATGGTTTAAATTTCATTAAAATCAGATATACACATTTGAAGTTTTAAGGAGGTTCTGTCACATATTCATTAAAATCACATATACACATTTAAAGTTTTAAGGGGGTTCTGTCACATATTCATTAAAATCACATATACACATTTAAAGTTTTAAGGGGGTTCTGTCACATATTCATTAAAATCACATATACACATTTAAAGTTTTAAGGGGGTTCTGTCACATATTCATTAAAATCACATATACACATTTAAAGTTTTAAGGGGGTTCTGTCACATATTCATTAAAATCAGATATACACATTTAAAGTTTTAAAGGGGTTCTGTCACATATTCATTAAAATCACATATACACATTTAAAGTTTTAAGGGGGTTCTGTCACATATTCATTAAAATCAGATATACACATTTAAAGTTTTAAGGGGGTTCTGTCACATATTCATTAAAATCACATATACACATTTGAAGTTTTAAGAGGGTTCTGTCACATATTTCCCTTAGAGCAGGCACATAGAATTCGGCACAATGAGGTCATGTAGAGATTTGGAATCATTTCTATTGTCTTCCTTTGAGAATTTTATATGTATGATTTAAATTTCATTAAAATAAGATATATTTGAAATTTTAAGAGGGATCCTGCATGCATAGCTCCCTTAAGGGGTACTTTGAGTTTCAGGACCACTTCCATTGTCTTCCCCGTAAAATTTTACATATAAATACACTTTTAGTTTTTATGTAGTTTCTCTAGATTTTCTTTCTATAAGAAACAGACAGACATTGGCATCTATATATATATAGATGTGTGGTTTTTGTAATGATAAATGGTTCACTAATTAAAATTTATTTTTCATTACTCAAAACCTTTAATTATATGGACTGAACGATTCAGTTTTAAAGTATGCATGCCGCACAGCTTTTAAATCTATTTTAAATATATTACAATTTGTGTGTCAGTGTTTATTTTTATGTAACACACTTACAGACAGTCAAATCCATGGGTAGCAAGGGCTACAACTGATTAAAGTCTACAAACAAAGGCTGTCTGCTCTACACACACATACACACATTTTATATATATATATATATATATATATATATATAGAGAGAGAGAGAGAGAGAGAGAGAGAGAGAGAGAGAGAGAGAGAGAGACAGACAGACAGACAGACAAACAGACAGACAGACAGAGACAGAGAGGGGGAGAGCGAGAGAGAGAGTGTGTTCAGACAAAGACTATCTTCTGCTTTATTTTTAGCTTCAGATTGATGTCACTTCGGATTAGAAATCCTCCTTTTAAGAATTCAGTTTTTTAATCTCTAATTCTTTTATTGTTTGATTATTACGACTTAAGTAATGAATCTGATTCTCATTGGGTGTTTTATTCCTTTGTCCTTGGCCCACAAACTAATCCGTAAATAACCCTTTTATTTGCATGCATAACACGCATCATGAGTTTCTCTTGTTTATTTATATTTATATGTTTTGTCTCTATCTATATATTTATTTAGTATACATTTTTATTTATATGTTTTGTCTCTATATCTATATATTTATTTAGTATACATTTTTATTTATATGTTTTGTCTCTATATCTATATATTTATTTAGTATAAATTTTTATTTATACAAACATTTTGTTTGTATAAATAAAAATTTATACCAAATAAGTACACAGCTCTATTTACTATTGAGCACTATTATAAAAACAATAAGGATCCACTGGATTAACTCCTATGAACAAAACTCCATTGGAATTATTATATATCTATATATATATTATAATATATTTATTATTTATATAAAGTTCATATATTTCTGTGTATAGGATTCACTTCTAAGCTAGCTGACGATTATGAATTCTGGAACACAGCTACTAGGCGTAAGAGTGGGTAATGTTGGCTATATTTAGTTTTAATTTAGTTTTATGCATGGGGGTAAACCTTTTGTGAAAATTTAAATATCTCCAATTTTTGTGAAATTTTAGCAATAAGCATAAGACATCAATTAATAAATGTTCACCAATTTTCAATTTCTTTGGAGCATAATAGGTTTTTATGGAGGCATAATATGGGTACAAAATTTAAATATTTCAGATTTGCATTAAATTTAATCTATAGTCATTAGACACCAATTCAGCAAGATTCTCTGAATTTCAATTTCTTCTTAAGACCCCTTAAGTTTAAGCCTTAAATTTTAAACATTTTCTAGAATCAAAATCATGTAATGGGTGTTGATCAAAATTGGAATAGGGATTCTAGACATAAGACTTAGTAGTATTATTATATCTTGATTTTAATCTTCGTAATCCACGTAAAAGTGGTGCAAAACTGTTCTGTTCGGGAAATTAATTTCACCCGACCTGGGATGGGATTTCTTCTAGTTCATTATATGAAGAAAAGTCGTAATTTAGTCTATGTGTGTGTGTTCGGCTAAAAGTTAGAAACTACACAAGATATACTTCTAAAGCTTACATAATCGGATTCGGTATGGTCCTGACCTGGTAATGGTACAAAAAATACTGTTATATTCTTCTCCTTCGGATCACCAGGAACCAAAGTAGTCCAGTGTGTG